>JAKOGI010001264.1:0-271032 GCA_029747015.1 Carnegiea gigantea | reverse complement strand
CGAAATACTCATTTCTCATACATTTGACTTAATTTATTTTGTAAAAACAAATTTAAAAAAGATTTTTTTGTGCTTACAAAAATAATTAAACAAACTATTGTGAAAGCCCAAATATGAAACACTTGTAAATGGAATATGAATTTAAAAACTCTTTTCCCACTAAGAAAAAGTAGAGTGTATTTTTAGTATACCAATAAATTATAATTGATTTTTTTATTTTTATCATTAAAATCTCTCTATTTTACAGGGGATATTTTCCATCTAAATATGTCACATCAACATTAAAAAATTACGTATTTATTTTTTCAATATATTAGGAGTGGATGATATTAATAACTTTTTGGAATTCTTCTACAATGTACTAAGAAAATTAATAGAACATTTTAAAATATGTGCAACCTTCAACATTAAAATCTTTTGTCACTACACAACCTAACACTGAATAGATAAAATTGATTGAGGACAAATTGCGAGATATGAGATTAGAGATGAAAACCTTCTCATTAATTATAACTACCAAACTCGGAAAAAATCTCAAATTAGACTTATCTAATGAACAAAATGTAACAACTTGATTTGATTTGATGTGAATCCTAGTTCATCTTCCCAAAAGTTTTTGACCAATATTATTTGTATTAAGAATTCACTTTTTGAACCAGAAAAGGAAGTTGGAGGAGAAGCAAAAGAAACTAGAATGTATAAGAGAAAGAGAAAATTTTTGAAGTTGCAAAAACTTGAAAGGAGTTATACATTTCATTTGGAAAAACTATTTAAAAAAAACAAAAAGTTCTTATCAACAACGACAACAACCCGGAGAAATTTGAAAGGAAAAAAAATTTAAACCGAACAAGCTCTTTTTTTTTTCTTTTCCTCAGAGAAAGAAACCATCAATATTTATGTTGTACACCCGAGTTCAATGGACCCGACACTGTGAGAATAGGAAGATTTTGGGAAAAGTAAATATTTAAGGTCTGTCTTCTTTATAAAGATAGAATGCATTACATCCAAATCTATAATATAATTTAAGAGAATCCATTTATTGAACTATGTAAGATCTATATGATATTTCACTACACAATTGTAGTTGTACTTCATCATGCAATAAAATGATTTTTTTTAAGACCTAAAAAAGAAAATATTTTAGGGGCAGGTCAAAAAATCAGATAAGTCAAAAAGACTTAAAGACGCACCGCATCAATTATGAAACATAAGCTGAAGGCTTGCTAGGAGCCAAGCCGAAGTAAAGAGGCAGTGATGAGTAGGTTACGTAATTATCCAAAGAGGAGGCCAAATAAATTAAGAGCCATCCATCCCATCCCATCCCATCCAAACCTCAGTCTCTCTCTGCATTTAATTCAAAACTTTGCCTGCATTTAATGCCCGCAATTACTGACACGCCTCCTTTTTTCTCATTCGTTTTCTTTCTTTTTCTTTTTCCTTTTCCTTTTTCTTTTTCTTTTATTTCATTTTCTCCGTTAAATATTTTTATAAAATTTTTCTTCTATAAAATATTTTCACAAAATCTTTTTTTTTATGTGTATCTTTTAAAATCAGCCTCTCTATAAATAAAAATATCAACAGAGATAAAATTATCTACAGCTGAATCTCTCCAGACCCCACGAAAATAGGACCCACATTAAAAGGCGCTGGTTTTGTTGTTGTATTTCCCTCACCTCAAATTCTGATCAAAATATTAAATACTAATTTATACGTCCAGATTATGAGTAGTTACATCAGAAGTTACAATCTGTACCGAAATTGTTAAAAAGATTAATTTCATTAAATCCTATAAAAACTATTTGGTTATCTATATAATACGGTTGAATATTTTTCAATATACCTATTTAATAATTATATTAATTTTGAATCAATTTTGAAAATAGTTTGAATTTTTAAAATTTTTTTATCCTTCATTTTATTAAAGTCAAAATATTATTGGTTCATTCATATGTAAAAATATAGACTTTTCTCATTATCATTTGAGTTTACTAGCAAAACTTAAATTTAATAATTTAGTCAACAAAATTATTTCCAAGTCAGTGAATAAGATATATTAATAAACAACTTACATTGATTTTTTTAATCCAAAAACAACTTATATTTATGAAAAAACAATGAACATTTTACTCTCACAAAATGACCAAATTATATTAACTTCATATCAAGGTTAAAGACTTGAAGATGCTAGTATCAAATTTACATTTATTTTAGATAATCTGGTATGAAATTCGTATCGTATTATTTATCTTCTTTTATAAAAGTTGGATTATCTAATTGAATTCTCTCACGTACGCTCGCCATTACTTGCTCACAACCTCTTCATCTCATTCTCTCTCTCTCTTGAAAACATTAAATTCCAACACCAATAAAGCCCAAACTAATTAATGACAAATTTAATTGAATTCTCACACCCAATTCCAAACAACATTTATTAATCATTCAATTCAATTTTCTCTCCCTTCCCCACCCTCATTAAATTCTCTCTCCTCATTGCTCTTCTTATAACGGAACTCCTCCCCTCTTCTTCTACCCCCATTTACGCCCAAATTTCCAACCAACCTACTTTCTCTCTCTTCTCTCTCTAGTTTTTGAAAATTGCAAGTATGGCAGCCGATGTAAGCAGGCAGATTAAGAACGAATCGTCGAAATCGTGCTTGATTACGAGGGATTTTCTTGGTGGGTGTTTTGGGATTGAATCCAAAGAGCTTGATCTTGACTTGCATGTCCCTTCTGGATGGGAGAAACGGCTTGATCTCAAGGTAACTTGACTTGTTCTTTTTTTGTTTTTTTTTGAGTTCTGAAACGTTTCGATGAAACAGTAATACGTGCTGATGATGAGGTTTAGGTTCTCTGTTTCTGATCTGACTTTGAATTTGCCTTTCCTGGGATTCATCCTTTTGTTGATGAGTAATCGCACAGTTTTTGTTCGAGTTTGTGTTTGTTTTGGGTGAATTCTGTTGAATTTTTATTTTGTCATCATTCATGCGATAATTTTTGAAGATTGATTTGCAGGGTTTAGCAGTATAGGGTCGATTGCTTTGCTTCCACTTCAATTTTGTGTTTTTATTCCTTGATTGATCTTTTTTTAGAAGAACTTTGAATGGGTAATTGGTCGATTTTCATGGCTTGTTGGATTTTTTTATTTGCTTTTTTGACTTTGATTATTCTGATTTTAATTTTTTTTCTTATTTATGAGATTTATTGCTGGGTTTACTTTAGTGTGTATGGCTCCCATTGAATTCAATTCAAATAATTAATGTGACGATGATTAATGTGTGAATTTAATGGATTAATTGCTGTCTTTACTCATCGAATACTAATCTGACACTTTGCGTTGTTGCTTAGCAGAGAATTTCTCTGATCGCATGTTCTTTTTATCTGTCCCAATTCTTTATAGTAGTACAAACCGTGACTAATTCAATGCCCTTTTTAATCTTTAAATTTAATTTAATTTAATTTAATTTAATTCCATTCCTTAAATGTAGGTATTACATGATTAGTAGTAGTGATATTTTATTCCTGATATGTCAGGGTACGACCTTTGGTTCTGGTCTAGATCCTATCGGTCCTACTCGTATCTGATTACTCCACACGAATGACCTGAATCAAACTAAACTAAGATTCGTGATAAGACAGCTCAATTTGACTAGGGCTCGATTCGACGCAATTGAAAATCCGAAATTAAACTTAACTGAAATTTGTGATAAGACAGCTTAATTCGACTCGAGCCCAACCCGATGTAAACAGGACTTAAAATTTTGAACTAGTCTTAGCGTATTCTATTTTACAAGCTTATCATGGGCGAATTGATCAAAGCTCCGAATATGCTTTGAACTTAAATTAACCGAACGTGAGATCAGTTGACTTGAATATTTCATGGATTCATTATGACCTGATCCAAATTAACTCGACTCCAAATTTGAAAACTTTTACATGGTAGTAGCCACTTGTTTTATCTATTTATCCTTTATATTATCAAAATATTTGGGGATGGCATTCAATGTTAATAGAAACGTTGGGTGGTTTTGCAGTCAGGGAAAATCTACATACAGAGATGCAACTCCACAAATTCATCGTCTGAGCAGAAGATCAATCCTACACCCCAAATGTTCCCGAAAACCCAATATGACTTGATTCAAGCTTCATCGAATTTGAAGCCAACCCTTGACCTACTAGAGGACTCAAGCCTAGACTTAAAGCTAGTCTCAAATTGTTCACCCTCAAGCTACACAAGTGTGTGCACCCTAGACAAGGTGAAGTCAGCCCTGGACAGAGCAGAGCGAACATCGGCCTCATCATCCTCATCATCGAGGAAGCGCTGGATGATCCCGTCTGTCCGGTCACCCACATCATCGGTGTCGAACTCGTCCTCAATCTCGGTCAAGGAGGGGATGGATCATGAGGATGGCGAGTCCCTCTCAGTGGACCGGGATAATGGGGGGTTGGTTGCCACAGCTTGCCCGGGGTGCTTGCTCTATGTGTTGATATCAAAAAGTGACCCAAAGTGCCCCAAGTGCAATTCTCTTGTTCAAATGCCTTCAGTGACAAAGAAGCCCAAGATTGATCTTAATATCTCAATGTGATCAATGGAAAGAAGAATTAGAGAAGTGGGCAGGGCAGTTTTGACTGGATTTTTAGGTGGTTCTTTTATTTTTGTAAATTCATAGACGATTATAATGGTTTTTATTAATTATAATGAATATATTTTCAATAGGCAGGGAAGCTTGATCACGATGGTTTCATATAGATGAATAGCGATCATGGTGCTATCAAGTGGATGAGCCTAGACGTGTATATTTTTTTAAGGTGGTAGTAATGAATACTGGAGACCAATATCTTCCTTTTGGAATTCCTTATGGCAAAATTTTTTGATTCAAACACTTGGGAAATTCTAGTGCACGTTGTGTCTTTGTTTTGATGATATTCTGCGACATTCGCTTAATTTTTATGCAATTGATTTTTCGAAATATAAAAGATTCATGTCTTTCGGATATTATCAGGAGGGTTATATTGTGTTTTGTGTGCTATTGAGTATAACATAATCGAGTTTGAATCTCACTGTTAATCAATCAATGTGATCCTCTTGCATTACATGTTTGTGATACAATACATGACTCTTGAGAATCTAAATCAATTTGAGAGTAAATATGCAACAGAAAATATCGAATTTTGGAATCTCTATTCAATTTCTTGGAAATCGAAAGTTATTCTTTCCCTCTTGCAATTCTCCTCCCTGTCCCATTGATTGAAATCTCTCAAGGGGAGAAGAGAAACGAGCTAAACTTGAGTATAGTGGGCAAAATGGGCTCAAATCGTATTCCACATAGTTACGCGGGAGTTCGGCTTGATCCGACTCCGTTATGAGGTATGACTCTATTAACTTGCAACAATGATCTGTGCGTAGGCGCTTTGTTGTTGCCTATTCTGGCTATTCAGATATCGATTAGGCATTAGCGTAGCTACATGGCTTTTCGGACCCTTTTTGGACTACCATTGGTTAGGTTGTACTTCTTTGCTGTAATTCATGTTGTTGACATTCTAACTAGCAAACCATTATTTAAGTGTTTCCCTGAAGTTAAGTATAGAGTTGTTTGTCCAATTGCGAAAGGAATTATTTTGGATTCACATACTATTGTTTGACTCAGGCATTGTTCATCAATACATAATGTCTTTGCAATATCATTATACTTGCATACAAATGTTAGGTTACCAGTAATAAAGTACTAGATCTTCTAAACCTTTCTAACTTATCTTGTTATCATTTAGCGCCTGATCTAAACCATATGCAGTTGATCGACAAGTTCCTAGAAATCAATTTCTAAAAAGGAAAGTGCATTTCAATAACATAGATGATAATACCATTAATCTATTTAAGTTCCTCTTAGCCGAGGGCATCGCAAATTTGCAACATGCTCAATTTAAACTCCTTACGCCTTAATTAGGCCCATCACCTCACTTTTGGGTTGGTTCCTATCACATACTTATGATAGTTTTGTGACAAAATTCCTTTTCTCAGTATGCAAGAATTGCAAACAAAATAATTAAAACGAAAAGAGCGAAATCTACTCTTTTTTTTCTTCTTTTGGTGAAAAATGTGAATAAAAAAGAACAAACATTGATATGAACAATAGAAAGTTCAATACTTGAAAATAATGCTCAAAATGTGACAGTGCTTGTGGCGTGATGGCAAGTACACCCATTTGCCAAACGGTCGTCTTAGATACAAGTACTTGAAAGATGCCTCCCCCTCAGTTTCATATTTGCACGAAGGGTCGGGCACTAGTTAAATTAACTGTAATTCATCCTAAACATATATTCTAACAAACACACATGCATGCTAAAAAATGTATTCAACCGATAGGCTAACTGCCCCTAATATAGTTAACCACAAGTAGGTGTATATTAGCACCAATTTTTTATCTGTCAACTATTTAATTAATAACAAATGTCAAAAATCAAGTACCAAATAAATTAGATCTACCCACCTAAAGACTTGTGGCGCTTAATCATAGCATAAATGGTGGAGCGTGCCAAATGTGGATGACTCCTATAAATGTTTGAAAAGAGCAGTCAACTAATTAAATACATGTTATTATTATTTTATATATTTAAGTATTTTTTTATAGCACGAATATAGTTTCATGGTGGTGACATAAAGCTAATGAATAAATGATGTCATTTAATAAGTACTTTAAATTCTATGCACCTAACTATCATTTAATGTTTGTATCAATTTTTAGTGCCCATCTTCAAAGCTGGTTTACCTACTTTTATTTATTTACTTATTTATTGGTATGGTGTGGTGTGTGACTTTAGGAGTAATTCTCTACCCGCCATGAAATCATCATCTCCCTCTCATTAATATCCCATGCCTATCTAAATTCAATTCAGCTGCTGTATTTTTTAAGAATAAATGGAGTTAATAGGCTAGACGCTCCTTTTGATACTGTCCATTGTTAATTGTTAACTGGTTATAGCAGCAGTTATTAAGTACATATCAATTAGTTTAACGGCTAAAATTTTTAAGACTTATTATCAGAGGTTAGATTTGAATCCGCATGTATTGGCTTTCGCGCTTTATTCACACGCAATAATAATAATAATAATAATAATAATAATAATAATAATAATTATACTAGTTATTAAGTAATAACTAATTCTATAAAGTAATTGTATATTTGCATCAATTGTTTTGAAAAAAGCATTACTATTCTTTAGAATTAGTTTTGTCTCAAACAAATATTCAAAAAAATTTGGTTTAGATCCCTTCTATATTTTATTATTTATTTGGATATAATTTTTATTATTATTTACTTAATTTTCATTTTGATATGAATTAGTAGGGGTGAGTCGTTCTAGGTATCCGCCCAATAAAATGGGAACCACAACAGGTCAAATAGGTTCCTAATTTTGGGAAATTGGAACCAACCTTCGGTTCCGATTCTAATTCAAGGGCACCCGTCACGCCTAATGTGGAAATTCTAGGGCATAATAAATTAAACTTTCTTATTTATTTGGAGGGGAGAGGGGATGTTTAATCTTTCCCTACCCTCATCTTCTATCTTTACACTAAAAGAAAGTCAATTTTCAAGTTTGTTTTCTTTTTTTTTTTGGGTATCTTAGTTACTTGAAAAATTATGATTATTCATCCATTAATTATTAGTAGAAAAAATTCACTGATATTCAGTAAATTTGCTATTAAAGAGTCAATTTTTGTAAGGAGAAAAAAATCAAGCACAAAAAGAATAGAAAAATAAAATAAAAGGTAGTGAAAAATCAAAAATTATTCATTTTCCTCATACTAAACAATTCCAGGTTCTGGTTCCGGATATTTTTTTGAGAACTGGGACCGAAATCGATTGGACCCATTCATCTTTTGTAGGAACCGAAATCAGATCCATTTGAGCGGTTCCGAATAAATTTTAGGGTACTTGAGAACCTTACTCACCCCTATAAATTAGAATTTATATGGCATATATAGTTGCTTTGTACATGTACGCTAATTTGTTACTACTTATTTTTCACGTCATTAGTATTGATTACTTATTTATTTTTTAATATAAATTAAAATTTATGTGATATATATTAATCAATAACTCTAAAGTTGTGAACTATATCTGAATTGTTGAATTCAGTTTGTTTTTTAAGTTTATTTTCTATTCATGATTTCTTTTCATTATTTTTGTCTCGTCTCCCTTTTATTTTGAAACACCCTAATTTCGTGTGATTTTAAATCGTAGGTTTAATTTTTGTGTACCTGCTGTAATATCAGCTACCATTAGAAAGTGTGACAATATATATGTAACCACAGATTTTTTTTTTTTGGGGGGTTGACTTTTATAGAACTGGAGGACAATTAGCACAAGTCTGAATATTTTCTTTGTTTTTAATTCTTACCTTATGGGGTCCATCCTATGTACCCAAACATAAATGAAATAAAAAGGAAAGGGCAAAAAAGGGCTATTACATTTACGAGTGGTTAGTAACTTGTACAAGTTAAACAACGCGATGTATTATATCCTTCTAGTTAATTAATGCATTCATAGGGTTCATGGTATGGGCACATCATGTGCATTCGAGCAATCATTTTCAAAATGTAACTATTCTGTTGATGATTACCTATTAAGGAGGACTTTTCATGAGGTTTAAACGCTCCTTAAGTTTTGCCCTTAGAAATTTCAACAACTCTAGTAAGATAACTACTTTTAGTGGCATAGACTTGTCAAAATTCATGTCCTATATTTTACTCATATCTTGTTCACGTATGATTCCAATGTGATTTCTATTATATTTGGGATATTTATATTTATAAATAGGAGAAATTTTTAAGAAGACGATTATTCTAATGACATCGTTGACGAAAGTAGTTTTATTACTTGAAGATAAACTTAACAGAAAATATTACCTAACAAATATCATATCATTATAAGTTTTGTACAATTATTTAGATATAGTTTTACATATTTGAGCTTTTACATAGAAAACCATAGTGAAAATTCAAATTTTTTTGATGAAATATAGTTAGACAAGATTAACAATAAAATATTCTTATATGAATGTCTCTCTAAGAAAACAAATTATTATCATAGACCCGTTTCATATTTAGGTAAATATTATTTATAACCCACCATTTTTAAAATTATTTTTAAATCACCGCACTCAAAAATTGTTATAATATACAAAAAATTTATTATTATTTGACCCTCGTCACTACCAACTTTTTGAAGTCATATAATTTTTGAGGTGAAGCGGTTAAATAATAATTACAAAAACAGTGCATTATAAATAATGTTTACCTAAATGTGGAGGGGATAGGTGATAATAATTCCCGAGAAAATCCACTTAAAACCTCTCTTTGCGGCGTCTCTTTGGTAAAATTAGTGATACTCTAAAGTTTCAAAGGTTCATCAAAAGACTTATACTCAATCAATGCTTCATAATACAATTTCTAACAAAGAGATCCGTAAATCTTATACAACCTTTTCATCAAAAAGATATATTTGCTATAGTAGTCTAAATTCAAAGAATTGATACCTGTTACAATCTAATCGTAATCAATTAATGATTCAATCCCATACAAGAAAAGGTACCAAAAAAAAAAGATACTGGTAGATTTGCTCCAAAAGTAATAAACAACATCACCCTATAGAATATCAATTTTTACGGACCAACCAAGACTCGCCACGTGGAAAGAAATAAATATTTTATTTTTGGCCAATTGTGACACGCCACGTGTTAAATTAATTACGGCGTTCTATTAAATTAGATATTTAATGGAAATGTATTGTTGCCAATTAAAAAGTACCACATGGCATAAATGATGCAGAAAATAAATGATTGTTCCCTTTAATAGAGATAAGGAGGAAAACCCTAACTCCGACTTGTCTATAAAGAGGGAGCTGCCCCCCTCATTCAGGGGTCAGCATTTTAGAAGAGCTCACAAGAGTTCAAGACTTTTCTCTAGCAAAAAACAACAAGCACTCCAAATACGTGCCATCTATGCGCGAAGATTAAACTCATATCTTGATTGAGATTAAACCTCTTGGGCCCTCTCTCAAGATCAAATTCATTGAAGTCTATTCAAGGAGATTGAATCAGAGTATTCATTACACTTGCTCTTTAATACAGAGATTGTGCCCATTCTTAGATATAAATACAAAAATTCAATTTGTTATCCAATTTCTTGTTTAATTATTTTAGGCGCGAAATTTGTGTTTACAAATTTTTGGCACGCTCGGTGGGACATTCTCTGCCTCTCATCTCTTTTTCGAAACCACAAACTCTACATTCACTCGAAGACGACATGACCCCTAAGACCAGTATCCCTCAACCTTTAAGGAAAGTTATCCGATCCGCATATCAAGGATCGACAACCGCTAATGTTACATCTAGCAGAGTCATGACTAGAAGTATTGCAAAAGCTGCTGCTGCGATTGCCATAAAACAATCAGTTGGGATGGTCTCGTCGCAGTCTCATAGGATCTCAAGCCTTGACTCCAATCTGCCTAAAGGAGTCAACAAAATCACTTCGTATCCATTGAAGCAAAGATTTGTTGCTGGCTTCAAGATGCATCAAGCAATTCCTCAAGGGACGGATGAGCTCCAAACTCAGGCCAACCCCACCCTCTAACCTTTCGGCGTAGAAGATCATGGCTATACTAGCAGTGACTCCTCACCGGCATCACCGAGAGAGTTAGTCACTCAATCGGCGACCGAATCCCCAAATTCTGTCATTATGCTAGTCATGGTGATAGAAGCAACCAACGTAGAAGAACAGCTTGCAAATATAAAAGCAACATTAGAGAGGCTTGCTAAAGAGAGTCTAGAGAAATACACGCAAATCAAGTGTCAAAGTGAGAGATTGCTACTCTAATGAAGAAGCTGGAAAAGCAACTATTTGAATCCTCTAACAAAGGCTCGGATGGCAAAGAGTCTAACAAGGAGTCTAACCACAACGAAGACTCTGATGACGGACGTATAAAAAAGAAGGAATTCTCATTGCGCTCAATGTCTATTGAACAGATTCAAAGCCCAATAACGAATGTTGTTAAGGCTCAATTGGGGGAAGGACCTCACAAGACGCATTTGTACGCAAAGTCATATACGAAAAGGACTGATGTCCTTTGTATGCCCCATGGTTACCAGCCCCCTAAATTCAACCAATTTGATGGTAAGGGCAATCTTAAACAGCATATCGCTTACTTCATTGAGACGTGCAGCAATACTGGCACTGAGGGAGACAGGTTGGTGAAGCAGTTCATTCGATCTCTTAAAGGGATCGCCTTTGATTGGTATACAAACTTGGAGCCCAAGTCTATTAATAGTTAGGAACAAATGAAACATGAATTCCCTAACAGGTTCTATAGTACTGAGCGCACTATTAGTATGACGGGGCTGACAAATACTAAGCAGTGGAAGGATTAACCAGTTCTTGATTACATTAATCATTAGAGATCTCTTAGTTTTAAGTGCAAAGATCGCTTATCCGAGGTCTCTGCTATCGAAATGTGTGCTTAGGGCGTGGAGTGTGACTTGCTTTATGTCTTGCAGATGAGCAGGCCTTCGACCCTTCAAGAGCTAGCTACGAAGGCACACGACATAGAAATGACGATAGCAAACCATCGCAGCAAGATGTCTTTTTCATATGAGTTCAAGAAGCACAAAGGCGATTCTAAGAAGAGTTCTAAGCCTCCAAAGGCCTCAACGAAGGAAACTATGACTATTTTCACTGAAGAGCCCGTGAGGATTTCATGGAAGTCTAGGCCAGAGGGGAAGAAGATTTCATTCTCTAAAGAGACAACAAGGAAGCGCCCCACATTGAAGGAGCTTCAAGAGAGGAAGTACCTATTCCCTGATTCAGACTTGTCAGGATTGTTGGATGACTTGCTTGAAAACAAGATCATCGAACTCCCTGAACCTAAGCGACCAGAAGAGGCTGGAAGGACAAACAACCCAAGGTGCTGTCATTATCACAGGGTCATTAGTCACCCTTTAGAGAAATGCATTACTCTCAAAGAGCATATCATGCAGCTGGCCACGGATGGGAGGATCATACTAGACTTGGATGAAACTGCTGAAGCCAATTGTATCGGTGCTCAATTAGAATCATCACCTTCGCGACAAGAAAGTCATATCTAACTCTATCAAGAGGAAAAACATGATTTGACTCTTTCGTCGAGGATAGAGTTGTCCACAATTCAGTTTGAAAGTTTAGAGCTGGTTGTTGTACCGCTGATGGTGCAACGCCTCCTCTAGAAATCAAACCCACTATCGATATCCCAGAGGACGATGAAGAGGGGTGGACCCTTGTTACATGGCGAAGGCCCAGTAACCAGCAGCGAGACCATCAACTGCCCTTACGCCGTAGGAAGAGACAAGGGAGGAAGAAGAAACCTCAGCATGTAAGAGATAGGAAGAGCCCGCAAACAAACAAGAAGTAGGATGGTTAACCCATAGACCTACTTGAGCAGGAGCTGCTTACTCCTGTCACATTAGAAGAATTCTTCTCAGTGGGCTTTTTTGATGGAGTCACTGTTAACATGACTTCATAAGCTGAGCTAGAAGATGAAGAAGACAAAGACGAGGAAAAATGGGAAGATTCTCCAAAAGAAGATGATAAAACTTTAATCGTCTTAGAGGCTTTACCGGCATGCATGGGTTGGAGGTAAATCTTTCGCCTACCAGAAGAGATGTGTCAGTGTGTTGCCACCACCCTTCACCACCCAGGGCTTTATGCTAACAAGGTCGGAAACATTGCAGAATCCTCGAAAGGCCTTACCGAGTATGCCACTTGCAATACAGCTATCACTTTCACTGATGACGACGTATTGTTAGGCTCTAAACCTTACAACCATCCTTTGTTTGTGACCGGTTATATCAAGGAGCAAAAAGTCAAGCGCATATTGATAGATGGAGGTTCTGCCATTAACATCATACCTAAGTCTACAATGAATGAGCTGGGAATCACGATAGAAGAGCTTTCTAAGAGTCGTATAGTAATTCAAGGGTTTAGCTTGGAGAGTTAGCATGCGATCGGCATGATTCGCCTAGAGATAACAATAGGGGATCTATCAACATCTTCAATCTTCCATGTAATTGACTCCAAAATGTCATACAAATTGTTATTGGGATGCCGTAGCTCTATGAATATGGAATAGTGGCTTCTACTCTCCATCAATCTCTTAAGTATTATTACGGGGCCGAAAAGAAGATCAACAGCGATGTCAAGCCATTCACAAAGGCAGAATTGCATTTGGCCGATTCTAAATTCTTTGAAGAAGGAACTGCACTTAAGAGACTATGCCCTTCATAATTTCTTCCACAGGTAGCGTCGAGCCAAAGACTACCCATAATTCCAAGGTAATGCTGAGGCATGACGGCGTGAAACAACAAAAGGATTGTAAGGTGAACGTCGAATAAGAGATTATCATCCGACTTGTTAAACAAGCTACTAAGCAAGTGGTGGTTTCCACAAATCACATGCCACTGATCTTAAGACATATTCCCAAAGCTCATCGCAAGAAAGGGGAAACACCCTTCAGTGGGATCGTAAGTAGAAATATTGGGGGCAAGGCTATCAGGAAGGATAGCAGGGCCAACTTGAACACCCTTAAAGAAAGTGTTACATTGCCAACGCGAAACATGTACCAACCGAAGGTGAGTAGAACCCCTCTGTGCAGATTTTCTCTTGTTCCAAGACTTTATTAGACGAAGAGGAGAACTTGCCAAATGCGCGAGTAAAGGAAGGATTTGACCCGAATGCATATAAACTTATAGAGAAAGCGGGTTATGATTTTAACAATCCTGTTGTGTTAGGAAAAGTAGTGGAGGTGGAAACCTACGGCCTCAACAAAACACAGAAGAAGATTCAAGAACAAGGAGGTCTAGTAGAGGTCCCAAAAGTGGGTCTTGGTTATACACTATTGCAGCCGATTAAGATATCAAGGCGACACAAGGCCAAACAAAATGTGGTTCAACATATTTCTGCTGAAGAAATAGGTGAGAGTGAGGATGAAAATGCTTAACCTCCTATAAAGCCTTCTATATTTGATAGGTTACAACTATCCGCCTCAAGGAAACGCCCATCAGTCTTCACTAGAATTAAGAGCGGTCAAAACCCTAAGTCTTTCGTGCTCTGGAGAATAAAGAACCATGCACAACCAAGGCCTTCAGTGTTCAACAAAATCACAAAAGCAAAAGAACCATCAAATCCATTACCCCAAGAACAAAAGGATTCGGTGTTCAATCGACTTGGTGATGGAAACAAAGTACAAAGTCCTATCCCTTCTCGCATGAAGCGGTTTTCAACTCTTGAGGTGAAGACAAGTGGTTCACTGACGGTAAAGAGATGCACTGTGGTCTTTACTGGTCAGCGAAGTAGTTCTGACATCGACAAAGGAGATGAGCAAGAAGAAGTAACTTCTTCTAATCATATCATAGTCCAAGATTGTGAAGACTCAGAGTCAAAGATAGAACTCGCAGAGACTCCTGAAACTCTTGAAGACGGGGGGCAAGCTACAGTTGATGATTTGAAGGAATTAGATCTCAGAACTGCTGAGAAACCCCATCCCATCTATGTAAGTTCATTGCTTACACCCGAGGAAGAAAAGGAGTACTTTAATCTCTCCTTGGAGTACAAAGATGTGTTTGCATGGAGTTACAGTGAAATGCTAGTGCTTGATCCCAAAGCTGCAGTCCATCGTTTATCCTTCAGGAAGGTGTCTAGCCTAAAAAGCAGCCTCAACGGCCCTTTTATCTGGAATTAATACATGAAATCGAAAGAGAGGTCAACAAACTCATAGATGCAGGATTCATTCGTCAGATAAAATACCTGACTTGGATCGCAGATGTTATCCCTGTAAGGAAGAAGAACGGGCAACTTCGCATTTGCGTAGACTTTCAGAATCTCAACAGCGCTTGCCCAAAAGATGATTTCCCGTTACTCATCATTAAGCTCATGATCGATTCAACCATGGGACACGAAACCTTGCCCTTTATAGATTGTACTGCAGGATACAATCAAATTCAAATGGTGCCAGAAGACCAAGAAGCCACAGCATTTCGCACTCCCAAAGGCATCTTCTGCTACAAGATAATGCCCTTTGGTTTAAAGAACATCGAAGTAACATACCAAAGAGCAATGCAAACTATCTTTGACGACATGTTGCATAAAACAGTGGAGTGCTATATTGATGATCTGGTGGTTAAGTCAAAAAGGAGAGCAAACCACCTACAAGACCTTCGTCGAATTTTTAATAGGCTAAGGAGATGTCAACTAAAGATGAATCCACTTAAATGTGCTTTCGGTGTCACTTCAGGAAAGTTCCTAGGCTTTATAGTTCGGCATAGAGGTATCGAGATTGACCAGGCAAAAATCAAGGCAATCCAAGAGATGCCTGCCCCAAAAAATCTCAAATAACTATAGGGTCTTTAAGGTCATTTGGCTTATATTAGAAGGCTCATATCTAACCTGGCCGGCCGTTGCCACCCATTCCACCACCTCATGAAGAAGGGTGCACAATTCAAATGGGACCAGTCATGCCAAAAAGCGTTCGACAACATCAAGAAGTACTTGTCAAATCCACCAATTCGGGGGGCACCAATTTCAGGGAAACCTCTTATACTCTACATTGCAGCTCAAGAGAAGTCTTTGGGGGCATTATGCACCCAGGAAAATGAGGAAAGCAAAGAAAGGGCTCTGTATTACCTAAGTCGCACTTTGGTTGTGGCTGAACTGAATTACTTCCTAATCGAAAAGATGTGTTTGGCTCTCATGTTCGCCATTCCAAAGTTGAGGCATTACATGCTAGCTCATACAGTGCGGGCGATTTCTAAAGCTGACCCCATCAAATATATCTTGTCAAGGCCAATTCTAAGCGAGCGACTGGCAAAGTGGGCCGTAATTTTGAAGTAAAATGACCTTGTTTATGTGCCACAAAAGGCCGTTAAAGGACAAGCATTGACGGATTTCTTGGTAGATCACCCAATCCCTGATGCTTGGGAGCTAAATGATGACTTGCCTGGTGAAGATGTGTTCTTCGTTGATATCCCCCCACCTTAGAAGATGTATTTTGATGGAGCCGCGAGACATGATGGCGCTAGTGTAGGAGTAGTCTTTGTTCCAAATAATATGGCTGAATATCAGACATTGATTCTAGGCCTTCAAATGGACATTGAAATGGGAATCAAAGACCTTGACATCTATGGTGATTCTCAATTAGTCATCAAGCAACTTTGCGAGGAATATGAAGTCAAAAAGGACGACCTTGTGTCATACCATAAATATGCCTTACAACTGCTCGATAAGATTGAAACCATCAAGTTACAATATGTTCTTAGAAGTGCTAACAAGATGGCTGACGTACTTACAAACCTCACAGCCACTTTGGCACTGGGGGCAGAGGAGAGCATGAATGTCCCTGTTTGCAACCAGTGGGTTGTTGCACCTCTCGTTGAAGAGCTTGAGAAGAGGTCAATACGGTTAGTGCCTAGTAAGTAGAGGGAGAAGACTGGTACCAGCCACTCATTGATCATTTACAACACAGAAAGCTTCCTAATGACCTGAAGCATAAGATAGAAATTCAGCAAAGAGCTCCCCACTTCCTTTATTTTAATGGGATGCTTTATCGATACTCCATCATTGGCCTTTGGTTGCGTTGCTTAGATAAAGAAGAGACTAGACAAACAATGGCGGAAGCACATTCAGGAGTTTGTGGTGCACTTCAAGCAAGACCCAAATTGTATGATCAAATCAAGAGGATGGGTTATTATTGGCCTACCATGGTGCATTATGGGATGGACTACGCAAAGAGGTGCAAGCCTTGTCATTTTCATGCCAATTTTATTCATCAACGTCCTGAACCGCTTCATCCAATTGTGGCATCTTGGCCATTTAAAGCCTGGCGGCTTGATGTTTTGGGCCATATCACTCCAAAATCTTCTACGGGCTACTCGTACATCTTGGCGTTAACTGACTACTTTTTCAAATGGGCAGAAGCAATCCCACGGAGAGAGTCAAAAAAGAAAATATCGTTGATTTTATTCGAACCAATATCATCTACCGATATGGCGTGCCTCGATATATTATCACCGGCAATGGCAAACCATTTGTCAACGAGCTGTTGACCGCCATCTGCAAAAAATTTAAGTTTGCCCAGCGCAAATCTTCGATGTACAATGCACCTGCAAATGAGCTGGTAGAAGCTTTTAATAAGACACTTTGCAACTTACTAAGCAAAGTGGTGGCAAAGTCAAAACGCGATTGGCATGAGAGGCTAGGGGGCTTTTTGGGCATATAGAACTACGTACAAGACGTCGACCCAATCAACTCCTTTCGCTCTGGTGTATGGGGTCAAAGCGGTATTGCCTTTGGAACTTCAAATTCCTTCACTCTGTATTGCCATATAAGAAGGCTGACCAAAGATGAAAATCACACGCTTCACCTGGCAGAACTCAAGGCCCTTGATGAAAAAAGACTTCTAGCGCAACAAAAGTTGGAATGCTATCAAGCTCGCTTGTCACAAGCGTTCAACAAAAAGGTAAGACTGCGTTCATTTTAAATTGGAGATCAAGTGCTCGCCATAAGAAGATCAATCATTATCCTACATAAGATTGGAAGAAAGTTTACTTCCAAGTGGGATGGCCGTTATGTGATTCGAGAAGTAT
Source organism: Carnegiea gigantea (assembly GCA_029747015.1). NCBI lineage: Eukaryota > Viridiplantae > Streptophyta > Magnoliopsida > Caryophyllales > Cactaceae > Carnegiea > Carnegiea gigantea. The sequence continues at coordinate 253,368 of JAKOGI010001264.1, read as the reverse complement.
ACACCAACGGTGCTTATAGGATTGTCGGTACCGATGGAGTACGAGTTGGGTCGATAAATGGCGAGTTGGGCCGATAACACTTTATTATCTTTAATGTGTTAATACATGTAAGCTCCTAAACATGAGGCTAAACTGTCCATTCTTTTAAGTTAAACTCCATTGTACTATTCCTGACCCGCAAGAGTATAATCTGTGAACGGCTAAACAAAAAAATAAAGTCTTGTTATTTGAACTACGTATGACTTGATCCTTGAAGGTTCTCTTCAGATGCATAGGCAACTTTGGTATACACCCAAGTATAGTCATAATTAAATTTGTTTATGCTATATAAAAAAGTTCATATGATTGCGGGTTTTATACAACTTCTGAGTTTAAAGATTTGACAGGGTATAAATTCATAGGTTGTCATAAAGTTGATAATTGTGGGATCCAAATCATAAGAAAAATCAACTTAGACACATGTGTAGCGAGGAACAAAAGAAAATTTTCTTTATTCAATAGATATCAAGTTTACATCATAAAAGTGCAAGGTGCATTACAAGTCCACCTCACCCAAAAAAAAAAGAAAAAGAGGAGTCAACTATGGATCCCATTAAAAATTCTTCAAATCCTCGAAAGACTCCTTTATGTAGGCTTCATCCTTCTCTAAACTAGCTTTTATGGCTGCATCCGTCACTTCAGTGGCATCGAGTATGTTAATCTGACCCTACAAGTCAATAACTTCCTGCTCAGCTTCTTGAAGCAAATGCTCGTTGGCCGCTACCTGAGAGCTGAGATCCTTCTTTTAATCTTCCAAAGGTTGAAGTTCTTTCAGCAACTCCTTACGTCTCAATTCAACCTGCTTCAACTCGGCCGTATTTGCTTCATAATGGACGCCTTCTGTGTTTAGCCGATGGGAGGCCTCATCAAGCTTACCTTGCACCTTCATTCGACAAGTATCATGCTCTTCAGCAGATGTTCAATCGGAGTAGCTCTGTTGCAGATCCTTAAAGTCACATGCTTGTTTGATTAACCCTTCAACCTTGCTCTCTAAAGGAGTGACATCGACACCTTTTTGAAGGATAGTGGCATAAAGGCTGTTAAAATCGCCTTTAAGAGAAGGAAGTCCATCAAAAGGGGTGTGAGACACCTTGTCAAGTATGGCTTTACCAAACACTCGTGCAGCATTCTTATCCACCTCTTTTAGAACAGCATCAACATTAAAGATAGAAATCCTCCTTTGTGGAGCCCTCAAAGGGCACTGTGGGCAACGTACCAGTGAAGGAGCATTGACTCTACCAATGGACTCCGCCTCATCATCCTTCAGGGAACAAACACCTCGTGAGTTAACTAATCTCAATCTGCTGTCAAATAAAGCCTTACTAAATGATGGTATTCGTCCAATCAACGGGAAATATTGACTTCCCGATGGCAGAGGAACGTGTGCCAATTCCTCCTTAAAGTCCATATCATCGCTTTCCCCTTATTAAAAAAAGGGGAAAAGAAATAGAAAAGATGTATGTAGGGATGAAGAAGGTGAGATACACATGTGGAAAGAAAATGTGTTTCTATTTATAAGAAAAAAAAGGAGGGAGAAGCATGCATTCAGTAGGATTAGGTTCAAAATCGAGGATATCTATGATACTCTTAGCACCTTCTGGGGGAAGCTTAGTTGCCTTTTCAGTACTTAGCTCACAAACTTCGATGGGTAGCTCGTCCTGATCATTCATGGTAAGATTAATCACAGGTTTAGACTTTTAACTATATGTCCCAACAAAGGGGAGATTTCAAAGGTCTTTAATCCGATTTGTTACATGTGGTATGGCGCAACACTTTGAATAGGGATTGCAAGGATGGGTGTCGCTGGGATGACAACATCTATTCTTGGAATCTTGACATGAGAAGATCCATCCTCCATCCATGGAACAAAAGGCTCCAGGGGCTTCCCAGAACGAACAATCTTCAACTTGGGTTTGGAACGAAGTTTGCCTTCATCCTTGGAAGTGTTCGTGTCAAGTAAATCACTTCGTTTCCTGTTGAAATCACTGATATGTGGGCTGTAAGTCGAGAAAATGAACATCTTTCACCACCATTCACGAAATGTGCAAGTGGTATTTCTCGTGAGTAAATTGCATCGCCCAGGAAGTAAGACTTGAGACCCTGTTCATAGTGCGTGAGCGTTTTGTGATAACAAGCATTGTTTCCGGATCAAGAAGATTATCAAAGTCCAGATCAGCAGGAACATCCTGATGGAAACCAAATTATCTACTGAACTGGTCGGGCATTAGTGCTCCATGACAAGGTTGTCCTCACAACGACAAGAGACAAAACTCGAATGAATGCTGATAAAACAAGCAAAGTCAGCTCTCGATAGCTTGTCATCATCTACAAGAGTCTCCTTAAGTCGATTGATGATGGATGAATGCAGCGAAAGCCCCTCCCAGAACTGATGAGTTCTCTGGCCTCTTTAAGCTGAAACGACTTGGCTCGACCAATGCCACTAAACTTCACCATGCCTGGACTGGAGGAAGCTTCACCAGCTAGCTTGTATGCATCAAGGTTGTTGGCTAACCAAGCATAAAGGAAATGGGCAGAAAAATAGGCTCCACCTCTACCAAGATGTAAAGAACGTGAAATCTCATTGAGTCCTTTGTAGACACTCGCAAGAATTGTCGTAGGGAGGCAGTACCCTACACCTGATGCCATGAATGAGGCAACACTGAAAGTGTCGGGGCGCATGCAATCAGCATCTCTAATTAGCAACATGAATGTGCACAAACAACAGGAGAGAAATACAGCTAGAACGGTCTTGGTACGTTGGCCTATAGCCACTCCCAACTCATCGAAAATGACCTGACAATCACCCCACCCACGGCTCTTGCGTCGATGATGGAAGATAATATTCCTAGATGAGGGATCCGGTTGTCTTGATCAGACTTTCTGAAAACATGGTACTTGTTGCATCCTTGAAACCAGAAGACAATCCATTGCTCTATGGTCGGCTTACCCTTGTGACCTTTCATAAGTTTGTGGTAAGTAGTAAATAGATAAGTGCAACTTAGCGGAAGCTTGTTTGTGAGTTCCCACTGGGTAGGAACAACTTCATCATAAAGACGCCCGAAAAGTGGCAACCCGAGAAAACTGTGAATATCAAAGATAAATAAGGACACATCGCCTTTAGAAGTATGCAATGCGTTCGTTTCAAGACACCAATGCTCGCACACTGCTCGGATGAGGTTTGAGCACTGATCATAAAGGAAGAGCAAAGCATACAAAGCATCAAACAGATGAAAGGTTGTGAGTTTATCTTCGCAACGAACGAGGATATCTTCTAATCACTCCCAATAAAGTGGCTTGAAGAAAATTTCCCATGCAACGATAACCTAGCCCATGATTTGTGCCTGGACTCTATGTCATGACGTCGCAATCGGTAAGAGGGGAGATTCTCTTTTACATTGATATGACTAGAGAGCAAAAATGTTTCGCCTGTCTTCAGATTTTCCTTAGACCACCGGGAAAGGCTCGGAGGACCTCCAATGCAATCAGACTTGCACAAGGACGTTATAGAATTGCGAATGAACAACTTCGTTTCTTCCCCATCTACGTCATTTTCACTTGGCTAAATGTGTAGATAGCGTCGTTCGTTGATGGTTTTATCCATAAAAGTAACCGTTTCAAATAAACCTTGCAGCAATGGCAGAAATAAAGAGAATTGAGGTGTAGGGCTCGTTGCTCGGGCAATCATAGCAATTCAATTATCGAATGGGGACTACAAAAAAAATAAATAAATAAAATTTTGGACAGGGAGGTACTTAAAAAAAAGACAAGAACAAATACAAGCAAAGGCTCTTCAGCAAACAGGTTAACTCATTGATGTACCCAAAGGGTTAAACATTCAAAGGTTAACCGATATTAAATCAAATTCGCCTCTTGAGAATTTTCACCTTTGGGAAATTCGCCTTAGGAGGATTCAAGATTAACCCATTGATGCACCTAAAAAGGTTAAACATTCAAAGATTAACCGATATTAAATCAAATTCGCCTCTTGAGAATTTTTGCCTTTAGGAAATTCGCCTTAGGAGGATTCAAGGTTAATCCGTTGATGCACCCAAAAGGGTTAAACATTCAAAAGTTAACCGATGTTAAATCAAATTCGCCTCTTGAGAATTTTCGCCTTTAGGAAATTCACCTTGGGAGGATTCAAGATTAACATGTTGATGCACCCAAAAGGGTTAAACATTCAAAGGTTAACCGATATTAAATCAAATTCACCTCTTGAGAATTTTCGCCTTTGGAAAATTCACCTTAGGAGGATTCAAGGATAATCCGTTGATGCACCCAAAAGGGTTAAACATTCAAAGGTTAATCGATATTAAATCAAATTCACCTCTTGAGAAATTTTGTCTTTGGGAAGTTCGCCTTAGGATGATTCAAGGTTAACCCATTGATGCGCCCAAAAAGGTTAAACATTCAAGGGTTAACCGATGCTAAATCAAATTCGCCTCTTGAGAATTTTTGCCTTTGGAAAGTTCGCCCTAGGAGGATTCAAGGTTAACCCGTTGATGCACCCAAAATGGTTATACATTCAAAGGTTAACCAATATTAAATCAAAGTTCGCCTTATCGAGAATTTTTCGTCTTTTGGAAGTTTGCCTTAGGAGGATTCAAGGTTAACTCGTTGATGCACCCAAAAGGGTAATACATTTGGAGGTTAATTACAACAAATTATTGCCGATTCCAATAGGAAACAAAGAACTAGTAATATTGTATAAATTTGCAAAACAACTTTCATACAAACAAAAAAAGGAAAAAGAGGTAGGTTGAGACAAACAAGCCCAAAAAAATACAAATTTTGTTTCAAGTCTTTATTATCTAAGTAAAAAAAAAGGAGGGCATTACGCGCCCAGAAGAAGAATAAATGCAATCACAGAAGAAAAAGAAAGGTAGAAAGAAAGCGGCGGGTAGGGTCGGAGAATTAGGGTCAATTACCTCCAAGTGTTGCTTCATCAGGTTGCTGATAGTGAAATACTCCTAATACCTCCAGGAACCTGCTGCGCACTCCTTTTCAATGCTGTACGCTAGGAGAAAAAGTGCAAGTACAAAGCGAATGAAAAGAAAATTCAAAAAACAAAAAAAAAAAAACAAAGAAAGAAGAAAGAACGAAAGCAGTAGTAACTGTGGGCAAATTACCTATCACTAGTGCAACTTCTTTGCGATGAAGTTCTCCTATGTCTATGGTGCCGCCAGCCCCATGAAAAATTCTCCAAAGGGAAAAAGGAAGTGCTCCGGTGTTTTTTGCTATGTAGTTACGGGAGGGCCTTCCACAGAGAGATGGAGAAGGGGAGAGTCTTGCAAAAAAATATATACAATGTGTGTTCCTTAAGTTAAAGAAATAGGTATCATCTTCATTAATAAAATCTTCATATTTTAGGCAAGAGAGTTCATATATTAAAGATTGCATCTTACAAGATTACACCAAATATTATGCAGGGCTCACTCAGAATAAAAAAAATCGAGACGTCAGTCACGCTTAAAGACTAAAATTGTGTACGTGACCTAGTTTCGAGGGGACATTTGTAGAATGTAAATTTTTATGGACCAACCAAGACCCGCCACGTGGAAAGAAATAAATATTTTATTTTTGGCCAATTACTACACATCATGTATTAAATTAATTACGGCATTCTATTAAATTAAATATTTAATAAAAATATATTCTTGCCAATTAAAAAGCGCCACGTGGCGTAAATAATGCAGAAAATAAATGATTGTTTCCTTTAATTGAGATAAGGTGGAAAACCCTAATTCCGATTTGTCTATAAAAAGGGAGTTACCCCTCATTCAGGGGTCTACGCACAGTCTACGCGCAGAGATTAAACTCATATCTTGATTAAGATTAATCCTCTTGAACCCTCTCTCAAGATCAAATTCATTCAAGTCTATTCAAGGAGATTGAATCAGATGATTCATTACACTTATTCTTGTAACAGTTATACAGAGATTGTACCCAGTGGCGGAAGGAGCGTGGGGTCAGCTGACCCCCCTCCCTCACCAAAAAGGGCAGAATAGTATGCTGGAATTAGACAAAACTGTGTATAAATTAAAATTGTGGCAAACACCTTTAGTGAGAACGCAAGTGGTGGAGCGGTTGGGGCGCTTACATTGTCGTTTTATGCTGGAGGACTACACGAGTTCGGAGACGGCTAGGGTTAGTTGTTGAATTTTTTCTTCATTTTTCCCAATTAGTAGCATTTCTTTTTCCTTTTTTTTGGTTAGTAGTATCTCCCCATTTAAAGTTCAAAGTCTATTAATTATAGTTTAATATTTTAATTTACTTTAATTTATTATTCAATTCTTAATCTATAAATTAATTTGTTTTTTAGTTTATTGATAAGTTTAATTTGTCAATTTTAATTCTAAATTTGTTTAATTTGTGGATTTAATTTCAATTTTGGGTCAAAGTATATAAATATTTCAAAAAGATAATACTTTAATTGACCTCAATGCTTCAACTTGTTGATTAATCCTTTCACTTGAGATTAAATTACTTTTTCAGCTTTAATTTATGAGTTTAATTTGTCAATTTTAATTTCACAGTTATTTAATTTGTGGGTTAATTTGAATTCTAACTCAAAATACAAAGAAATACTAAAGAATTATCATTCTCTTCAAGTTCTAAACTCGACACTCAGTATTAAATAAAGAAAGTGGAAACGATATCACTTAATCACAATTACCATTTTATTTCCGACACCCCTCCCCTAAATTCCTGGCTTCGCCACTGATTGTACCCATTCTTTAATGTAAATACAAAAATTCAATTTGTTACCAAATTTCTTGTCTAATTTATTTTAGGCATGAAATTTGTATTTACACACCCATAAGAGGCTATGAAGATACTCTCAAAAATGGGGAGAGATCATTTCTTTCTATGTGAAATATTAGAACGAACATGAACAAATGAGAGATAGGGCTTACCATCGGCAAACAGCCAATAATGGCCACTAAAAATCAAAGATACTAGAGTTTTTTAGAGAAAAGAAAGGAGAAGAGGTTAGGGTTTAATTCCCTTGAATTATGTATATTCTTATGAATGTTATGGAGCGTTTGATCCATTTAAAACACATTGGCTTTTTGATACAAAATGACTTTTTGGGGGGTTTTGGTTGTTTTGACCTTATTAAAAAAGTCAATCTAGTATTTAGTAAGCAACATTTTGGAATAGCTGTTTTAACCCAAAAAGCCAATTCACAAAAAGCTAAAGTGAGTGACTTTTTGTAAATAGTTGTTTGTGTAAATGATAAGATTGCCCAAGACTTTATTAAAATTATAATGCATGCCACTTGTATAATCAAGAACCCCAATTTCTTTATTCACACAACCCCATTTTCAACCTCACTTCTCTCTTTTTGCCACCAATAGGTCATAATTGTAATCAATAGTGTTCGTCAGCATCGGAGCAAAAAGGATACATATAAATTGAAAAGAAAAAAGATACTATAAAAGATTAATACACACACACAACACACACACACACACACACACACACACACACACACACACACACACACACACACACACACATATTTCAATTCACACACAAAAAAAAAGTTCTCAAATGAATAACAAAATAAGATTTGAAGGCATGGGCATCACATGAATATGTATAAATTGAAAAGAAAATAATGTAAATAATGAATACAAAATACGTAGAAAAAGTATGAACCATAACAAAGAGTTTGGATCTAATGTCACATCATATTGTGTGCTCTATCTTAATTTCACCTTTATCTAGCTATTATTGCTCATTTGGATCTAATGTCACATCATATTATGTGCTTTATCTTGATTTCACCTTTATCTAGCTATTATTGCTCATTTGGATCTAATGTCCCATGATATGAATGTATAAATGCCAATCTCAAAGGAAATCTAAGTGAAGTCCTATTGAAAATAGTCACAAACATGAGGTTTGTGGACATGTGAGTTCAATTTGTGGCTGTGAAATCTTTTCAACGGATTGGTATATTTGTATTTCATAGTGTGGTTATCTCTAGTGACAACACTATGATTGATGCAAACTGTTACAATTATACCACTAGGTCCAAAGGTAATTTTGTATTTAAATCATTATATGTGGGTGACTTATTAATAGCTAGAAATGATGTAGAGTTACTAAGTAATGCAAAAGGCTTTATCATCATCTAACTTTGAGAGGATTAATATGGGTAAAATAGTGTATGCTCTTGAAATAATTCAAGAGAATATTCAAAGATGTTATTTTTTTTTCCTAAAGAAAATGACATCAAAAGGTCTTTGAATAATCTAATACGCGCAACATTGACCCTATTGGTATCCATATCAATAAAAGTAAGGCCTTATAATAAAATGTATCCACACTGTATTAGAAAAGGGCTAATAAGCAGAACTTGCTTTGCTAGGTGTGGGTAGAAGTCTAATGCATGCTATGGTGCATATTAGACTTTGTGTCTTTAAATAGATATCAGCTAGACTTGAGACTACAACAATGGCAGATAGTTATGTCATGTGAAACCTTTGATTGTGTGCTTTAGGTATATATGGAACAATTTGCACCAAAAAGGGAACTAATGTTGACTGCAGGACGTTTAGATGAGAAATAAACCTCTATATATGTCTTCCTATCTTGAGTATGTTACTAAAGTGGCAAGAACCGATCATATGTTGCCTTGTTTATAAGAAAAGATCAATTTATGACTCTCTCCTTAAAAATATAAGAATCTATTTGGTTAATGAGGTACTTGGATTATTTGGTTGGTAGATCAAATAGTACTCTCCAGTAATGGTTTACTGTGACGAGTTGTGACCACATGTGCCAATAACCTTTCAGTATCATCATAAGACCAAACAGATTGGACATGAAGGTCAATTTTGTGGATGACCCGATAGCATGCAAAGAGAGTGAACGCAAGTGGTTTTCTACAAAGGATATGGTTGTAGAGCCATTGAGCTACCCTTGATGAGGGCACATGCTTGTGGAGCACATAAGGGTTTAAGAGTCTTCATAGATGGCAACTAGCATGCTCTGGCATGTTGTTTACCAATTATTTCCCTAACGTTCATAAATAATTGTCTAATGTTGTGAAATTCAAAGAAGTTGTTTTGTATACACTTATTATTACAATGTTTGAATGTGCATTCTTCATCATGGATGCTCGTTGTGCATTCTTAAATGTGAAAAATATGTTGGGTTGATTTAAGGTTAGTCCTCTCACATATATAATCGCCTACATTCATTAGAACATTAATGGGAGATAAAACAAGATTTTAAGTAAAATTATTGCAAGGATAATTTGAGAACTTATTAACTTAAAATCATGAATGCCTCCTTGATAATGATAGAAGCTCATTACAACATAAGGGTAAAAATGAATTTTGCCCAGACTACCTTGAAGAGTCTAGATGTAAGTTCGAGTTAATGAGTAAATTTGGAAATTCATTTTGGACAATAAGGTGTCCAAATATCATTTGTACAACATTTTAGTTAAACGACCAAAAGACATGCGCTCCACAGGAAAATGAGAGAATGTTGTAGTACATTTCATACCATGTGTGTAAGAGACGACCAATCATGTTAATATAAGATTGATCTCAACTTAATTTGTGTGAGACCCCATAAGGTTATGACCTTATATTTGTATCTCATGACCCTAATCAGTGACTTGAGACTAAATTCAATGTTCTTATCTTAGTTTGTTACCAAAGGGTCATGAATGATTCAGTCTGTCAGGATATGTTTAGAAAAATGAGTTGAATTTGATTGAGAATCTCGTGGGAAGAGGAATATCATTCATGAAATATCATTAGTTTCTATCACCAGTGCATCAGTTATGACATATGGGTCATAATTGTTAATATGAAAGATGATGATTTAATGAGATCAGAGTGAGACATCTTAATGAGATTGAAATGATCTAAGGTGCTTACATACTTCTAACTACTCAAGTGTGGTGCTTAATTAGAGGCTATATATTTTTATATGTATAGCTTAAAACTCTCACAAGTATGATGGTTGCACAACGTATTTGCTCAACATGAATAGTGTGCAGGAACAATAAAGAAATCAAGTTTTCTTTCAGTACAAATGAGCACTCCCTTATGTGTGAGTGGGAGTCATTGGACTTAGATTATTAATCCACACATAAGCAGTGATAGCCTCACACGATGTGTTGTAACGCCATAAGAGCATATCAGTAATTTCCACCTAAAAATACTAGAACCTCTAATCGGACACTTTATTATAAATAATAGTACAGTCTAAGAAACAGGATAGGAGAGTGGGTGTCGAGAGTTTCCACACAAACCTTGGAGCTTTAGGCTATGAGATTGTGGAGGTTTTCCAGTTCATGAGATCCTTTCCCGACCAGTGATTCGAAACAGGTTTCATTATCTTCCACTGTAGGATTAAGGTAACTTTATATGCATAATCCATGTTTCAATTTCCTTATTGTGCACATCATTTAATAACTTTATCTTTGAGCCAAACTGCTAAAAGTATCCTTGTTTTTATAACATATATACTTTGTTTCCAATATAAATTGTCATCCTCATTTAGATGGATAATAGCTTTTAGATACATTAAGAGTAAATTACCGAGGCAAGAAATTGGCAAGCATATTATTGAACTCTATAGGGTGTGGCCTTAGCAATTTTTCAACGCCGATCTTCAAAACTCTAAGATTAAATTGAAATTATCAAACAAAGATTCAAACTACAAAAAGTTTAAAGTAACAGAATCAACAACATCGGTTTGGTTTAATAACCTCTAGATAAAGAAAACTACTCACATATTATTGAAATCAATAAAGGAAACATCTCTAAACTCTTAGTCTAAACTGAAGGAGAAGTTAAAGGAAAAGAGAAGGAAATAAAAGCTTATTCTAGCAGCCCTGAGATAATCTTTCAATCCACTTCCCAAAGTCTTTAAACCTTGCTCGATCTTTACTTCTTCCTTTGCTTCAACTCTCTCAATGGATATAAGGTGGATAAAAATGGGTCAATAAGGGTGGTAGATGATGATAGGATGGCCAGGAAGGATGCAAATTCAAGGTTCCTAATGTAAAAAATGCCTGGAAGTCGAATTGTCGCAAAAGAAAACATGACAACATAGGAAAGGATGGACACCATGGACTGTCCATGGGGAACCTAACGGATCTTGGCCATTGCCAAAACTAAGCCATCGGGTAATCTAGTTCTTTTGTCTTCAATTTTTCATCATGCTGCTTCAATCTGGAACCTCTTGGACCATGGTACTAATTACGGTATGTCCATGTTGGGTGTTTTTAGGTCACTTTTGCTACTTTCTTTGATCTACGAGCCACAAAATTCATTATTCCAGTTATATAACTTGGGCTCACATAATCAAAATCTCCAAACACTCTAAAAACAAGCGAAACCCAAGCGTAGTAGATATAGTGGCATAACTCATGTAATTAACCCCTAAAATGACTCCCAAACACTTTAATAATCCACGCAAATATGACACTCTTCAAGCATATGATCCCATGGTCCAGCCACTTTAATACGTCATTCCTAACTACCTTATGCACAGGTGGGTTTAATCTCCTCTGACGATCCTGATAAGGTCTAGCACAGTCCTCCACATGGATCATATGTTGCATAAAAAGTAGGGCTAATACCCTTGATGTCCCCTAATGTCCATCCTAAGGCTTCCTTATTATCCCTAAGTAACTGAAGTCATTTTCTCTCTTGGTCTTGGTCCAAATTAGAAGTAATGATCATAGGTAAAAACTCATTCAGACCCACATTATCAAGACCATTATGCTATCTTTGCAAATTAAAAATATTCAAGAGTCATGTTGCCAAAAGATAGGTTTATCATATCATTCCCGTAATTAATCAAAAGTATTGAAAGCATCTAAGAAAGCGCCCTAAAATTGTAGGAATATGGGACTCAACATTAAGCACCTTCTTAGTATCAAGCACCATAAAGTCAACAGGAAAAATAAAATTCCCCACCTTAATAAGCACATCCTCCATAACACCACTAGAAAGTCTAATAGACGTATCAGCTAACTGAAGGAGAATCTTAGTAGGCCTCAGCTCACTTAGTGCAAGTCTCTTATATAAAATGAATGGAATCAAGTTCAGACTAACTCCGAAATCCAGTAAAGCTCTATGAATGTTCTGGTGACCTATCTCTATGCATGTGGTAGGGCAATGTGGGCCCTTGTATGTGATAGGAGTCTAATTGGAGACAATAGAGCTAACATTAGAGGCTAAGAAAGCTCTCTTACGCATAACTGTTACCCCCTTAGTAGTGCAAGCTCCTTCAGAAATCGAGCTGGGGTATCTACTAGATAGCATCCAATAGGGAATATTAATCTTAATATAGGAGAAAGTCTTCCTAATCTTGTTAATATGCACCTAAGCCTTTTTCCCTTTCAGCCTGTTGAGGAAAGGAATTACAAGCTTCAGCGCTTGCAAAAGAGGAGTGAGAGTAGTCTTAGGAGGAGATGTAGTCACTATAACAGTAGGTGCATTCTCTTTAGACACTCCAGAATCATTAACAGTAATAGGAGGAACCACCAAAAAAATGGACACAGGATGAATTAGATGTTCTATATAAGTTATCATCCACAAGATTGCCAATCTCTCGTCCTGACCTGTACGTTGTTACAAAGTTAACCTCCCTAAAGTTGTCAGGAATTAACCAAGAGAAGGTTCCACCCTTAGGGTTGGTCTAAGGCTGACTAGGAAAGAAGCCTTTTTCCCTATTCAACATAGTAAACTAGAAAAACTGCTCTATCATTGCGCTTAACATTCTTTCATTGCCCTCTCTCAACATTTTGTCCATATCGCTTTAATTCTCCTTTCAACTTTGTTGAGTTCACTATAACTAGGAGGAAGCTGAGACTGAGTAATAGATGTAATAGGATGAGGAGGAGCTAGCTGTCGCGATGCATTAGGCACACCTTAGTAGCTTGGCCTTTGCACGATTTAGAAGAAGTTTCTAGGAAACCCTCCATAGTGGTTAGGCACTACTACACTAGGCGCACTACTCCAAGAAAAATTAGGGCATTTATGCTATTTTGGATTAAAAGTAGGAGTAGATGGGTCGTTCTTTGGTCTTTTGTAGGCCATATTCACCTTTCTTAGTCTAAGGCCAATTGGTGAGCAAAGTAGCGGGATGCTCAAAGTGTGATCATGCGCTTGCCAATGGGTTCACAGCTTAGGAGTTTGGGAAGATTGGGATTGTTGTAGAATGAACCCCTTCATCATGTTTTCAAGGGAGCAAATCGAGACTCAAAATAATTCAAGTCAGACACAGAATGCACACCACCCTGGACCTACTATATCTAGAGTTCAAGCTATCATTTCTAATGGTTTGCTATTGGATTTCTTAGTTAGATCTTCTAGGAATTTCCAAGCATTATTAGGGCTCTCAGAAAGAAATCCCCTCTTAAACATTGACTCCACCATTGTCCCATTCCGTTGGTCAAGACCTTCATAAATAATTTGACATAAATAGGCTTGGTCTAAACCATTGGTAAGGACATTGAGACAAGAGGCTCTCAAACCTCGTAGGATACCTCTGGAGTGACTCCTTGTCAGCTTGCATGAATTGATTAATTTCATTCCTTAGCTTAATAGTATTTCCAACAGGGAAGTATTTTCGCAGAAAGACCTATATAAATCCATCCTAATCAGTAATGGAATTCGCATGCAAGCAATACATCTGTTTTTTAGCTTGATCTTTTAAGCATAAGGAATAAATTTGAACCGGATAGTATTAGTAGGCATGTTAAAGTAACACATCATGGAGCAAACCTCTTCGAGCTCTCGTAGAAACAGGTAAGCTTCCTTTATTCCCATAAACTTAGGAAGCAAATGGGCATATCAGGGCTTGAGTTCCTGAGTAACATTTTTGAGGGCCGGTAAATTAAAACATGATAGTTCAGTGGTCCTAGGTGGATAAAAGATATCGTGAAGCATCATTGGATAAGGTTGCACTTTACCCATCTTTTTATCCTCATATTCATGTTCTGATTTACTACTATTATCTAGGTTAGCCTCCAATCTATTGAAGTGCTTGCTATTAGGATCCTTAACCACCTAATCATGCAACCAAAACCCTTTTGCTTTTTACGGTTTTATTAATTTTTAATTTTTTTTAAAGCAATAACAATCAAATTTTAGGAAGATGGATGAATACTAAAACTAAAGTAGACTACTCATAGCAAATAAAATAAGCAATTAAAATATTAATAAGAGACTAAATTACGATTACAACTATTAAAAATTAAAACTAGTAATCAATTCAACATTGCCTCGTGCAAAGGTGCCAAAAACTTCTTGTACTTTGAATTGTTAAAAAAAATAAGCCACAAGTGTACAATCGTAGTTGTAGCACTACACGAGTCATCATCAAAGATGGGTTGAATTTAATTACTATTATTAAGCTACTAGGCTAATCTAAATTAGACAACTAAACTAAAATGACTTCCAAAGAACCTCAAAAAAAATCACATAAGATCTAATCTAAAACTAGGACAAGAAATCGAAATAAAAATTATCACAATTCAAGATAAAAGATGAAAGTTATCTGAATCGGTTACAATTAATAGAGAAAAGAAAGTATGAACCATAATTAATAATGCCAATGTAGAAAATATGAACCTTTGATAACAACCATAACCACTAGACACCCATAAAGAATTCTTGAATCTTCGATGAGTGTCAATCATGAAACTTTAATATCCACCATAAGCCAAGGAAAAAGTAACAATCGAAACTTTGATCAAGGGAATTTTTTAGAAGACTAAAATCAAACAAAAAATGAAACTACAAAAATTGAATTAAAACATGAACTAGAAAAATTGAAATAAAACTAGAACTAGAAAATTTTAATTGAAACTAGCTAGAACTAAAAAAAACTTGGATTGAAATTAGAACTAGAATTAATTGAAATTCAACTAAACAATGAAGAATTCCTATAACTACTATAACTTCTAAAAATACTAGAAACTAATGCTACGATTAAGAGGGAGAGGAATTGATGATCTATAAGGTGTCCCAAGACTTCTATTTATACTATAGCTAACCACCTCCTACTTTCCTAATTACAAAAGTTTCTTATTTTCCAAGTAATTTTTCCACTTTCCTAGTTGTGCCCAATTCTAAATTATGCTTATAATCCACTATTTTTCCTAATTGTTGAATTTGCCCACCACTTGAATGTTTCTTCACTTGTCTTTTTTTTTTTTGGCACGGCGATCTAGCATAGTCTATGATAATTTAACTGTAATTTTGAAAGAGTATTCACAAAACAAGGCAACGAGGTTAAGGCCACATGAACTGCAAGGCCAGAGTGAACCAAGTGTGCGTTTGGGCCTGGGGCATGTGCTGGGCAAGGTCACAGGCTAAGGGAGGCACTAGGTGATCATGTGTTGATTTGGAGCTTTTGGGAGTTGACTTGTGTTATTTGGCTTTAGGGAACAAGACGAGCAAGGAGTTTGTGCCATATGCAGCTACTGCTGGGCCAGAGATGTCGCTGGGCTTCCTCTCTTCTTCTTCTTTTTCCCTTAGTTTCTTTTTAGCTTCTTTCACTTCTTCTTCTTGCTATCGAGATGGCCCGTTGACTCATGTTAGGCCTTATACTAGACCCAACAAGTAAGCTGTTGGCCTAATTTACTGGAATTTATGTTTGATCACTTTTTCCTGTTTTCCAACTCTTTGATGCTTGCTTTCCACGTCCATTATTTTATTAAACCATTATTTTCTGTAAAAATTGCAAAAACCAAATTGAATTAAAAAATAATCTCGATTACAAGTAAAAACTAAGTGATTAGAAGTAACTAAAGGGCACTTTTGGTGCGCAAACACTTGCATCTAAATTCCATACTATTACTAGGATATTGCAAACTCATCATCTTGCTTCTCTTTCTGAGTTGGAGTCTGTCAAAGCTGACAATGTGCTTTTAAAAGACCAACTTCAAGAACCTAAAGAGACTTTTGAGGAGAGTGCAAGTTCAAAATGATGATACGAGCAAAGTTGAGGGAACAAGAGACCACCTGCTTCTTTAGGGAGGATGTGACCAGCATCTTAGTTAGCCAATTTCCCAACATTCTAAAGCAGGCCGAGGCTAATGCTAGTGCCCAAAAATTCTAAGAGGTGGATGACTGATTGATCACACTTGTAATTTTCATATTAAAACTTGCATTATGACTTTACTCATTTAAGAAAGCCTTGTAAATTTAAGTATTTTATCTCTTCTTTGGCAAAAGTCTCATTGCTCTTAACTCTCTATCCAACTTTGCTAAATTTCTTAATTCCTTAGTTGAATTTCTTGACACGCTTTTGGAATTTTTTTCCTCATCAATCTTAACCTAGCCTGCTAAAATTAAAGGTGATTCCTTAATTGAATTTTATGACTCATATCAGGGATTTATTCTACTTTTCCACCTAATTGCATTATGCACACTTAAACTAAATGGTTCACCATGCAAGATTAATTATAAGGGAATGTAGATTTAACTTTAGTAATATTGTTGCAATTTAAAATATCAATCCCAGGGAGATGTAAAGGTCTCTTCTGGTTATAAAAATTAATTAATGTTTACATGGAAACTGAAGCTAGAACCGTTCGCATATGAGATTATCCATATGCCAGGTGTTTGGAACCTCTTTGCCCCTTGGCATGAAGAAGTTTGTAGGTTCCTGGGTAGACTACTTTTTTGACATTATATGTTTCTCCAAGTTTGGTCCCAACTTGCATGGGTGCTTTCTAACTACTTCCATGCTTCTAAGGACCAGATTTCAGGGGTTGAGGAATCACCCTTCTATTGTATACCCGAGTAATCCTAACCTCGCAAACTTATGTTAATATTGTAGCTTCTCCCTTATTTCTAAAAATAATTCCAGGACATTTGCTAGGGCCCTTTCATTCTGTATTAGCTCATACCCTTGTATCCTCAGATTGTTCCACCAAAATCTATGGGTATTAAGGGTTCTGCACCATATACAATTATGGAAGGTGTGTGACCAATGGATATCTTAACAGGCGTAATATGCCTAGTAGTTCATCTACACTGGCTCCTTTGTCTCCCTTCATTTATGTCCTCAAGGCCTGGGTTATCTATTTGTTTGTAGCATCCGCTTATCCATTGACCTGAATTCATGCAACTGAAGTATTATTGATAGTGATTCTAATGCTTTGCAATACTTGTTAATATTTCTACCATGCTTCTGTTATCCACAATGATAGATCTAGGAAGTCCATATCTGACTATCACATCTTTCCTTAGAAAGTGTATCGCTTTCTATTCTGTGATGGTTACACTAGTTTTAGTTCTACTGACTTTTTAAGGTAGTTCACTGCCACCAATGGGAACTTTTTTGGTCGGAATGCCTATTGGAAAGGGCCTAAGATGTCAATGTCTCATCAACCAAAGTTTATAGGCTCTACTATTGTAGATAGATTAGTTGCTAGTATAACATTGGTGCTAATCACACTTTTTGGCATAGTCTAGTGTATCTCTGAGCAAAGTAGGCCAATAGAATTTCGCTCTTAACACTTTTCCCACTAGCATTGTAATGCCCCTGACCTCTCATAGGTGGCTCACAATTACTAAGGACCGCTTTAAGAATCGATGAGTAGCCCTACAATTGAGTAAAAGCTTTTCAAACATGCTTCATCCTCACTCACACGCTATATGAGAACTTCCAAAGACATCGTCTATATGAGGAATTTTCACAACAAGCATGCAAAAGGTTGAAGTTCTTAATAGAGGGCTTTCTGAAAAAGAAGGTGCTTTTTTTATGATATAGACAGTCACTTTGAATCCTTTAAACCTTAATTTTAACCACAGTTAGGGTGTTATAATTATCCCTACATGAAAAGCACAATATCCTCATTGTGCCTCATAAACCAAATGACCTACACGTCCTCTTAACCAACAATTCAGTCCTCCATCTTTACCCTGTTAGTTGACTTCCAAGGGCTCTAATACCATCTGTAATGCCCCAACCCTTCCCAGACCACGACAATTACTAAGAATGACTTGAAGAATCGATGACTAGCCCCATAAATCACCAAAAGCCTTCTAATGTACTTAGTCTTCACTCACATGCTATGGGGGACTCCTCCTAGGAGCCCATCCATCTTAAGACTTACTCACAATGAGTACGCTTAATTATGGAGTTCCTAAGATTAAGTAATCTCAAAAGGAAGGTTACCTCTTTTGTGATACAAGTGGTCACTTCAAATCCTCTAAGTCTCAATTCCAACCTCACTCTAGGTGTTACAATCATTTTAAACTAATAACACCCTAAATTTTTAAATAAATTTTAAAACAATTTAACACCCAAATACGGGTCAGTGGTGATCTCTATGGGTGTAGCCGCCATCCCTCACTAAGGGGACATACAGCTTAGGAATATGAACAGGATTTGTAACACATAATGTGTTAATTTACCACCATTAAGTCCTGAATTAAACTAAACAAATTAATAATCTTAGGACAAGCATAATCTAGCAGTATTAATTCAATTACCAATCTAATTATATTCCTCTAAAGTTAGTAATGATGCTAGCTTATGAGCAAACCTCACCCCTAAAATTTCATGCCCAAAATTCTCGTTGAAGCATACATCTTAAAATAGAACATTTGAAAATTGAGTTGTGTAAACTCAGCAACGCAATCAGGAAAACATCAAAGCAATTTAGCAATACCAGTGTAAAAGGTTGTAATAACGTCAAAAAATCTCAACTAATGACAAATTTCAGGACATGCAATTTGAAAGCAACACAGTACTTACAAGAAAAGATGGAAATAGGATCACGAACAGGGCGCCCTTTCAATCACCAATAATGGAATAAGTTTAAAAAGAAATAAAAAGGAGAAGTTTAAGACAAAAATATTCCTTTGACATAAAACCTTAGATAAAAGTTCAATCCACATACATTTAGAATAATTCAGGATTCCCTCTTCCTCCTAGCAGGAAGAAAATTGTCTTATAACCCATTGTTTTCAATGTAGACCTCTTTCTTGACTTAACTCATCCAAAGGAAAAACAAAAGCAAGATGATTTCACTAAACAACATACTAAACAATGATTCCAAATAAATCATGGAAAAATTGATTTGAGAATCTGATTTTTTGTTCAATAATTTCATGGTATACGCCCAAAACATAAAAATTAGGTCTCTGCTCGATAGACAACAGGTAAGGTCATCATTACAATGTTGCCTACGGTGACTAGCAACACCCAAAAGAGATCGCCCGACTCTGTTATGTAATACTTTAGGGTGTCAATCCCCAAAGATTGGTTATGAAATTATGCCACTATTAGTCTGAACTAACACCGAGCTAAATCTAAGATAAAATCTAACAAACTGAATGGCAGAAAACTAAGGATTAAATCAACTTATTTAACTATCCTAGAATTACTACTAGACTAGCATTTAGCACAATTCTTCAACCATTCATGAACAAATTAATTTTCCGCTACTTTTATTCAATTGAAATGCCAGAGATTCAAAAAAACTCAAAGTTTAACGTACAAAATTAAACAAAAAGGCAACATAATACTTCACTTTCTAAATGGTTAAGTAGGGGCTACACCCAAACTTCCAGCCGAACCGACTTCACCACCCAAAATCGAGCAAGCTGAAGTAGCAAAACCCAAATTTTGGGTGTGGGATTGAACAAAGGCATCTCATAGCAAGCTGAAATAGGGGAAATAGGAGAGGGAAAGTAGATTTGACATTTGAACCAATCCAGGAGTAAAAAATCGAGTAATTGAACTAGCAGTTTGAACTCTAAAGGCACCCAATTAGTGAACTAAATGGTGATTTTTATGTTATCTTGACAAAAACAAAATTTGAATTTCACCAAATTTGACAACTCTAAATATGAAACTGATAAATCGAGGATGAAAAATGAAAATTCAAACTAGTAATAAAACTCTATGCTATTTTATTGGTTACACCCTTCCTTTGAGCTTACTACTGACCATATATCTGCTTCTTCAAGCTCCATTAAACTCGAATTAGAGTTACAATTTGCAACTAAGGAATTGATGATGGCAATCATGATGAAGATAAGGCGGGGATTAATAAATGTAATTATGAATAAAGGAGGAGATAGAAAAGACAAATTAAGTGAAGGTAAAAGTTGTTCGGTCATGGCTTGGCTGGGGGAAGAAGATAAAGTACGGTGGGCATCGAGTTTCATTGGAAAGAGAGGTGAGAGAAAACCAGAAGAGGGAAAACGGGGCTACCTCACGTGCCGTGCACATGTGGGAATTAAGTGAAGGAGGGGGAATTCGATTGGGCTCAACATAAGAATAATCCCAAAGTGAGGGAGAGGCTGAGAAGAAGGAGAGCAAATTAGGCTTAACCAAAAAAAATAACATGCTTGAAGAATACTGAGAAAGGAGGGGTAGGAGAGCAGGTCACATGTCTGGTATGTGATGAAGCAAGCGAGAGGAATAGGGAGGTCTCAGACTAGGTTAACTTGGTGGGTCGTGCTTCTGGGCTGCACGGGACCAGACTGGTCTATTACTGGGCCAAGGGCTTTGGCCTATTCTTTTTTTAAATGGTCCCAAACTTCTTCTTCCATCTCTTTTAGTAGAAATCTGAACTTCTTATTTAATTTTTCAAATGCCTACACAGTAAACAAAGACTTATATCAAAATCCTAATTTAATAAATGTTTTGACCAAATATTGGATAATAAATGGGTACAAAGATGACATAATTTTATATTAAACAATACCCCCATAGCTAAATTTTGCTCATCCTTGTGTGAAGTGAGATTAAAAATCCTTTCAAAAAATAAAATCCTAACTCACTTTCATAGGGATCACGATTACGCTCAGCATGTGCAACAAGCCCTTTAAACCCTTAGGTTATCCCTAGTGGATGAGTAAGGTCTCATGAGAGTTTGCAGATGATATACCCACAAACTCTTAAAAGAAAAAGAAAATGGGAAAAACTCATATCTACAACACATTGGAAAGTATGCACATACCAATCAACCACATCACTTAAGTAACCTAAGCATTAGATCACATATAAATACAATGTACGTATCAAGATATTCTTAATCCCTACTGATGAAATTTCTACATAATTTTTCACCCCACTTAAGAAATATGAACGAGCTTGACCGGTAGAACCTCACTTTAAGGATATGTGAAACACTCCTGCTTATATGTTTAAGATGTAATAAGGTTCACTCAATTCTCTTCCAATCATACAAACCACCATAGGCTTGCTAAGGTTCTCTAATCTCCACAACTAAGATGCAAAATGCAACATGATAATCAAGAGAATTTTACAGGGGTTGTAATAGGGCTAAGGGTTAAGGGTAAGATAAGGACAATTGATTTAGGAAATGAGGAGCTAAAAGCCAAGTAGCTAATGAGCAACCAAATCCTCCACCAACTATTTCACATATTCTTCAAAAACTTATAACAAAACAGGAACAGACATTTCAAAAGCAACCATTAGAAATAAGTATATGCAATGATCATGCATTCATGCCAAATACTCTTTCACAAATTTTTGTCCTTTTTTTTCAAATTTTTCACTTTTCAAATTTTTTCCTTTGCAGCTTTTTCCCTCTTTTTTTTTATTTTTCTCTTTTTTTTCCTAAAAGAAAAATGAATGTATGGCACGTAAGAACACAACTAATATTCTAAAAGATCACAACAAAAAGTGACCCCTACAACTTACAGGGGAAAATCTCATAAGCAAGTCAATATCATCCCCTCACCACACTAAAAGGTCTAAAAATAACCACCATCTACATATCATCACACAAAATTTATCCCATCAATTACTGAAGTGTTGCTCCATTAGACTTGACTTAGGTATAGAAAATGTGTTTAAGTGAAGGCTAAAATGATGGTTCTCTACAAATGAAAACGGTCAATGCTCAAAGGGTTAGCGAAGGGTAAAACACTCAAATCAACGTGGCAGTTTGGCTTATGTGGCTCACAATGCAAATGAATGTCTCTATCATATTACCATAATGCACATGCTAAATGCGATCTTGAATAGACTCAAAGTAAGTTCCAGAGCTGTAATTATGGAAAAGACACACATGAAAGAACAAATGTGAGACTAAGACGATGAATTAGTCTTGAACGTACAAAATCTCACAGGTTTATTAGCCAGTCAAGATAGCTTGCTCTAGAAATATTGGGGTTGGGACTAGACATAAATATCACACTTTGCACTAAGTTCTATCATACACACCACATCTATATACAATCTAATGCTAAGGTAGAAGAGAACATAGCCATCAGAATAGCACATATTCCACAAAGACAAAACAAAAAATCTTTTGGATTTTTTTTCAAATTTTTTCAATTTTTCCTATTTTTTTGGCCAAAAATTTTGAAACATAGTTTTCCCACACTCACATCTAAATCACACAATGTTCTCATTGGAAGTGAAAGACAACATAACAACTAAAAAGAAAAATAAAACTCAAAAAGAAAAATGATAGGACTGTAAGAGTAGAAAAAGGATATGTACAAGAGAAAAGAAAAATAAAAAGCAACAAATATACAAAAAAAATGAAAGAAGAAAAAGAGAAAGGAAGGCACGAAAAGTTCAATCAAACCAGGTCGGTTGCTGGATACACCAGAATTAACTTAGTAACACATCACTCATTAGAAACTAGCTTACAGAGTATTAGACACTCCAAATCTTTTTTGCTTGCCAGTTCCAAAAACTGCTTCAATCTCTGGCCATTTCACCTTAAACTTTGCACCATTCTCAAGATCCTGTATTTTAACTTCACCATAGGAAAAAAACATGAGAAAAAACATAGGGGCCTATCTATCGAGACCTCAATCTCCCTAAAAAAAGGTGAAGCTTAAAGTCATATAAAAGTACTTTCATGCCTGAGGTAAACTCATTCCTAAGGATGTGCCTATCATAAAACAACTTAGGCCTCTCCTTGTAAGATCTAGCACTCTCTTATGCCTCCGCTCTAATCTTTTCTATCTCGCTCAGTTGTAGTATCCTTTCCTCACCAGCCTTAGTCAAAATTATAGTTAGGCATCTTAGTGACCCACTAAGCTTTATGTTCAATCTCAAATGAGAGATGACAAGGCCTAGCATAGACAACCCTATAAGGTGACATACGTAAGGGAGTGCAGTACCCCGAGTTTGACTTAAAAGATTTGAAATGACTACTTATATCACCAAATGTGCACTTTCTTTTCGAGAAGTCCACTCTTAAGAACTCCACTTTTAAGTGTGCTTGCTGGGAGAAAATCTTATAATGGGTGACCTCCTGTGAAGTTTCCCAGGTAGCTTGTGAGTGAGGATAAAACATACCAAAAAGATTCATGGTGATTTGTAGGCCAGTCAATGATGCTTGAAACAGTTCCAAGTAACTATCCCTTACCTAGGAGGGGTTAAAACACTATAGGGAGTCTTAAAAGGCGCCCTATAATCCCATAAGGCATCAACAAGCTTGTCGGCACAATCCTTTCGGTTTCTACTAATAGTCTTCTCATGAATCTGCTTAGCTTGCTATTAGACACTTCAACTTGGCCATTAGTCTAGGGATGATATAGGATAGCAAGTCTAGGACTATAGAGTACCTGCTCAATAAAGCTTTAAAAGACCTATTAATGAAGTGGGTACCATGATCTCTAATAATAGCTCAGGGCATGCCAAATCTAGAAAAAATATTCTCCCTAAGAAATTTCACAACCACTTTAGTATTATTGGTCCTAGTAAAGATGACTTCTACCCACTTAGAAACATATTTGACAACTAAAAAAATGTTTATTGTCAAAAGAAAATGGAAATTGTCCCATGAAATTTACACCCCATACATCAAAAATCTCCACCACAATGATAGAATTAAGTGGCATCATGTCTTTCTTGCTAACCTTACCTAATTGTTGGCACCTATGGCAATTCTTGCAATATTTAAAAGCATCCCTAAACAATATAGGCCAATAGAAACAACGTTAAAGAACTTTAGCTATTATCTTTCTCCCACTAAAATGCCCTCTACATGCTTAGTCATGACAGAATGAAAGGACACTTCCAAGCTCATGGTAGGGGATACACCTTCAAAAGACTGAACAATACTTAAATAAGTAAGGGTCATCTCAAACGAGGAAATTTCATAGGGTGGAAATCGATCTCTATTAAATGCTTGTTTGATTGTACATTCTACATTATAATCATTGCCATCCTTTCTAAGTCTCTCATAGGGATGAAGATTGCACTGAAATCCTGACTAAAAGCTAAGGATCATCAAAATGCTAAGAATGTAATACAACCTAAAGTTATTACCTCTTTTCGTCCTAATTAGCACATAAATAAGTGTGAAATCAAAGTCAAATTCCCCAACCTTCACACAAGCACCAATAAACTAGTCATGTATTTAAGCCACCTACATAGTCACAATGTTAAGATCCTAAAGAAACCATTGACAACTTCTATTACAAACATGGCTTCTTGTTATTAATTGCTAGTGATGGGTAACGTTTGCCAGCACTTTCTTCTCATTGGCTAATTTTTACCTTTGTCTCAACTAACCCCGTAATATTTACTTTATTTGTGACTTAGGAGTTTTCAACTCCTTTTGTCTAGGAGCCTTTTTTAGACCCGTAACAATCAAATCAGTATTGTCATAGGGTAAGGATCAGTCTCCTACACCTGCCCATCTATCTTCGGGGCCAACACAAACTCATAACCAACAAAAAATGATCTAGCATATAGAAAGGTTTTTGGAAAACATCTGTAGTTTTTGTGTCTAAAGTAGCAACAAGAGCTAGTCAATTTTATCTTCTACTCCTTACTATAACTTATCCCTCCT
The DNA here is from genome assembly GCA_029747015.1 of Carnegiea gigantea. NCBI lineage: Eukaryota > Viridiplantae > Streptophyta > Magnoliopsida > Caryophyllales > Cactaceae > Carnegiea > Carnegiea gigantea. The sequence continues at coordinate 228,530 of JAKOGI010001264.1, read as the reverse complement.
CTTACTCAATGATATTAGGCACCATCTCATTGGCATGTTCGACGTGAACAATTCAGAGTTGTTCCTGATTAGGATTTGTGTCTTGATTGCCCTTCACTACCTCTTTTTACCTCCATTCCCTTGTCTTAGGTGTTTTTGTTCTCCTATCATTTCCTTATTTTGCAATCAGTTTCATCATGATCTACCCCTTTTCACTTTAAGCAGAAAGCGGGCTTCCATCATATTCTACTTTTTTAGTGAGCAGTTTATCGTCTTTATCTTTCATTGCATCCCCTTCTAGGAAGGTAATGTAACGTCAACATCATTAAAAACCATAGTAAAAGTAAACTTCTCTTGATTTGTTATAAATTGATTAGCATGTGAAGGCCTTTCAATCACACTAGCCAACCTATTTACGAAATCCTTTTTCCACCATGAAAATTCAAGACTAAGGCGCTAAACCTGTAGGGGAACTATACGAATCATTTCCTCCTTAAAATTAAAGTTTTCATGCCCATATTATAGGACCAAAGGTTTATAATCATATAAAAGGCCAAAAAAATTACCTTTCTCATGTAAATGTATCTTTGGTAGTGTAGGCACTAAAAAAAAATATAATGAAAAGTGCCACATCAGAAAATTAATATAAATTAATTATTTTGGGTTAGCCCATTTAATTAATTTAATTTATTTAATAAATTAAGTTGAATTGACTACCAAGTCATGACTCAAACGACTACCAAGTCAACAGTTAAATTGATAATTAAATCGCCAGTCAAATGAATTAATAAGTTAAAGGCCCAATCAACAGCCTAAGAAGGAGAATAAGTCATAAACCCTAATAAGGGGAAGGGGATGCTTTTCCTATAAATAGAGCAGTACTCCCTCCTAATCGGGGGGTGGAAGATTCATTCACTCTAAAGACACTCTGAAGACACAATGGGCTAATTTCTCTAAAGGAAGACACCAAGTACAATCAAAGCACATGCTATCTACTATCGAAGATCAAAAAAAACTCGTCTTGATTGAGATCAAGCCTCTTAGGGCTCTCTCAAGATCAAATGCATTGAAGTTCATTCAGAGGAAGTCAAATCAATCAACTTGACTGGGATTCAAGTCAATCGATCCTCTTTCAAGTACAAATTAGAGATCGAATCAGAGGACCTTTTATTTATTTACTTGTAACAAATACACAGATATTATACCCATATCTTCTGAAATTAATACAAATTAAATTTATCCATATTTCTTGTCTTAATTTATTTTAGACTCAAAATTTGTGTTTACAAATTTTGGTACGCCCGATGGGACGTCTCTGCCTCTCATCTCTTTCTTCAAGCAAACAAGTTCTACATTCCTTTGAAGAAGACATGACTCCTGAAAATGCCATCCTTCAATCTTCGAAGAAAGAAGCTATCGGGTCTACGTCTGAAGGATCCGCAAAGGCTAGTATTGCATCTCACAATTGAAGCACTGGAGTGATGACTAGGAGCATGACCAAAGTTGCTGTGTCCATCACCCCAAAACAACAAGTTGTGACTCCAACTTTGCAGTCACGCAAAACTCAAAAATTTGGCTCCAACTTGCCTATTGATAGAATTAATCAAACTGCTTTTCTCCCTAATTTAAAACCTTTGAGGATGAGGAAGACTCTACCCTATGAACTGGATGAATTTCGTGCCTACAGCAATAATGTCTTCTAACCTTTCGATGAGGAGGATGATGACTATGGTAGTAACGATTCTTCACCAACATCTCCAAGGGATTCACTTTTCTCACAAGTTGAAGTTGAATCCTTCCACACTATCATCATGCCAGTTATGGTGACAATGGTATCACTTTGGAGGAAGAATTAGCAAATATGAAGGCAACTCTGGAAAGACTCTGTAACGAAAGCGAAGAAAAGGATGCTCAAATTAAGCGTCAAAATAAGCAGATTGCTTATTTGAAAAAGAAGCTAGAAAATAGCCATCTGAAGCCTCAAACAAAGGCTAAGGCGGTGAAGACTTTGGCAAAGAGTCCAATCATAGCAAGGAGTCTGATGATGAGCCCAATCCAAAGAATGATTCAACCTTAAATTCAATATTAATTGAGCAAATTCAAAACTTGATAGTAGATGCGGTAAAGACCCATCTAGAAAGAGGTTCTCATAGAATTCATCGTTACAGCAAGCCTTATACAAAATGAATTGATGCACCGCGGATGCCTTAGGGATTTAAACCTCCAAAATTTCATCAATTTGATGGCAAAGGGAACCCTAAGCAGCATATAGCGCACTTCATCGAGACTTGCAATAACGCTGGCATGAGTGCCAACCTCTTAGTAAAGCAATTCATGCGATCTCTTAAAGATCTTGCGTTTGACTGGTACGCAAACCTTACTTCTGCATCCATTGATAGCTGGGGGCAAATGAAAAATGAATTCTTGAATCACTTCTATAGCACATGCCGTGTGATTAACATAAGTGGGTTGACTAGTACTAGGCAAGGGGATGAAGAGCAAGTCATAGATTATATCAATCGTTGAAGTGCCCTCTCATTGAAGTGTAAGGATCACTTGCCTGAATCTTTTACTGTTGAGATGTGTGCTCAAGGAATTGAGTGGGATATCTTATACGCTTTACAAGTAAACAAGCCTAAGACTTTCCAAGAATTAGCAACATGAGCTCATGATATGGGCCTTACAATCGCCTACTATGGAAGACAAGTCGATGATGGTGAATTAATGGCGTCATCAAGAAATAGAAGCTCCATGCTAAGAAACTCTGAAAAAAAAAAATGAATATTCTTATTCTGAGTATGATGCACTAAAAATGCTTGATAAACTTCTTGAGAAAGGACTTATAGAACTCCCAAAGTCGAGGCTTCCTGAAGAAATTAAAAGAATTAATGATCTTGAATACCGTAAGTATCACAGGATCACCAGTCATCCTATAGAGAAGTGCAAGGCATGCAAGAGACAAGTCCTGCAACCTGCAAATGAAGGAAAGATCACATTAGACGAAAAAGACAATGAAGAATCTGATTGATCATTTATTAAGACCATATTGGAAAATGCTTTGCAAGAGGAACAATCCAAAATCAGCATTTAGGATGAAGACTTTCAAGTCGCAAAATAATTTTAACACTTAAAGACTCCCAAGTCGCCAAATAATTTTAACTCTCAAGTTACCCTTAAGACTTCCAAATCCAAGCTTCTAGACTCTCAAGTCAGCACAGACTATCAAGTCACCCACAGGACGCTCAAGCTATCAAAATTAAAGACTTCCAAGTCGCCTAAAGGCCATCAAGTCAATTAAATTACAAACTTTGAAGTGAATTCAACGACTCACAAGTCATCAAAGATAACGACCCTCAAGTCATCAAAATTAAAAGCCATCAAAATTAAGACTCTTAAGTCTCCCAAGTTCATGACTCACAAGTCATCGAAGACAAAGACTCTCAATTCATCAACATCAAAGACTCTTAAGTCTTCCAAGTTCAAGACTCACAAGTCATCGAAGATAAAAACTCCCAAGTCATCAAAATTAAAGACAACTAAGTCTCCCAGGTTCAAGACTCTCAAGCCATCAAAATTAAAGACTTTCTAGTCACCTAAAGCCTATCAAGTGAATAAAATTACAAACTTTAAAGTGAATTCAATTACTCACAAGTCATCAAAATTAAAGACAGCTAAGTCCCCCAAGTTCAAGACTCTTAAATTATCGAAATTAAAGACTCCAAGTCACCAAAGATAAAGACTCCTAGGTCTTCAAAGGTTAAGATGCCAAAGTCATTGAAATTCATCCAAAGCAAGAATCCTAAGTCCTCAAAGATAAAGACTCTGAAGTCATCAAAGTTTAGAACTATCAAATTATCAGAAGCTTAAGACTCCTAAGTCTTTGAAGTTTAAGAAGAGCCTAAGTCTTCGAAGCTCAAGACTCCTAAATCATCAAAGTTGCTGACTCTCAAGTCATTGAGCAAACATTTATGTCATTTAAGCAGACTTTAAATTGTCACAAATGTGTTGCAGATTCTTAGAACTCATTCAAATTAGGGGAAATTGTGACATATGTCTCTTCCTTTGACTTGGTGATAATAGTACTAGAGCCTCCTTGCTCAAGATGTCCACCTCCTCATTGAGTTGGCATCAATGACAACACAGGGCTTTTCCCTCAAGTTGGTAAAAATGGTGCCATAACCTCATCCTTCATGTTGGCAACGTAGGGCTCTTCCCTCAAGTTGGTAGAAATGACGCCATAACCTCCTCCTTCATATTTTTGACGTACGCCCTCCTCCTTTAAGTTGGTGGCGACAACAACGTAACCTCCATCTTTATAATAGATAAAGTCACCTAAGGCGGACTCACACGGGCAGGCTATCCACGGGTGAGAAAAATAGGTAAAGACACTCAAGGTGGACCTGTTCAAAGAAAAAAACAACCTTTCATATTGCTTGTGGCAAGTCATAGGGAGCATGATCTAGTTAGTCCAAACCTTGAAGCATCTGACGTTTTAAATGACAAACCTTCAAAAGCATGGAAAAAAAAAAAGATTGTGCTATGGCTTGACATGTGCGATATAGCCTTCTTCAAGTTGGTCATGTAGGCGATGCAGATCTCCTTTGAGGATTCAAGTTTAACCCGTTGATGTATCCAAAATGGTCAGACATTCAAAGGTTAACTGTTAATCAAGTCAAATTCACCTTTGGAGAATTTTCTCCTTTGGAGGATTCAAGGTTAACCCGTTGATGTACCCAAAAGGGTCAGGCATTTAAAAAGGCTAACCGATAATCAAGTCAAATTGGCCTTTGGAGGATTTTCGCCTTTGAAGGATTCAAGATTACCCATTGATGTACCCAAAAAGGTCAAACATTCAAAAGTTAATCGATAATTGATTAGTGCTCAAAGTGTATATCATTTCAGGGTCATTTTGCTGTATTTTTAGGAGAATTATGTGCTTTATGTTATAATTTATACTCGTTTTTTTATTTTATGCTTTGGTATGGTTCTTTTATGTGTTTTGCAGGTTTTTGGACCATTTTACCCCAGATTTGATCCTAAATGAGTATATTTGGACTCCCCACAGACACCTTTTAGTTGCTATGCCCGTGGAAGGAAGAAAGAGCAGAAGAACGTGGAACCAGAGCTGACCACGGTCTGCCCGTGGTGGATGCCACGATCAGTGGTGTCTCTCTTTCCCACGAGGCTGATTGTTTTCCCGTGACTTTTCAACTTCTAAGCAGTTTTTAATGTCATTTATTTGCATAACTGTTCGGCTACCAACAGCTTTGCTATAAAAGGGGGCTCTTATCCTTATTTCCACACATCCCATCATTCCATTCTCCATATCATTCTACCTAGGATTAGAGTTTAGATTTTAGAGGAAGAGAGAGTGAGTTGAAGTGAAGATTTGCAAAGATTCCATCCCGAGTTTGCACGATAGTTCAAGCGCATCCTTTGGCTGAGCATCTCTTTTCTCTTCTCTTCTTATCTCTTTTCTAAATTTAGATTTATATTTTGTAATTTTAATTATCTTTGTTGTTTTGATTTTGGATTTATGCAAACATTTGTTAGTTTCTTGATCTTGTGTTGATATCATTTGGTACTTTCGGAATTGTTGGATTATTTTATCGAATTCTAGAAGTTTATTATCTTGTGAGAAACTTGATCACATTCTTGCATGTTATGTGTATTTGGATGAAGGATTGAAAGGTGAAATCTCAAATACCAGAATCCTAGAATTTAACTTGATTGAGTGATGTCTTGAGAGAGAATCACCGATTAAGAAACCACATACTTGATAATCGCATGCTTAATAAACCTAAACTAATCGAGAGCCATTGAGAAACGGTAATTGATTAGATTAAGGTATTTCACTTCACCTTGAAAGAGGGTTGTGAACTTCGATTATCGGTTTTAAAACAACCAATGAAGGAAAAAGTGCTTGATTGATACGTGGATCAGGTGATTGCTTATTTTGCTTAATTCCAATTATTATTTATCCATTAGATTAGATAGCAAATTAGTTAAATTTCATTCTCAAATTTGGATTCGCCTAGCATATCTTGAGGGAATATAGCCAGTAGTTTCACCTAGTCTCTGTGGGATTGACCTTAATTGCTACAACGCTACCGTGCACTTGCGGCCGTATCAATAATCAAGTCAAATTCGCCTTTGGAGGATTTCACCTTTGGAGGATTCAAGGTTAACCTGTTGATATACCCAAAAGGGTTATACATTCAAAGGTTAACCGATAATCAAGTCAAATTCGCATTTGGAGAATTTTCGCCTTAGGAGGATTCAAGGTTAACCCGTTGATGTACCCAAAGGGGTCAGACATTCAATGATTAACTGATAATTAAGTCAAATTCATCTTTGGAGGATTTTCACCTTTGGAGGATTCAAGGTTAACTCGTTGATGTACCCAAAAGGGTCAGACATTCAAAGGTTAATCGATAATCAAGTCTAATTTGCCTTTTGAGGATTTTCGCCTTTGAAGGATTCAAAGTTAACCCGTTGATGTACCCAAAAGGGTCAGACATTCAAATGTTAATCGATAATCAAGTTAAATTCACCTTTGGAGGATTTTCGCCTTTGGAGAATTCAAGGTTAACCCATTAATGTACCCAAAAGGGTCAGACATTCAAAGGTTAACCGATAATCAAGTCAAATTTGCCTTTGGATGATTTTCACCTTTGGGAATGTTCACCTTCAAGGATTATTAATTAGTGATGTGCTTCTTTGTGAAAATATTAATCCAAAGATGGGAGCCTCACATAATCAGAAGGATAGGCCTGCATATATTTAAAAAAAAAAAAAGCAAAAGGCAAAGAACAACACACACCCAAAAAAAAAAATTCAAAAGAAGGAATCAACATACGCTTCTACACGTTTTCTGAAATGAAGGTGACAGCACTGTGTGCAAAGGGAGGCACTTGTTTGTAACTCCAGTTTAGAGGGAGCATGTTGAAGTAAATTCATGCGCAGACGTATGATTCAACGCTATTCATCGTCTTCCTTTTGCCCATGTTTTCACCAGCAACACGTTTGTGCACCTTCTTCTTTTCGGCGAGTTCTTCGACAGCGGTAGTCCCAATTGATAGGAGATTTTATTTTTGAATTATTTAGGTGCCGAAGGATGGTAGGCAATACCTAGCTAGCCCTCTTTCCCATTATTTATTGCCAACGTCAAGGAGATTGCCCTATTAGTTTCCTAATATAAGTCGAAAGCTAAACTAATTAATACCTTGATATATGTGTTTCGCACTCGGGCTTGACAAAAAAAACACAAAGGCCTATATTTAATGGAGCTACCCGGACAAGTCTGCGCCCAAAAAAAAAAAGCCCTTGTTTAACCTTCTTATGACATGAGATTCGGCATGGGTGCTATAACAAGGCAAGTTGCAAACGAGCTCTTATTATCTATCAAGCTTCAAGACTCGACCGCATCAGAAACTCCAAAGTCAGTGATACGGCTAACTCTCAAAGGGGTAATTTGTAGGCACAAAAAAAAAATAATGAAAAGTGTCATATCAGAGAATTAATATAAATTAATTATTTTAGGTTAGTCCATTTAATTAATTTAATTTATTTACTAAATTGAGTTGAATCGACTATGAAGTCATGACTCAAACAAGTACCAAGTCAACGGCCAAATTGACAATTAAATCGCCAGTCAAATGGAACAACGATTCAAAGGCCCAATCAACAGCCCAAGAAGGAGAATAAGTCGCAAACCTTAGTAAGGGGAAGGGGATGCTTTTCCTATAAATAGAGCAGTACTCCCTCCTAGTCGGGGGGTAGAAGATTAATTCACTCTGAAGACATTGTGAAGACTCAAAGGGCTAATTTCTCCAAAGAAAGACACCAAGCACAATCAAAGCACGTGTCGTCTACTATCAAAAATCAAAGAAAGCTCGTCTTGATTGATATCAAGTCTCTTAGGCCATCTCTCAAGATCGATTTCATTGAAATTCATTCAGAGGAAGTCAAATCAATCAACTTGATTAGAATTCAAGTCAATGAATCCTCTTTCAAGTACAAATTGGAGATCGAATTAGAGGACTTTTTATTTGTTTACTTGTAACAAATACATAGAGATTGTACCCATATCTTCTGAAATTAATAAAAATTAAATTTGTCCATATTTCTTATCTTAATTTATTTCAGACTCGAAATTTGTGTTTACAGGTGAGTTCACACAATTCCTATAGTTGGTGAAAAATTACTTTGTTTGTTTATAAAAAAGTTTGAATCCAATCACACAACCAAGGTAAACCTCTATTTTTCGCACCCTTTTCTATTTCATCTTTCCGTGGTTTCATAATTATATCTCCATAATGAAGAACAGCGAGAACATAACCATTAACCAAGTTTTACACTAAATTTCCTCATCTTACCCACAACCGCATTGGAAATAGGACTAGAATGTTTAGAATTCATATACCCAATGTTAGAGCTCACCTCTTCCAATTGTCAAGCATATTTAGCATAAGGCCTACTTTATGATTATGTTGCTTTATTTAGTGAAATTTGAAAGTCTCCCAGATTTGTAGTCACCGAATCCATTGTAGACTTCATCGAAACCAAACTTATTAGCACCATTAATTACCATAGCAGACCATGATTTAGCAGGTTGCCATTTTTGCACCTTAGGAGAGCTTAGGCAGCAAGTTATATGTGGTCGAGCACGCCCTGAGGTTTTAATAAAAACTGTAATTTAGTTTTCTTTTATTACATTATGAAAAAATTATTTTTGACTTAAAATGGATTATTTTTGACTTAAAATGGGATTTTTTTAATTACGTTTTTGGGGTTTTTGAAGTAGCTTTATGCCTTGTATATCGTATCAATGGCAATGGTAACTAGGTTCTGGTAATGGCAATAGTGCGATCATAGTTATTTAAGTTGTACAAACCCATTAATACCAGCATAAATTTGTAAAACCCCTATGAAATCACAGTGTAAATATTAAAGCTATTCAATTTTGAAGGCTGAGACTTTTTCTTTTTTGATAGAAGTTAATATTCTTCATTACCACAATGCAAAATACCCTAATGAGGCTTACATCCTAGAGGGCACTACGAATAAGGATGTCTCATTAGATGGTCGCTTAATTCATTTAAATACTACATCTGTATATTCTTATTTTTTTAAGATATCTTTACTAAAAATAAAGCCCTTGATCTAAATTGTTCCTTTACTCTAGGTATAGTGTCCCTCCAACCCCTCCTTCTCTTTTTGTCCTTAAATAGAGCTGATTCTTCTCGCCATCTAGATATTGTAGATCATTATTGAAAAACCATCCTTCTGCCCTTAAGTAAACTTCAAGTTGAGTAATGTAGATATCCACTATTACATGCACTGTCTTATATTGCCAATTCTCAGCCATACACATATTTTTTTCTCTAAATTTCTAAGCAAAATCACACTCATGAAAGAGGTAATCCATCATTTCCCTACCCCTATTACATAGGGCATGAATTATGGTTATTTAAGGGTAAAACTTGGCTGGTGTAGCGTTGATAGGTGGTTTGCTGCACAGGGAAGCCTAACAGATATTAGTATGCATACGAACATTGATTTTGCCCCATGCCAGCCTTGTCCATTTTGTTTTGTCACTAGCATCTAAGCTAGCCATTAAATACACTGTAGTTTCTTACTTTCCTCCTTATCGATGCCATTTCTTATTGACTGTATTTTTCTATCTAAAGTATTTCTTGATAGCACATAAATTCCTCTAATACCAGCATACATTATCCCTTAAAGTGCATGTCCACTTATATTTATGATTATATGTCTTTTACACCCCCATTTACCCCAAGCACATCCTTCCTCTCGGCAATGGCGCACACTAAACAAAAAAAAATAATAATAATAAAGAGAAAGGCCCAAAACATAAAGGAATAGTTTGGTTTCTTCTTAGTCATTCACTATGACTACAACTCATATAAATATGCAAAGTAGCCAAGCCCTAGTTGGAGCTAGCTACCCTATCTTGTGTGGAAAGTAACAGATAAATACAATAAACAATTATGAAATACAATTTATTTCCTTAATACTTCCACTTAAGTTGGAGCATGCAAATTAATATTGTTGAATTTGCCCAATAAAACTAGAACTGTTGCTTCCCTAAAACCTTTGCGAACATGTCAGCCAACTAGTACTTTGAAGATGGGTAAGTTATTACTAGCTCCATTGAAAGTGGCCTCTCCTAAACAAAGTGACAATCAATTTCAATTTGCTTAGGTCTTTCATGGAAGACCAGATCCTTAAACATATGCATAGCTACTTGGTTATCACAAAGCAATTTTACAGGCCTATCAGGAAAACTCTTGACAAGAAAGAACCTGGTTCATACTAATTCACTTGTTACCTTAGCCATTGCACGGTATTCTACTTCTGTTGAAGAGTGTGAAACCGTACTTTGCTTCTTAGTTTTTCGCGATACCGACGAGTCTTCAAAAGTCATAGAATATCCAGTTAAAGAGCACCTAGTGATAGGGCAAATTCCCTAATTTGAATCAATAAGCATAGATTTATAGGTCTAAATTGCTTTTCAACAAAATTCTTTACCCTATATTTCCTTTCAAATATCTAAAATACATTGTGCTGTATGCGTATGCTCTTCTCTTGATTCCTTCTTGAGTTGAGATAAAACATGAAAAACATAGCATAGGGCGGGCCATATGATGGTGAGATAAATTAGTCTTCCAACTAATCTTAAGTATTAAGTTGGATGAGCGATTACGTATCACAGCTAGAGCCAATTTGTGATTGGATCCCATTAGGAAATCGATTAGTTTTGAACAAAGCGGCCCACTCACCAATTATCTCCAATGCATATTTCATTTGACACGAAAATAAATCCAAGCAATTTTTAATTACTTCCATACCCATTAAAGATTTTGGACGAGCCATATCTTTTATTTGGAATAGACCATCCATATTGACTAACATTAAATTTATCACCCTTTTTAATAAGTGAACAAAGAATAGTCTACATATGATTTCACAAGCCACATTCAAGTAACATGGAGGTAAGTCTAGAGAACCATTATTATGGGCCTACCATAAGCATCAAGTGATTTTCTTAGCTTACAAACCTTATGTGGATGAGATGACCTAAAACTAGGTGGTAAAGTCATACAAACTTCTTTATGCAGATCTACATGCAAAAAGGTGTTATTGACATCCATTTGATGGCATTTCAAAATTTTAGTTACTACAACTATAAGAAAGCATCTCACACTTACCGTCTTGGCTACAAGAGCAAAAGTTTCATTACAATTGAAGCCTTCAACTTGTTGGTCTCTCCTTATCACTAGTCGAGCCTTAAATCTTTCTACTGTTCTATCATATTTGTATTTCCCTCTATAAACCCACTTAAAATTAATAGGTTTCTTCCTTTCCTTAGAGTCAGATCTTCAATGGTCCATTCCTGTTCATTTCCAACACATTAATTTCTTCTATCTCTACTTCTCTCTATCTTTTGTATTTACTACTTTATGAAAATATGTATGCTACACATTTGGTAATAGCAACAAAATAACATATACGTGTTAAAAAATTTAGCACACGTAATATAATTAGAAATGAACTGCAAGAATCCTGCCATTGGAGAGCAAAAAAATCAAATCTCTATAATGGTGAATTTGATCTCCCTTTGAATTTAGAGACCTAAATGACCTCATCGTAATATATTGGTCGTAATTTAAATTTAGAGATCGAATTCTATAATTCGGTCTCGATGTAAGATTGAATTTGGCAACCATATTATGTGGACTTTATTTGAGGCCTACCTAACTCGGTCTCAATAGAGACTGTTTGTTATTCTCTATTAGAGACTAGGCACATTCAGTCTCAACTTGAGATCTATCTCTTGGTCAGTCTCTAAGAGATATGTTTCTTGCACTTAGCCTCAATTTTTATGAGTTAATTCACTAAATATTTTGGTCTCAAATAAATATGATTTTGTAGATTCAATCTCTAATGGCCCCCTTTTTTAAGGAATTTTGGATGGTAATACACTGTATTTTGGGGTATTGAAATTTTAACTTAGACATTGCCGCTCTCCTATAAATCTATTTACTATTTATACACCAAGACAGAAATTACAGTGTTTTGACAGGATATAATGCAAGTATTTCATAATAGTATCCAATGCATATGTGATGCTACAAGAATGATGCATTGATCATGCACTTTTGCCCTTAGTTTTAGTTGGTACTACAACCAATCAACTCATTTTATGTCATGGAACAAGTTAGGCATGGGATATAGTACACCTAAGTTACGGTATCGGTAAATGTGAATGGATCATACATTCAATATCTTCTTGAATGATGAATTTCAATTTGTGAACTAAATTTATGACACCTAGTACCCCGTGTATAGGTAGGATCAAACCAATCGCATGCAAATACACACATGTTTTAATTGGTTGCCCTACACATTCTACTTTAACCACCTCTTGTAAGATCCTATAGCAATTGTTTTCCACATGTACTCTTCCAGTTTCTTTCACACTAACAACACAGTTGAAATTTTTCCTCCCTTCATTTCAAGCCTCAATATGGAATAATATTTTAGTCAACATATATAACCCATCCATGTTGTGACTACCCTTAAAGGTCCCTTAGCTAATTGCTTCAGATAGAATTACTTTTCATCATTATAGAACAATAAAATTGAACATGTGTCAACAAGCCCTCATATTTTGGTACTTTGGATGTTTAATTTATAGATATTAAGATCACAATGAGTGATTACTTTTACCTCCTTTAAGTGACTCTTCGAACTTACTCTACGTTATTGCATCAGTGGCGGCTTCACTAGTAATTGTTTTAATTAGTTGCCCTGCATATTCTACTTTAACCACCACTTACAAGGTCCTATAGCAATTGTTTTTGACATACTCTCTTCCGGTTCCTTTCACACAAACACCACAGTTGAAATTTTTCCTCCATTCATTTCGACCCTCAATATGGAATAACGTTTTACTCACTATATAGCCCAACCATGTTGTGACTATCCTTAAACGTCCCTTAGCTAATTGCATCAAATAGAATTGTTTTTCATCATTATAGAACAATAAAATTGAACCTGTGTCAACAAGCCCTCATATGCTGGTATCTTGTACGTTTAATTTATAGACATTAAGATCACAATGACTGATTACTTCTAGCTCCTTTAACTGACTCTTCGAACTTACCATTAGTGCATCAGTAGCGGCTTTACTAGCATTAGGTTTCAGAAGTTGCTTTTGTTGTTCGAGCATACTACAATACAAATGATTATTAATGTGTTCACACTCTTAAGGTTCATTTATTGAGAAAAATGGAAAACACAGGATACACTCACCATGCGGTGTAACTAACAACAAATGGAGATATGTCGTTCTCTTTTCCTTATCAGTTAACTAGTTGTCATATTCCTGATTAGAGCATCTTGAGATTGAAAAGCTAATGGTGTAAGACTGTGACATGGAAATTCACTCATCTCATTCTATGGCTTCTAGTGCGCATATAAGGCACATGAAACCAAGGTAGCAAGAGGCAAAGTGTTCTTCTACAAATGGGACATAAATTTCTTAGCAATGCTTTCTTTAGGCGTTGCTTATTTCTAATAGACCTCTATAACCAGCCAAAGAACCTAGCTAATATAATATTCTAATGAAGATAAATGCCGGCAGATATGTGTTAAGCATAGCAGTCATCACTACTTGGCTTTTAAAGGGGTACATCTAATGGTATTGAATGGGCCCACCTAGTTGTGTTTTTTTCTAGCATAGACACCTAAAAAGTGTCTACTTTTGTATAAAATGCCTGATGCTGACAAAGCAGTCGAATGGGACTTAGGGACCCTAGATATTGAAATGAAAAGCCTTAAAATATTCTAACATCTCTTCACCCACGTATCCAAACAGTGCACACAAAAGGGCCATCAAGCCCAAAAAGCCCAAATAGGCCCAAATTGACAATGTTCGACATCTAGTTGAAATCCATCCCGTATTTTCACCCCATTGTAGGGTGCATATAACTATGGAGTTTAAATATTAACATCTTTCATTGAACAAGTTTTCTAATGACACATCATGCATCAAAATCTAAAAAGCAATGAAATGGATATAAGTTGATTACTGAGACATGTGCTAAAAATGACACTTGTTCACCATTTTACATATGCCCTTTTCCACACTTATCCAAAAATTATAAAACATTAATGTCATTAGAAACTAGATTCAATAAAGTTCCAGGCAAAAAATAATCACTCAAAATGGAGATCGAACGTGAACGTTATGGCTAAAACAAGCAAGTTGGGCTGTCTATAACGCAACTGGAAACACGAATGGATTCCTACCTACCAGAGCCCGACTCAACTCCTTTTTTCTAACCTATCTTTTAGAAACCCTATATGTCAACTCAAACTAGAGAAAAAACCTAGCTTACATGGCACAACTCCCAAGAAACCCTCTTGTTTCCTATCGCTATAAATTCAGCACTTACCTAGCCTTCAAACAAACAGCCAGAACCTTAAAAAATTTTGAGATAATATTGAGAGGTCCAAAGAAGCTAACTAAACCCTTCTCAAATCTATCCTCAAAACCCTTTAAGGAACAAATCAAGGCTCAGTGTTTCCGATCCCTAGGTTCTCTAAGTCCCTAAGGAAGGTAACCTAAGGGCACCAATCTTTCAAACCGACCTTTCTCTTTTTCGCTTTGCTTCTTTCTTTCTTCGTTTCTTTCTTTTGTTTAGCTTTATTTAATTTTAAAGATGTAGCCTTTGTAATTTAGGCCCTACCTACTGTAAATATTTAGTTTCATCTTTTCCTTCATTCCAATTGATGTTTTGATTTTTATTATTGTACTTGATATATTGCGTGTCTTACTTCTTTTAATGTGATAATTTTTTTTCCCAATTTGATTAGTAAGAGGTCATCAATCATGACGTGGATCACTAGGGCGCACTCCATCCTGATGTAACACCTTTGTCCCTAAATTTAAGTCTTTTGATTTAGGCCAACGGAGTTAGATGGTCCCTATATCAGAGACCCTTTTTTAAAAACCTTCTTTTACTAAACTCAAGTCCCTTTTGGCTATCCCTTCAATTCAAGGTTCAGCAAAAGAAGTAAAATTGTTCTTTGTTAGTTTTTTAACATGACTAGCTAGTGACTTTGTTCCTATGAATTTTCTTAACATTAGGGGGAATGGTTTTCGGTTGAAGGTAGAATAGGGACAGTTGCTCTCCTTTCCATGTTCATAGGCCAAGAACACGACCCTGTTCTGGAGCCACATTTCCTAGGCCACAAACCTGTCATGTTCCTGCACTTGCTTGACTTCTTGTTCATTTTTATATTTTAATCCAAATCAAATTTCAAATTTATACAAAAGCACACCTAGCAAGCGTGTCTAGCCATTTGTAGGGGATGGCACACAGAGCCCAGGTCGTGGTCTTTACAGTGGCCATTCCATTGGGGACTTTCTAAGAGAGTGACATTTGAAAATCCAATCGGAAAATATTTTAAGTCACACTTGCATTACATTCTACATTATAGGTGTTGCCTTGCTGGGACTAACAATGCCTTTAGGCTTAATGCCATTGCTACCTTTTTAGGAAAATATTTGGTCACTCGGTAGATCCATTAAGGCTTCCAACTGATTAGGCAACTATTTCACCCACTTGTGGCATACTTTCCTTAATCCACATAATATATAGGAAAGCAATCGAATGCTCTAGTCTTGCCATGCACCCCATGGAGGATGAAGCATTTGGGTTGCTAGATGAGAGTTCCAAAACTCACCGAAACCACTTATAAGTTAGAACTTTGGATTAGGTTGGAATTCATATGCATGCGTGATTTTGTGGATGCTTATAGCTCTAGTAGACTGTTTAAAATTGACCTCTACCCAAAAACCCATGCATTGACGCTTCAAGGTTTATAAAGTCATCATTATGCCTACGAGGTGAGGTTGGAAAAATGCTAGTCTGGCCCAGTTGAGGGTGCAATCAAGTTTCCAACCTCTTAGATTAGGTAAAGTCCAATTGTTCAGGTTTTGCATTAGGAGAGGACTAGCAGATATTATCTAGTTTCTAGGCCTTACATGCATCATAATATGAGGCCCAACATCTTTAGTCCAAGGTCTATGTCAGTTTAAGCCATGAGCTTGCAAATCGCATTACATGATTAGAAAAGTCTAAAGGCTATTGTCGGGTCATAACATATCGATTGCAAGCTACCTATGTCCAAAGAGTAATACATTATTTGGCCTCATTATGCATAATCTATCAGTCCATCTAAGCCCGAAGTCCATAATGCAGCCCATTAGACCTTTAGAGGCCTAATCCATTTTAGGTTGCATTCAATCACGCATCATAGTCATGATGCATAAGTTTAATTATGACCTAGATATTTGATCCATGCATAAGTCCATGGTCTCTACATTATACATCCATTCCCCTAGCTCATTATGGGCAAACCAAACCAAAGTCATACTTGGCCCTAGTATAGGTCTATAATTCATCTGAGATAAGGTTAGACCTAACTTAGTCCTATAAGTCAGCTTTCTAAGTCCAACTTAGAACCCAATCTGAGGTAAGGCCCGATTTCATCTAAAACCATCAGCCTAAATCTCTTCCAACCTAGCCTAAACGTTCAAACCCACCAAGCCATCCTCACCTTATGACTTAACATTTCCTTCAATCTATATCTAAGACCATTAACCATTCTCTTCAATTACTAACCTCCATTACATTCTCCCTTTTAAACTATCACCTTATAACCCAGGATAGGGAAAATGAGAGAGATGGTGCTTAGATGCGGGCTAATAAAGATAACTGCCAATGAAAACATAAAAGCAAGTCAACAATAGGCCATTTTAGAAAAGTGACTGCAATATTTGATGAGCACGAAACTCTAGCTAGGGACCTTCGACAAAGAGCTAAGAAGTTTAAGCTTAAAAATCTCCTTTAGGTCATTCAGGGATTCACCCTAAATTTCAAAAAAAGATGGAAAAAAGGGGTTACTTTACATCAAGCTAAATGGGTCCACCTTAGGTTTATCGTTAACACTAGACCTAAGATCTTAAAACGAAGCTTGCATAATTGTTTGGAAAAGGTTCTCCCATTCATCTAAAATACTGGGATAAGAGACTAAACATATTAGTAATCCCTTTAGTTTTTGTCTTATAATATTAAGCCTACTATATTCCTCCACACTAGAGGATTTAAAGAGCATCGCCATCCCCTTGAACTTGCATTCATACTTAAGTTAGATAGTCCCTTCACTTATCCACTAACTCTCCCATTGTATCCAAGTGTTGAAACTTCAACACTTTAAAATACTTCACCAACCTATTCCATTTGTTTCCATTCCTTTCCAGAATGCTCTTATCTGATGATGAATCTAGGGCTAAAAAAAGGGGGAAAAAAAAAAGAGAGACTAAGGATTTCAATCCATAATCTTAAAAAAAGGGAAAGATTAGAAATTGTTTCCATAAGTCACGCAGCTTTCAAGGACATGACTAGAATAGGAGGCCCCCTTTGATAAACTATGTTAATACATTATTTATGCAAGATAACCTACCAAGTAAAACCCTTTTGATCTTTTAAGTGAGCCTATTTTTTTTTGGACACCACATTTGACTTAACTAGGGATTAGGTGTGTCACATGGGTAACATCAACATCAAAATCAACAATCAAAAAAGAGAATTCTAAACCAACAGGCCTAACCAAAAAGAAAAGGAGAATGAAAAAAAGAAGAGAAGAACGAAAAAAAAACTTGAAAAGAAGAATAAAGAAAGGAAGAAATTGCTGCACACTAACTTCATCATCCACGCACAATTGAAGATTTCACAAGGGCTAGTTGAGCATTCACGCCGATTCCTTTCCTTTGGCACCCTAACTCTAAAGTATACCTTAAAACATCCTCCTTGGGGCATGCCTCCTTTAAGCTGCCTGTTCTTACTTCCAAACTACGACTAGTTTTGATTCCATATTGGATACATAGGTAATCTCTTTGAAGCCAGGCCATAAAGACTCTTTTCTATGAAGAAAAATCTTAATTAAGTCCTTTGGTCAAAAAAAAAAGAGAGGAAAAAAAGAGTGACTGGTCTGAAAACATGAAAAGGCGGGCCGGGAAAAAGGAGAATCGAAATAAAACCTTGGTTCTTGTCCATTGCATACTCCCATGAAATCAGATTTGGACAAATCATTCGTTCGCTTTACCATTTCTTCTCAATCATCATAGCCTCCAATCTTACGTCCGTTTTATTATTTAAAACTCTTCAGCTCAACCATGGTTGTAAGATCAAGAGTTAGAAACCCATTTTCAATCTTAGATTTTCCAACTAGGGGCTCACCAAGACAAATGGCTCCCATACATTTCCCTATGCAATTGAGGTCTCCTTTATAGCAAGCATTTTCCAACATGGGAATAATTACATTTATTCTACTGGATTGAATACTACTCTAATTAACACCAGTAAAACCATCTCCAGCTATCACTATCCTTACATATCTAAGGCTTCCCATTGCTACGAGCAGAACTGATAGGGGTTTCTTCAAAACAGAAGCACTTTAAAACAAAATTAAATATCACACCTTTATTAAAAAGAAAGATTCTCTATCCTAGATAACATGATCCAATGTAATCCAGTAATCAATCAATGTTTTCCCCTCCTACGATATGTTGTAGCCTAAGTTATAGAACATCAATGTGTCTAATCCATCAGTCTTTTGTATCTTAATCGGCCATTATCCAATAGATCCAAAACTTAGCAAGAGATCTCCACTTGCATACATGTAATGATTAGTTTATCACATTTCTGCATAGTTAGCACAATTAAGTTTGCATAGTCAGCAAGCATGCATAGTCTCACTTGGACTAACAATTACATATGTGTCTATACATGAGTCTTCACCCTACCTAACAACCCACCCTTCACCTTCATTACCCAGGAGACCTTAGATTGAAGATGTGTATAGTTAAGCATTATAGCGATTCTACAAGAAGGGCACACAACCCTAGTCAAACTCGAATCTGCATTTAAGATTCATAAGATTGTACCAACATATGTCATAGAAGAAGATTGTACCAATATATGTCACAGAAGATATCTATACTTTGACCCTCACCTTAATCCATCTCAGTTAAAGTGCAGCCTCCATCTTCAAAGCGGGTTTTACAAAAGCGTCATCACCCTTATATTAAATGGACAATTCACTGACATCCTGACAAAAAGGATATCAATTCAACTTCAGCTCATGAAGTAAATAGGTTTAAGAGGATCAAGGCATAGAACACACCTCGTCTTCTTCATCTTAGCAGAAAAGGGAACTTCAACAACAAACATTTCAACGTCTATCACACTCCCTTCAAAAGGATATGACATTAATGCATGATCGACAAAAGGTCAAACTTGGAGATTTGGTATCTCAGCACCTAATAGGCTTTTGCGTCACCAATTTCATAGGGATCGTACTCTAGGTCTTCAGGCTCACACCAAGTTCATAGGGATCTGGCTACATGTTATCAAGCTCTCATGCCACCAAATTTACAAGGATCTGGCCACAGGTCTTCAGGATCTCATACCACCAAGTTTACATGAATTTGGCTACATATCTTCAAGCTTTCACACCACTAATCTTAGAGCCGCTAGGCCGACAAAAGACCCACTGGATTGGTAAAAGGTCAAATTCATTATCGCAAACTGGTGATGTAACCACCCCAGATTTCTAATTCCTTAATTAAAGTTAAATTAACCTGTAAGGCAGCGGATAATCCTAACAGGATGGTACCGCCGTATTTCCTTCTTGAAAATATCAGGCTGGATATCAAGCCTAGCAAATAAAACAAGAAAATCCTCATTACAAACAAGCTTACATTGTTAAATTAACTAATGTTCATCAGAACTAAAACAAACTAATGTTCATCAGAACTCCCAGCATTAAACCTATTAATTCTACATTCGTGCCTCGCTCTACTTTATGTCCCCAGCCCTAAGCATAACTAGTTCACCTGAAAACAAAACATTTATAAAAGTGAGATAAACTCAGTAAACAATCACCCCTAACAGTCAACTACGCACACAAATTCATTTTGAAAATATTTTAAGGGAAGGGGAGGGCAGAACATCTTTCAGACACACATCTTATTATCACAGCCTTTCTTGGTTACCATTTTCAGGGATATACTTCAACAGTTAAAATTCAAAATGCATCAGATTCAGATTAATCTTGGGTGAACGACCCCAGTGGGTCTCATGGTCTGCGCTCTAACATAGCGCAGCTGCTTAACACATTCCAGGCCTACCGCCACTCAGGCGGTTACCGCTTATCCTTTTCCTGGCCTACCACCTTCAGGGGTGGTTACTCATATCCTAGCCCACGTCTCAGCCGAGCACGTGGTCGCTCACATACATGCACTTGTTACCCAGGGAAGGCTATGGCCTTCAATCAACTCAAACAGATTCAACTCACCCAATTCAGCCCTTTTCAGTTAATGAATTCCTTACTCTTTACTGGAAGTCGACTTAACCTGATAAGTTCATTCAGATTCAATCATTTTTCCCAACCATGACATCACAATGGAAATTCAGAAATTCCAACACAATGTGGTAAGCCGCAACTTTCATAACATAATATAACATGCAATTTCTATCTTGCAGTCACCTTCAGTTCACATAACATTGTTCCATCAATTTAAAAAAAAGAAAATAGGTAGTTCTTACTCAAGTTTCAAAAAGTTCACGGTTTCAGCAACGCGGGGAAAGGGTTAAGGCATGATTGTTACCTGGTTTCCGTTCAACTAACGGGCTCGGTTCTCTTACAGCAGCCCACTGAGCTTCGCCTGAGCAACCAAAAATTTGTTCTTAACTTCTCCTCAACATAGGATCAGATTCTAGCCTAATTCTAGACCCGAAAAATTTTCCATTATTTTTAGACCAGTTTAGGACACTAAACAGTACTATCCCTTGCTACTAGACCTGGACAGATTCGGTATCCTAATTTCCAGTGACCATAACTTTTGCATCTAATACCCAATTTCAGTGTTCTAAGTCAATCCAGAAACGTTAAGTCGTCCTCTACCTTTCTTATGTTCAGGGTTCATCCTAGTTCTATCTTGAACTAGGCCATATTTTCGTTTCTTTCAGCAATGTTAGTGACCATCTTTAACACGATAATCCCGGGGAAATTTTATTAAAACTCGGACTGTACTACTCCAAATGGCCCAATTTCAAAATGAGATGGTCCGATACACCCAGAGGCTCCAACCCAATGAATCCCATAATTTTTCGCAACCGATCCTAACCGAGGGATTTTTTCCAAAATTTAGGGTAGAGCAGCCTCATACCCAACTTGATAGATTGTATCCAGATTTTTAGCCCAGGTTCCCAACTTCATAATTTTCACTCCTGACCTCCAAAAATTAACTTCTTGCCTAACTTAGAAAGACAATTTTATCTACTAAATTTTTCATGTTTTGTGTTTTTATCAAATCTCACAGAAGCTAGGTCAAAAACTCCAAAAACCACTGATTATACTTGCAGATCCAGTTTTGATAGTGCTCAGTAATTAGGCCATAACTTGGTCTACACAGATCCAAATCATACGATTCAAAAACCCAATACTTAGCACACGTAGAACTACCTACTTTGAAAGTTTCACGATTTTTGGACTACCATACAATTTGAGGCAAAGTTTTAAATTCGAGTCAGATTCGGAGACCTGACAGTGATACCTAGGGTGTTCTCTTTAAGCCTCCCCAAATTTAAATTTGAAAACCAACATATCAACTTAATAGTTTGAAACCATAAAATCAATTCAAGTCTCTTGCTTGCATGGAGGAATGCATGGAAGTAGAATCTCCATGCATCTACCAAGAGAAAACAAGGAGGAAAAAGTAATTACATTGAAGAAAGGGGAGGGCATATGGTGGTTGAACTGATGGCCGGCGGCACGGGGGGTGGCGTATGGAGGCGAGAGAGGGGGGGGAGAGAGAGAGAGTAGGCTAGAGGGAGAGAAGAGAGAGAAATGAGTGGGAAGGAGGGGGTTTAGGGTTTTAGGGTTTAAAACAAAAGGGAGGGGTTTTTGGGCTTGCATGAAATTTTGCTTAAAAGAGAAAAATATTCTTTCCAAATAATCCATAAAAGAAAAATATAATTTTTCTTAAAATTTTTGGCCATCAAATTTTTCAGGGTTTTACAGGTGAAAAGTCAAATTTGAGAAATGTTAGACTGACAGGAGGTCAAAACTCAAAATCGCTAGACTAGCGAAAGATTTGTTAGACTAATGAAGGGTCAAATCTTATAACTGTTAGATCGGCAAAAGGTTTGCTAGACCAATAAAAGGTCAACAATTCAAAACCGCTAGACTAAAAAGAGGTCTGCTACATTGATGAAATGTCAAATCACAGACCCACTAGACCAGCAGAAGGTCAAATCTTAGAACCGTTAGACATATAAAAGGTCAAATCTCAAACGGTTAGGGTGAAAGGTCTACTACACTGACGAAAAGTCAAATCTTAGAATTGCTAGACCAAGAAAAGGCCAAATCTCAGGACTCTTATACCGGCTAATGGTCTGCTAGACCAGTGGAAGGTCAATCTCATAACCGCTAAACCGGCAAAAGGTCTGCTAGACCAGCAGAAGATCAAATCTCAAAACCACTAGACCGATGAAAAGTACGTTAGATTGGCAAAAGGTTAAATCTGGGAACCGCTAGACTGAGGAAATGTCAATTCAGAAATGCTGAATAGGGAAAAGGTTAAAAATTCAGAACTGTCAGAATGGAGAAAGGTCTACTAAACTGGCAAAAGGTCCATATTAACCTGTGATCATGGCAAACATTGATTAGCACTAAGCTTTAGCACCCTCAACAGCCAAGTTTAAGCATTAACAACATCTATCACGACAATTGTGGATAGGCACCTAGCTTTAGGTCTTCCAGCAACCAAAATTAGGCATCATCACTCTTAGATTGGTCAGCACAAATAAAATTCTTTACTTTGACCTTCGCTTTACTCAGCCTAGGTCAAAGTAGGAGCTAACTATAGACACCTAAAAAGTGTCTTCTTTTTAAAAAATACCCGATGATGATAAACCGATCAAATAAGACTTGTTTCCCATGGATATTAAAATGAAACACTTTTAAATGTGCCAAAATTTCTTAACCCACATATCCAAACCCAAACATGCTTAGAAAAAGCTAATCAAGCCCAAAGGCCCCACGGCCCAAGTTGATAGTGTTTAACATCTAGTTAAGATTCATTCCGTATTTTCACCCAACTCTAAGGTGCATAAAATTATAAAGTTTAAATATTAATATTCTTAATTGAATAATTTTTCTGATGACATACTATGCATCAAAATCCGATAAGTAACGGAAATAATTTAAGTCAATTACTTAGACATGAAAATCTTGTTTTGTGGGTCTCTTGGATTCAGCCTCTCTACGGGTGGGGATGCCGTAGAGGTAAGGCTGCCTACATCTAGATCTCCCTAGACCCTGCGAAAGGGAGACCCACACTAGGAGGTGTTGTTGTATTAAGACGTGGCTAAAAACGACAACTCTTTGCCACTTTACTTATGTCCTTTCCCAAACTTATTCAAAAATTATGAAATCTATTTCATTAGAAACTAGACTCAATAAGATTTTTAAGGGGAAAAAAAAGAATCACTCAAAACAGAGGTCGGCGTGAAAGTTATGGATGAAACAAGCTGGACTTTTTTGTAGCATAATCCAAAACACGAAAACATTTCTGCCTAGTGGAGCTAAGCCCGGCTTGTTGTTTCTAACCATCTTCCAGAAACCCTAGCTGCTGACCTAAACTAGAGAAAAACCCTAACTCACATGGCACCAACCCCTGAGAAACCCTAGGAAATGTTCATTTTGTACAGCTATAAATTCAATCCCTCACTTAGCCTTCAAACACACAACTTGAAATTTAGAAAACTCTGGGATAATATTGGGAGATCCAAAGAACCTAACAAAATGCTTCGCATTTCCGACGGAATATCGGATAGGAAAAATCTAAAATTTCGACGGAAAACGTGATCTCCGACGGAAAATGTGATCTCAAACGGAAAATACGACGGAAGTATGCCCGTTGGGAAATCGTTCGTCGCAAATTGTGTTCCGACGGCATCCGACAAACTTTGCGACGGACTATACCAGTCGGAAACTCCGTCGAGTACTTTTCAGGCACAGCTCAAGTTTGCAGGGAGAATTCCATTTCTGATGGAATTTCCGACGAAACTTTCAAGGGAATTTCCTTTAAAAAAAATTAAATACAAAAAAAATTTTTCCAACTACTTAAAAAACACCACAAATATGAATATGAATTTTTATGTCTAAAAATTAAATGTCCTAAAAAAAATTATTCATGACATCCACAACTGTTTTCGATCCATAAGCATATCAGATCAATTAATCAGAATCAGCTAGATTAGTGGAATCATCATTGTCAATTTGACAGTCCTGCTCATCATCGGCGTCCAAGTTGACTTATTGGTTGGAAGAACTTGCACTTTGTCCCTTAAGAAATCTCAAAACTTTTTTCATAATTCGCTCTGTCTTCCCCTATTTTTTTGGCAATTTTGCTTATAGCCTTTGCTTGCTTGGTAATACTCTGATTCAGGAATTATACTTGTTCTCTTGGATCAAAGTGCTCAGCTAATGAGTGGCGTGCAGTTGCAGTTGTAGTTGATTTCTTCAACTTGATCCCCTCCGTGCCAAAACTATATACACAGCATTTTTTGTCCAGATTTTCTTTAAGCCAAAACTCTTCTAGGGTCATAAGGGGCAGTTGGGACCCCCTTGAGTTACAGCTTGAGTATACTCCCATTTCTTGTGGTGTTCCTCCTGAAAGTTGTAAAAAATAAAAACTATTACATACTAAGGCGACAATTATAACATATGAATAATGTTTGAATAAAATATGCCAAACTTACATATTTTTTTGTAGATTTCTTATTAACGAATACTTTGTCTTTGGCCTTACAATGAGTCTCCTTGAATAGTTCTTAACATGTGGGTTCCCTACCTTATACTTTGGCCTACAAAAATTAAATGTAACGAAGGACCAAATGTAACAAAGGACCAAAACCTCATTCCTTACCATACATTGAATATCGAAAAAACACTTATTAATAAGCTCATTACTTAATAGGCACCTCTTCCTTTCATTAATCGGAATTGAGCCATATCTATGTAACGAAGGACCAAAACCTTCTGCATCACTCAATCTATTCTTTTTATTTTGTTCACTCAACTTCTTAAACTTATCATCCTCACTCCAATGCTTGAGCATCTCATTCCAAACACTAGGTGGCAACCACTTTGACTTTTTGTTGAACTTCCTAGCATATTTAAGAATGTCCCTAAGCCTAGTTGCACCTCTATACTTAAAGTTTTGTCAGGATGCCAGTAGTAGTGTTCCTGTAACAAAGTTGAAGTATATTAGTAAATATATCAAACAAATTTAATGTCGATGTTCAAATTCATTGTACAGAAGACCAACCTTGAACTCATTAAACCATATGTCTCGCTGAGATTGAGGAACTTTCTTCCACGTGGTCCAAGGACATGAGTACTTACCTGCAAAACTTTCAACAATTTTTTGTACTACGCCCTGGTATGGAACAAAACTAAGTACTAAAAAAACAAATTGTTAAAATTAATTACTGTAGCCATTAAAAAAATATGAATATTAAAGAAAAAAATTTATAATGAACTTATGTATCACAATTAGGTTACAAACAAATCTTATTATTTGTGCTTGCAGCTTCACTATCAGATGTAGGGTTTTATCTATCTCTTCCTGCCCCTTCATTTTAGACCCCTTCATTGTGGACTAAGTGGCTTGGCATTCTAGGCTGACCAACAGCCTGATTACTATTGTAATATGGGCTAATAGTGTCAAACTGTTGATAAACCAATGGAGTAGCTGAAGTGGCACCAATGTAAGGATTATTGGGTTGGATAGGTGACTGCATACCCACACCAAAAAAAGGTGGCTGCATATAGAGTTGCTCATTCATGCTACCAAAATAATTTCCGAACGGCTGAGTTGGGTTAAGGAAACCTCCAAACATCCCACTGAAGGTGTTTATTTCATAGTTTTCAGCAGAATCATTCTGTAGGGTCGGTTGTGGTACTCCTCTTCCCGCACCACTCAAGACGTTCGATCTCGGCCACGTCCACCATTTGCTCCAAACATCTAATTACAAATACGAATAAAATAGACACAAATTACAGCAGTGCAAACATTGATAATATTGTCATTGAAAAATTACAGTAAACCAAAAACTTTTAACAACTAAATTGGATTAAATGTGTCAAACACATACAATTGTTTTTTCTAGCTTGCAATTAAAAATAAAGTACGCAGACATGCATAAGGATCCACACAATGAAAAGATTAAATCAACCATTGTGGGACACATCATCATCATCACTTTGCAATGTCGTATCTCCTTCATCGTCATCATTAGTGTCTTCAGCTTCATCCTCCTATTCACCTTCTTCGCCCTCTTCATAGTTATCATCATCATGTTCACCATCCCTATCATAATCATCACCCCAATCACGTCCATCAACATCATCAGTTTGTGCAGTTTCATCGACTAATATTATGGCTATTACGTTATCCACATTTATGGCTGTCATTCCTAACTGTTGATAGGCAAGCTCTAAATTATCCTTCTCTTTAGAGGCACCACGAGGTTTGTTTGGTATAGCTATCCACCAATTCGCTTTCCTTGGTGTCCCCTCAGGGTACTTAAGGTACACCACTTAGGTTGCAGTATCAGCAAATATGAATGCGTCATACTTTCTGTAATGTCGGTTATGATTAACCTCAAGATAGGGGGTAAATTTAGGATAACGTAGCCCCTGAGGAACATCCGGATCAAACCTCTCACAATTAAAAAGAACATATGTTTGAATTGGTTCACCCGTGAATTCAACACGAATAACTTCATGAAGTATGCCATAATAATCTCCCGGTACTTCATCACCTTCGCCGACTCCTTTGACACATACGCCACAATTATACGTGGCTTTACCTTCATTCCTAGCCTTGGTATGAAACCAATAACCATTAGCTTTATACCCAGAAAAATATTCCACTACCATAATAGGTCCATGAGATAAGTTGATCAAAAAATTTTGCCTCTCATCATCAAACACCTAGTAAGAATTGACCTATGACAAAAAAAAATAGATAATTCTTTTTAGAGTAAAAAACCATTTTGTAGGAATGGAAGATTAGTTATGAAAAATTACTTACATTGTACCCAAACCACTGTGCAAAATTTGCCTCGATAAACAAGTCAACTTCCACATCACTCGCGTTTGGATTATGAGCACGAAATTGATGCCTGAACCAATTGTATTTAACGATTCAAATTATTTAATTACTTAACTATTTAAGTATTCAAATGAAACTTTCAATAACTAATAAATTTACTCCAAATACGGTTGCACTTCATTACAATTCAACAAGATGTGAAGCCGAGCAACACGATACTTCGGCTCAGTAAGATATCTTTTTTCTCAATTTCTAAATGGATTACCATTACGATTGAACACCAAAAGAGTTGGCATTTGTGGTTCGAATTGTGGCATATCCTCATTACGCCCAATTCTTGGGCAATGCAAGCTTAACTTAAAGTAATAATCGGCAAAATTTTTAATCTCAAATGCTAAGTATGCCTGAACCATGGATGCCTCTACACGAGCTTTGTTCTTTATCGCAGGCTTCAACTAGCCAAAATACCTCTCAAAAGAATACATCCATCGATATTGAACAGGACCACCCAACAAAGCTTCTTCTACTAAATGAATGGGCAGATGTAACTCACTAGAGCACAGGTTTCTGAAGAATTCACTCAACTCGACCAAGAGTCCCAAAACATCTTTTGGAAGAGCAACAAAGCTACTGGAAGAAGATTCTCCAAAAAGACATGATGACCATGACTTTTCATATTTTGAAACTTTGTGTTAGATGGACCAATCTAATTACCCACATTAGAACAATAACCATCGGACACATGAACCTCCCGCAACCATTGGCAAACAGCCCTTTTTTGAGCTAACGACAGTGCAAACTTGGCTTTCGGCTTACACAATCTATCAATGGACCCTCTCGTAGCTAAGTTTAGCTCTTGCCTACTACACATAATAGACATATCTATTCTTGCTTTTATATCATCCTTTGTTTTTCTCGGAACATCCATCACTGTGTTTATAATATTTTCACCGAAATTTTTCTCAATATGCATAACATCAAGGTTATGCCTCAGAAGTTCATGCTTCCAATAAGGCAACTCCCAAAAGATACTTTGCTTTATCCGGTTATGTTTATTTTCATGAAATCCAGGAATTTGAAATTATACCTCTGTAGTCACTTTAGGCAAATTAGATGCTACATCAGATAATATTTCACCAGAAATCCTTCTAGGACGACCAATGTGTATACTCTTCCCTTTACAAAAAGCAACTTTATGAGTTCTAAACAATGATTCCGAGGCAAAAACCGACGATGTTAATCAAACCAAGATGGCTTTCGTCCATGCTGTAACTGAAATGCACAATTTTGGTGCATACAAATCGGACATGCTAACAACCCATGAGTACTCCAACCGGACAGCATACCATAGGTGGAAAAATCATTGATTGTCCACATTAATGTAGCATGCAATCTAAAAGTTTTCCCTATGAAATATCAAATGTATCCACCCCAACATCCCATAGCATTTTCAACTCATCAATTAAGGGTTGCAAGTACACATCAATTCTATTCTTTGGATTTGTTGGACCCAGAATAATACAACTTAAAAACATGAATGGAGTAGTCATACACATATCTAGAGGCAAGTTATAAGGTGTAACAATAATTGGCCACACAGAATACGATCTTCCATATACAGAAAATGGTGTGAAACCATCAGCACATAGACCTAACCTTACATTGCAGGGCTTTACTGTAAAATTTGGATACTTTTGGTCAAAATGCTTTCACGCTAGTGCATCCGACGGATATTGGAGAACACCCGGTTCTTGTCAGTGCTCATGGTGCCATCTCATGTGGACAGCAGTACTTTTTGAGGTATACAGTCTTTGCAATCTTAGGATTAAAGATAGGTGGTGCATTCTAGCACATGAAACCTCCTTATAACCTCATTGGTTGGAGTTCTTTGATAATTGTCTTACATGTCCACAAAATTTACATGCAGACAAACCCTCATCATGCTTATAATAAATCATGCAACTATTTGGACAACAATCAATTTCCTGAACATCTATGCCTAAATCTTTCACTTTTCTCAGCTGCTGATGATAATTTTTTGGAATTCAATTTTCAGGAGGGCATATATCTTTCATCAGACCAACAACTTCGTTGAAACAATATTAAGACATGTTGTGGCCTGATTTAATACTAAGTAGCCTCACAAACATTTCTAGTTCAGTTATGTTACACCCTTCATACAAGGGTCTTTGGGTAGATTTAAGCATAGTGTAAAATGCCTCAGGATTTACGTCATGAGAGCTACTCATGTTCATTTCATTAGCTTGGAAGGCAGCATGAAGCATGTTCTCCATATGATTATGATCATTGTGATCGTAATCAAAATTCATAGATTGTGAACTACTTGTACCCCCTACTTCCAAATTATCTTCTTCCCCATGACTTGTCCAATACCAATAATTTTTCACAAACCCCTTTCTATACAAATGAGCCTTTACAATGTTAGGTGTAAAATATTACATATTCTTGCACTTCACACATGGATATCTATAAACTCCATTAATTCTATACTCCTCCTGATTTTGTACAAATTTACCAAATATATTTACTCCCATCAACCACTCATTTCTAAGCCAATGTCCATCAGAATTTCTCCTCTTATACATCCATTGACGATGCAACAGTCCATCCATTTGTTGCTAATCTGGTTGCCTTAATAATTATATATACTACAATTAATGTCAATAAATATCTTTTAGAAATTAATTTAACCAATGACCAATAAATTATTGTAATACATCATACAATTCAATATTTGAAAGATAATAATGAACTTATATATGAACATTAACATAATGTTTAGGTAAAGATAATTAAAAAAAACCTGTTTCAATCGACAAAAAACAACGCTAAACTTGTGATTGGAATATGAACAATTGCGATTTTTTTTTATCATTGAACATTATTTCTTTTTTTGCCCATCTAAAATACACAACAAATAAGCCATAACTAACACAATTTACCAAATCAAGCATTTCCCTTTCAATATACGGCCATTTAAATCAAAAATTATTTAACATTTTTGTTCCATTATCGATAACTACTTACAAGCTATTTCATTTATACAAATCAACATACATTGAAAATTAAATTAAAGATTAAATTATTCACTATAATTTTTACATTCAATAATGACACCAATAAAATAAATTACTTTCATATTTAGTTCACATTTTATATTCTCATATTCCAAAAATAGATTTACAAAAAAACCTAAATTACAACAATGTAATAAAACATACATACTACAGAAAATTAAATTTAACATAACCATTTTATTCATCATAATAAACCAAATTAAGCATCAAATACAAATTAAACTGTTTATTTCACAGTTCATGCAAATAAACAAACCCAAAAAAACAAAAAGCTATGAACCAAAAAGTAAAATAAAAGTACTTAAAAAATCAAGAAAATCATACAAAAAATTAAACATAACTCAAAAAACAATATACTTCACATACTTAGCAAAAATTAATATATAAAGCAAATAGAACCAAAAAAAAAAAGCATACCTAACGAACTTAAATCATTTACCAAAATAAAACATATTCTAAATGCTTAACTACTTACAACTATTTCATTTATCCAAATCAACATACACTACAAATTAAATTAAACATTAAATAATTTACTATAAATTTTATATTCACTAATGACAATAATGAAATAAATTTAATTCATTTTTATTTCACATTTTACATTCCCATATTTTGAAAATATATTTTTAGAAAAATCTAAAATACAACAATGCAATTAAACATATATATATGGTACACAAAAAAATTTAACATATCTACTTTATTTATCAAAATAAACGAAATTAACAATCAAACACAAATTACACTATTTATTTCACACTTCATCCAAATAAACTAATCCAAAAAAAACCCAAAATACCATTAAACAAAAAATAAAATAAAAATACCTAACAAATCAAATAAATCATACAAAAAATTAAACATACTTCAAAAAAACATATACTTCACATAGTTACACAAAATTAATACGTACAACAAATTGAAGAAACAATAAACTTAATTAACAAACTTAAATCATTTACCAAAGCAAAACACATTATACAAGCTTAACATACTTCAACGTTTTATAATAATTATACAATTTTTATAACTATACATACTTCATATATTTTATTCCGCTTATCCAAATAAATGTATTTCACAAATCGAACAAAAAATTAACATAATTAACAATAATTTCATATACTTAACAACATAAGTATCAAAAATTAACATAATTAAAAAATTAATGTAATTCACATCAATACTTTCCACATCCATATTTTACGAAACAAAATAAAGTAAATAAACTATACAATATGCTTCAAAATTAAATTTCATAAAATTTAACAATACATACTGAATTAATATAATTTCAAAACATAACAATTCCACCAACCTTTAAATATTCGAAGAAATAATCCGACTATCGGAAAACGGATGGCGGCAGCGGCGGCGGCAACTCTTCACCCCATTCACAACAAATCAACCACCATAAAAAAACACTAATTAACTCAAAATTTCAATTTTAAACAACAAATTAACTAAAAATAATTAACTTACAGATGAATTGTGAACAACGACAACCCTCCTTAATAATCACCAGTCACCAGAAAAAATGGAGCGCTCCCCTCTCTCTCCTCGTTGCTCTCTTTCTCTCTCCTGGTTTCACTCTCCCTCTCTCCTCGCTTCTCTCTCTCTCTCTACGTTGTGAAGTTGAAGACGAAGACGAAGGAGGCATGCTTAAAAAATCAGACTGCTTTTGTCTTGGGAAACACTTCTTTTATCTGATGGAAATTATGTTGGAGTCCGACGGAAATTCAAATTTCCGACGGAATTCCGTCAAAAATTCTGACAGAAATAATTTCCGTCGGAAAGTCTGTCGGAAATTTGAAATTCCATCGGACTCCGATGTAGTTTCCGTCGGAAACAAAAAATTCTCTATCGGGTGCTTTTGTGTCGCTATTTCCATCGGTATTTAACACACTAGTCAAGACTCGATATTCTCGATCTCGGGGTTCTCTAAGTCGCTCAAGTAGATAAACTAAGAGCACCAATCTTTCAAACATACCTTTCTCTTTTTTCTTTTCCTTCTTTTGTTTAGCTTTATTTAATTTTAAAGATGTAATCTTTGGTAATTTAGTTCCCATCCGTTGTAAGTATTTACTTTTATCTTTTCCCTTCTTCTAATTAACGTTTTAATTTTCATTATTGTACTTAATATGTTGCATGCGTTTTCTTAAATGTGACCGTTTTATTTCCTGATTTGATTAGTAGAAGTCATTAATAATGATGGGTGTCATTAGGGTGCACTCTATCATGATGTTGTACCCTCGTTCCCAAGTTTAGATCTTTTAGTTCAGGCCAACGAAGTCAGATGGTCCCCATACAAGGGACCTATTTTTAAAAACCTTCTTTTACAAGGCCTAAGTGCATTTCAATCGTCCCTTTGGTTTAAGGGTTAGTAAAAGAAGTAAAATTGTTTTTGGTTAGTTTTTTTGTCAAAACTGGTTAGCGACTCTATTCCCATTAATTTTCTTAAGGGGGGAAATAGGTTTTCGATCTTAGGCAAAATAGAGATAGCTGGTCTCCTATCCGTGTTCCTTGGCCTATAGGGTTCCTAGGCCATGGCATGTCATGCTCCTGCGTATGCTTGACTTTCTATTCTTTTTCCTATTTTGATCTGAATCAAAGTGCACCCAGCAAACAAGTCTAGTCATTTGTGGCGGACCACACCTAGGTGCTGGGTCATGGACCTTACACCTCTAAATAAATAGAAAAACATTCCATTACATTAAAGAACCTTGTTAGAAATATTGTTTCTAATTTATAGAGTGTAATGAAAATATTTATATACATTTGGTTTAACTTCTCATCTCATAACATCGATGAGCAAAGGCTCTTAATTCACTTATCTCAATGAGAGGTGCTAAAACATCATCATGAAGTGCATCGAACACTATCAAAAGAATGTTTTCCATGAGCACAAGACAATCACGGCTTTTCATGTTATGGAACTTTGCAGAGTTTGAATCCACAAGATATGATAAATTCTAGTAATGGTCATCTATCATAAGCTCTTTTATCCATTCTCATAAAGCTCTCTCTGGCTCTAATGGAAACACATACTTTGCCTTTGATTCAACCACTTTACTATTCCTTGTATATTTCAAATTCAAGCGCTCACTATGACAAAGCACTGTTGAATCCATTCTTGGTTTGATATCATCTTTAGTATTCATTGAAATATCCATGACAGTGTTGATGATGTCTTAAAAAAGTTCTTCGCAATGTGCATTACATATAAATTGTGACAAAGAAGTTGATCGTGCCAATTTGAAAACTCCTAAAATATGCTTTGTTTCGTTCGATCATGTTGAATTTTTTTTTTTTTGGGAATTTGGGAATGGTAAAATATCCTTCTATGGTGACTTTGAAAAAGTTGAAAACACATTCGTATATTTATTCCTGCATAATTACATGAGAGAACACAAATGTATAGTTTTTTCTTTTGTGAATACCCTCGCATTTCTTTAAAAAGCATGATGCCTTTGTAAGAAACACTCATGGCATTCAAACCATGGAACTTTGTGTCTATGCTTAAGCTTCAATGCATGCAGACTGGGCATGAAATGACGCCATTTGCTTCATCTAGATAACATTCCATATGCATGAAAATCATCAATAGTCAACATCAATGTCACCTTCATCAGAAACTTTCCACCCTTTAAAATATCATAAGTTTGTACATCAACTTCCCATAGTGTTTTAACTTATCCATAAGAGGCCGGAAGTACACATAAATTTTATTTTTGGGATTTGTAGGTCCATCTATGATACATGTCAAGAACATAGAAGGTATGGTCATGCATGACTCTAGTGCTAGGTTATAAGGCATTACAACAATAGGCCAAATTAAGTAAGACTTTAAAGGTTGGGGGAATGGATTAAACCCATCAGCACATAAGTTAAGTCTAATGTTTATTAGATCAATGGCAAAATTGTGATGAGTTTTATCAAAATATTTCCACGATTCCCAATCTAATAGATGACATAGAACACCATCCTCCCACAGTGCTCATAATGTCATCTCATATGCTCACCTAGTGCTCCTCGATAACCGCTGAAGTCTTGGTATTCAAGCAAGCAATGTATTGAAAAAAAATTATCTTTTGGACCATCGAGGTTAGGGCAAATAATTTCCCAAACCCACATTTTCTGATAAATATTTACTAGTCCCTCCAACTTTGGGTAAACATTTTTTAAGACCAAAGTCGGCGAAACTTATCTTTTTTAAAATTGTACCAAGGACCCTAAGTTTCTTATATTTACATATCTAACCTAAATCCTTAAAAACTTACTTTTGAAAAATAAAAATTTGTGCATGTGGTTTTTTGCTCATAAGTATTACTCAACGCCCTCTATCAATTGGTATCAGAGCTATGTGATCAAAAATAATTAAGATAATTTAGCTAATTAGTGATTAATTAAGCTAATTAACTGTGATTAACTATGATTAAGGCTAGAATCATCACCTGCTTGCCTTGGACCAAATTATTCACATATTGTTCACTCACCGGAAGACCTTTCTCCATTAGCACTTGAATTAAACTATATCACTGATATGGTTTTAGAATTAAAAGCAGAATTAGCTAAAATTAAGACCGAAGTCAAGGAGCTTAAGAAGGAAACATCCGTAATTCATCCTTCTCTAGTTAACGAAGTAAGACATAGCGGAAAAGTTACTCCCAGTATTAGTACTCCATTTCAGCATAAATATCCTTTCCAAAACCCAAAAAATAAGATTCTGTTTCCCTTACACGATATAAAGATCGAAAAATAAGTAGGAGAAAAATCAACTGAAAAAATAGAAAAAGAAGGAGAAGATGGAATATAAGCAGTATACCCTCTAACAACTACAGAACAAGTTCGAGAAAGAACAAAATCCAAAAAAATTAACCAAGATCATAGGCGCAATTAGTGATAAATGTGACGTTTTATTTGATGATAATGAAGCGACTAATAATATCTTATTAGAAGAAGAAATATATCAATAGATGAACCTCATTAAACTAGAAGATCTTAATATGTTATCTTTAGAAGAAATTAAAAGAAAATTAGATAAAAAATATGGTAAAATGACAATTGAAGATGAGATTAATGAAATTGGAGAAGAACTCGACCTAGGAGAAATAGAGACTAATCTGGTTAATAATGTTGTTCCTAAACCGGAGGAATTCAGTGAATCTTCTAGAAGAAATACTCATTTCCTAAGACCTGGGTACGATCCAGCAGGACGAACAATTAATTTTTCCTTCGGGTTCATCCCGAGGAAAACTACAACTTTGAAGAGTTTGGCCCTACCCCAATTAGTCAGACGGATATATGTTAAATATAGATGGAGCTCATAATAGAGAAGAAATATTCGAACATTGGAAAAGAGGAATGAATAGTGTCCTAAACCTTAATACTACTTGTACTGCTGTAAATTCTTAAATTACATCGAACATAGTTTTTTCGGCATGGTAGCTGACTGATATGATTCATTAACTGAAGAAGATAAAAATATATTAAGAATGATAGAAACACTGGCTGCTATGTTTAAAAATCTATGCAAAGAAATTGAAACTGAATTTATCGGTGCAAAACTTGACTCTGAAGAAACGGCAAGAGAATGGCAGAGAAAGATTAATAATATAGAACTATGGGATATGAGATATATGGAAAATAATATTGCTGAATTTAGTCAATATTATTACAAAATTGGACACAATGAGACTAATCTTGGTATGTTCTATGATAAATTGTCATATCCGATAAATTCCATAATTAATGAAAAGTACATTGCACGGCTTGAACGTACAGATGCCATTGATACCCTTAATTCAAGAATCTCTTATTTAAGAAAATGAATCAATGATCAATGTCTTGATCTCCAAAAGTAAAAAAAAATTAAGAAGTAATTCCTAACTTACTGATATTCACCTTACCAATGGTGAAAAGAGCCTGAAAAAAGAAGAAAAAGAAAATGCTATAAGAAAAAGAGCTTTAACAAGCAAAAGGGTCAGAAATATAGAAGAAAATATTATAATAAACCAAGTCCTAAAAAACGAAGATTTTTTAAAAAAGCAGCTTATTATCTTGCAGGAAAAAACAACTGCAAATACTAGATATGCGGAGAAGTTAGGCATTGTGCTAATGAATGCAAAAATAGAAAGAATAATAAGCTTATTAAAACCTTGGGTAACCTAGATTATATTGAGCTTAGTGAAGATAAGGCATTAGACCTGGCCCTAAGTAACAATAAAGGGATTATTGAAATTATAATGGATAATGAATATGAAGAAAGTGAGTATGAAGAAACAAATTATATGATGGAAAGTGGCTCAATTAGTCTTGGTGATTTCCAAGGAGAAGAGTTTATTGTAGACAATGATAATGAAGAAGTCAGGAGATTGGATTCTTCCCATAATTTGAAAGACATGATCTACAAAAAGTCCATCTTTTCAATTAAAAAGTAAATACGCATGTGAGATGATAGAAGGAGATCTAGAAATCAAAGATTGTGAGTATGATGTGGGAGAAGTCAATCTCATTAATTGGAAAAACATCCTTAAGCATAACAGAGATAGAAAGTATAGATATATCTATATTGAAAGTGTCCAAGTTCAAATCACTCCATTATAATATTATGATAAAAATATTGATCTCTATGCTTTGCTCTGTAATATTAAGCATACTAAGTTCAATAATCAAATTATCATAGGAATAAAGACTAACATATGTAATGGATCGGTAGGGTTCAATTGCAGACCTGGATATTACTTGAGTCTGAAGGATGAGTTTGCTGTGCTAAAAACTTCCTAACCCTTAAGATAAAAACAGTTGAAATGGACATGAAAAGAAGAGGATATCCATTAAGGATATTTTGAAAAATTATCTACAAATTAGATAATACTATAGATCCAAAGACTAAGGTTACCATGATAGAGGCAGAAAAATTTCAAAGCCCTACCCTTATGCAAAAAATTCAGAGGATTAAATCCAATCCACAAGCGATAAAGATTGATCGTTCATTAATATCTATCTTTACCAACCCTAAAAAATCAATAAGAAAAATATGATAAAAATTGATGAGGATGGTAAAATTACCATTAAACCTCAATGATTAAGAAGCATAAGTGTTAGAGCAGAGTGGAAAGAAGGATTTTCATCAGCTAAAGAAGAGCTTAAAGAAGATAATGCAATGAGTATGACCAGCGAAATGAGCAAAATGAGCTTTGAACCCGTAAGACACAGTGTGGATCGAAGTATGAGTTTAGAAAGAAAAGTCATTGGCTACAAAACAAGAACTATTAGTGAGTCATTTTATGAGGATGAATTAGTCAAAAATATGACTATAGAAATATGCTATGAAGTCACCAACACAAATCCTAATAGCATTTATATCCCAATAAACATATGCTTAGAGGGATATAATAAATATGAGTTGTGTGTCTACATAGATAGTGGTTGTTCTGTATGCTTTGGAAAAAGATCATTATTTCCAGAGTTTATGCGAAAACAAGTTAAAAATCCTTTACAAGTGAGGATAGCAGATAATAGCATCATGAGTCACAATGACGCAATAGAAGGATTATCCATAGAATTAGGAGGAGTTCAATGCATTACACCAGTTCTATGGGCCATTGACCAACCCTGTCATGATATGAGTATTGGAAATAATTTTTAGAGATTATATTCCCGGTGCACACAAACCATAAATCAGATAATATTTACAATTAATGGTCACTCCATTCCAATTGAAAAATTAAATAAGGCTTATGCTCATCAGAAAATTGAATTTACATGTAGCCAGCGTGGTGAGAAGGTAATGCTGGAACAACGAAAGGTAGCATTAACAATTTTATTACTTGAGTTATCTATTAAAGAGCAGATTGTCGAATAGCAAGAAAAATTATACAAAGAACTCTACTCTGATAATCCACTAAAGTTTTGGGATAGAGATAAAACATTTAATAAAATCACTCTATTAAAATCCAACGCTATTATCCGAGTCAAACAAATGGTTTATACACATCAAGATATCTAGGAATTTGATAAATAAATCAAAGAACTTCTAGATAAAGGATTAAGCAGGAATAGCAAGAGTTCTCACATCAATCCCGCTTTCATGGTAAGAAATCATGCAGAAGAAAAAAGAGGAAAAGTAAGGATGGTGATCAATTATAAAAAGCTTAATAATAATATTGTCTTTGATGGATATTATATTCCTAACAAAACAGCCCTTTTTAATAGAATTCAAGGAGCCTCTTGGTTCTCGAAAATGAATTGCAAAAGTGAATATTGACAGATAAAGATGGATGAGGAAAGCATTTCCTTAACTACGTTTAGTGCCCCATAAGGACATTATGAATAAATAGTAATGTCATTTGGTCTTAAAATGCACCTCAAATGTTTTAAAGAAGAATGGATAACATTTTTAAAGACCTTAATCATTGTTGCTTAGTTTACATTGATGATATCCTTGTCTTTTTCAAAACCATAGAACAGCACAAATATGATGTCTTAGCTGTCACCCAAAGATGCATTGATCATGATATCATACTTTGAAAAAATAAGTGCATTTATGCTGAATAAGAAATTGAGTTCTTAGGTCTAGAGATAAAAGCTGGACGAATCATTCTACAAAAACTTATCATGGAAAAAATAGAAAATTTTCGTGAAAAAATTGAAGATAGGAAGTAACTAGAAAGGTTTCTTGGATGTCTTACCTATGCTTCAGATTTCATTAAAGATTTAGCTAAACTAAGAAAGCCATTGCAGCAAAAACTTAAGAAAGAAGTAAGCTGGACATGGACCACTAATGATATAAAGATTGTTCAGAATTCCAAAAAGATATGTAAAAATCTTCCTGTTCTTAATTTGCCTAATGAAGGAGATGACTTAGTTCTTGAGACAGGTGCCAGCAACGAGCACTGGAGCGTCATACTCAAAATCAAAGAAGGAGAAAAACTTTACAAATATTGCACTGAAAGTTGTAATAAAGCTGAATGTAACTATCCCACGATGGAAAAAGACATCCTTACAGTTATAAGGGGAATTGAGAAGTTCTTAATCTTTTTAGTCTCAAAACTTTTTCTTGTTCGAAATGATTGCAAAGGAATACTTGGCTTGTGGAAAAGAATTTATCAAATATGCAAGCGCAAGGGAGATTCCTGCAGTGATAATTGCGGCTTAACCAGTTTTCCTTCTCTATTGAACATATATAGGGATCGAAGAACTCTCTAGCAGATAGTTTAACTCGAGAACTCACCAATGGTGATCATCAAAGCCGACCTCCTGCCAAAAAATGAGGAAATGCATAATGAAATGTCATTCCTACTAGAACAGGTTTCTCCTTCTAGCAGAGTCCTCATTGAGAACTTGAAATTCTATACAAAAACTAGATCACGTTTTGGTCTAATATCTATAGCCTACCTAATAACCCAAAGATTTTCTCTTCTAGAATTACAAGCTAATTACCTACGGTGTCCTTATGATATTCAAGAAAAAATAAGTTCTCACATTCAAGAAAAATGGTTCAATGAGTGGTATGTAGCCTACATCGACTTTTATCATTATTATTCCTATGATATTTTGGAGTACTGGGTACAACTATCTACTTTCGCGATAAGCCTGGAGTTGGTAGTGTTAGTCTCCCAGCAAATTCAATATCTCCAAATGAATTTATCATTAAAGTTTGGGAATATGGGATGGTATTTTACTTTATAGATATCCCATATCCAAAGTTCCTTTTTTTGTCCAGACTAACAAAATTTCAGTAATGCATGATCCGAAGAATCCATTGGATTCTTACATCTCTCAAAGTCCAACAAAAATTCCAGTTAGCAGATGTCTAAATTTAGAAGTGTATAGTGCATTAATCAAATATGAGAATGGAAAAGCCAAACTAGCTCATTATCTTATTCAGATCATTGATTATGATGATCTCAATGATCAACGACAAGAATGGATTCCTAAATGATGAAAATTAATTACTAATCCTACTTTAGCAAGAGCCATTGGATTTTTCAACATCTATCATAAATGTTGGACATTAATTGAATAAGGAAAAATGTTAATACATTGTGGAAACACTACTTTCGCCTATAGTAATGAGTTTAAGGAGTACAGAAGACATCGTTGATTATCTCTTTGATGTTAGAGCTGGAAAATTCTTATCAGGAAAAGGAAAGAAATATCTTCTTGAATTATTTGAAAAATGGAATCCAGAGTATCTTAAGCAACTTGATGAAGATTTTGATGATTATCCAAATAATGCTGGCATGAAAAATATAATTGGAGATGAAGGCATGCAGAATATCAATAATGATGACTAGTCTTGTCATCATTAAAAGCTCTGAAAAGTGGCTGCCCCATTAATGTACTATTTTGATAAGTGTCCGGTCTGTAAAATAAAGTGCGACTGTAGCCAGTATGTACTGTAGCTATGTGAAAAATTAGTATGTACTGTAGCCATTACGGCATTCTATGTACTTCCAACCCTCTATAAAAAGGGAAGTCACGTACTGAGAAGGGACATGGTCATTTGAGCATTCTTGAGCAAAAGAGAAATTAGGATTCTTCATTTTTCTATGAGTAAGTATCTCTAATGATCTTAACTTAAGTCCCTCCTCAAAGCTTTCTATTCTAATATTTTCACCTTTAAGCTTTCAATAAACAAAGTTTCCCAATAGGGAATATTATTCAATTGAATCTTATATCGTAAATATTATAATTTCTTGATTAAATTTCCACTATCCTTGAAAAAGATTAAAAACTTGATTAGTGACTATGGTCCTAGGTAAGAAACGAAACGGATTTGTGCTATGCCTGATCTAAAAAAGGTGGGGTTGAGATTAGCAGTCTCTATAAATCGGAAGCTCAAGGAACGCGGGAGTCCAACGCCGACTAAATTCAGGTAATGGTCGAAACTCTCTAACTAAGTTTTAGTTATTTTACTAAGCATGGTGGGCAACTAATCATAGAATATATAATATTTAAGATATAAGTAGTAGATTGTGATAATTAGTACCAATAAAGTCAGTATAAGAAGAAAAAAACACTAAAACGAGTCATATTTGGATATCAGGGACCAATTTGCAATTTTAGAAAATTGAGGGTCAGAAATAGAAATATTTATCCCCCAAAAAATAATTACCCAAACCTACATAGTCCTAAAAATATTTATCTAAAAAAGTAGATTTGGAAAATCATTATGCCGAACCTCAGTATGCCCAAAAGTAAATTATTCGCAATGTATCCTTGCATATGAAATCCTCAGTTGTTTTTATTGTTTTGACCTTTGACATTTCCATCTTGCATAACTATAAAATTTGTATGCATCTAGAATAATGTCCTCTTTCTAGAACAACATACGGTCTTTAATAATTTTTTGTACATCCATTATTTGCTTTATAGATGTCATAAGGAGCACAATTACGACAAGGACATTAGGAGCATGATTACCACAAGGAAATATCTCCTTCAGTAGTTACATAACTTCATTGAAGCAATCCGGAGGCATGTTGTAATCAAGTTTGATACTCAACAATCTAATCGTTGTAGATAGCTCAATGCAAGTATCACTTCGTTCTCATAAAGGTTGTTGTACAGCCTCAACCATTCACAAAAAGGATTGGATATTGGTGTTTGGATGCTCATTTGATGACCTTTGATTTGTCATCATGGCATCTATGACCATGTCATCGATACAATCAACACTTGCTTCAACTTCGACATATTTCATTCAAATGGTGCACTTTCATTATACACGTTGTATGCCGTACCCATCATCCTCATAGTATTTAGGCTCAACTTCTCCATGACATGTCCGATACCAATAGTCTAGAATGAAATCATATTGATAAAGGTGCAACTTGACTTCATCGAGTTCTTTGTACTTCCAGTTTTGGCATTTATGACATGGACATCTACATTGTTAGTTAGTAATAAACTCATGTTGATTTCTTACATATTAATCAAACTCATGAAACCCATCTAAAAACTCCTATTTGTACCCAATTTTTCGAGAGAGCAATATGTGATACATCCATCTATGATGCAAAGGGCCGCTAATACTATATTTTATTTAGAATTAAACAATTGTCCATATAAATAATATTCAATATTATTAGCATTAATAATAACTATTACTTCAACATATTGTAACATAAATAATAATGCATACAAATAAAAATATTGACTTAATACAGTCACACAGTCACACACATTCACATATATAGTTTAAGAAGAAAACTTGGCATACTTTGTGAAACTTCATGTCAATATGACAATGACAGCAACAACATAAGCAGTTTCCTTTTCTTTTTTTTCCCTTCTTATGAGCTTCCATTTTCTTTCCAATACTTCCAACTTTCTTAGTCTCCCTGCTTGATCACTTATTTATATGTACAAATCAAAATTTAGATACAGAATAAATTAACAAAATGAAAAAAAAGGCGTGCAATGTACAATTGCATTCATAATATAAAAATAGAAGCATTAAACCATAGCAAACCATGAACTTCATTAACCCCAAATAAACAAAAGCATATATATCACAAACTAGGAAATAAAAGAACTTTTAATCTAACTATATTCTGCTTGCACTTAATAAGTTTAATTAGCAAATTTAAGTGACAAGAACTCTAAACACACACACCCTTGTCAATTCAAATATCAACATTAGTCAAGAATCTAATGTCTATTTGCTACCAAGAACCTAACACTAACGATTAGTATAACTTTAAACTTAATCACACAACTTAACAAACCATGAATACGACATCTTAACCTACCAAGAGCCCAACATCATAACTTCTAACTTATGGACTCCTCAATTTAAATCTTACAACACAATTAAGCACATATAGCTTCAACTTATGGCACAAACAACCCGTATTATACAACTTCGGGAATTTCAATTCAAAGCCTACAACAAAACTAAGTACATAACTTCAACTTGTGGCACAAGCAACTTGTATTATAAAACTTAAGGCACATAATCTCAATTCAAGACCTTTAAATTCATTCCAACTTAAATCAAATAACAATGTCAAATTATGGCATAAACAACCTAAATTATACAAATTACTCACGTATTTTCATATTATCTACTTTAGTTGCAGTCACAATGAAGAATAATATACAACAAATTTCTCTAAAATATTCAATTTTTTTATTAAAACAAAAAAAACCCTAGATGTAACCTATAAGGAGAGAGGAGAGAGGCAGCAAACCTAAAAAATGAGGCTGTAGATGCTGATGGGAAGATGGAGGAGAGGGCAGCAAATGATGGTTTCAATGAGGCTCATGGGTTGAAGCCATAGGTGAACACTCGCCTCATCTACATGTGCTTATAGCAGAAACTACTCAGCTAAAACAAAATAAAATTGCACTTTTTTAAAACAGTATTATGTTGTTATGTGTCCTTAATACATCATCAAATACATCATTTTGCTAAATTCAGCATTAGAAAGTTGTTCCATCACTAATTCCATTGTCATTTTGTCTTAATTTCCTGAAAATACAAACCTAAATTTCTTCACTATGTAGTGTATTTCTAGTATTGCTTCCTAGGTTTATCCCATATTTCCAAACTAACAAAGAGAGAATAATTTCGTGTCACCATCGCCTCAAAGGAAGCTTCTACACAACTTTCCAATATGATTTTAAAACTGTTTGTGATAGCAAGGAGAGAGAAGACCAATATGATGGCATTGAAAGCAAGAGGGAGTTAACAATTTTGCACTTTGGCTACCTAAGAGACAAGCCTTGTTGCTAAAGTATA
This sequence comes from Carnegiea gigantea, assembly GCA_029747015.1. NCBI lineage: Eukaryota > Viridiplantae > Streptophyta > Magnoliopsida > Caryophyllales > Cactaceae > Carnegiea > Carnegiea gigantea. The sequence goes on along the minus strand of JAKOGI010001264.1, from coordinate 184,408 downwards.
TAACCTAGCCTAGTTCATTCCAATTTATGACATTTTGCATTATTGCAGTTAGTAAGAGATAATGGCAATCCTAGACACTTCATAGGAAAAGTTCTAGGAGAAAAGCTAGACCTGTGCAAGATATGATTCTTAGTAGTAGCGGTAACTCCATTCAAATATACCCATGATTTGGTTATTCCCAAAATATTATCAAGTCATCAGCAAAACAAAAAAGAACCAACTTAAGATTCTTCAATGGAGACACAATCTAAAACATTTTCTTTGAGCTTGCAACATTAATGGCGTAGTCAAATACTCCACACAACAACAACTACTCCTCCTAATATGGGTCTCGCTTTTGTAGGTTCTGGGGAGATCCAAATGTAGATAGTCTTACCTCTACGAGGACTCATATGGGTAAGGAGACTTATTCCACGAAGCTCACAAAAAAAAAAGAAAACGTTTCGTTGAATTGAAAATCCTTTGTAACAAAACCAAAACTAAAAACATTAGAGAAAGGAAAGAGACGAAAGGTAAATAGATAAAATAAAATAAATCTAGTAAGCAATGTTCAATCCAATGCCAAGAAATAAAATAAATAACAAAATACACATAGTACACAATATAGACGGCAACCCTTGTGAGCTAAATGGCTAAAATAGAGGTAAAGTTGTGTAACTATTTGAGATCTACCACTCTGATTCTAGACCTCAAAAAATTCCTATCCTGAGTCATATGCTCCATAAGTCCTACATGTATCATATGTCGACTAATCAACTCATTCCAATTCTTCTTAGGTCTTCTTCTACCGCTCTTATAGTCCGAAATGTCAATCCTGTTCACATATCCACACAAGTGCATTTACATCTTTCCTCTTAATGTGACCAAACTAGCTAAGTCTTACTTCCCTCATTTTATCCTCTACAGGTGCCACTCCTACCTTCTCTCTGATAACTTCACTCCTAATATTGTCCATTATAATAATGTCAGTTGAATCACGTTACTATAGATATTTCCTTTAGTTATACTAGGATCTTCTTATCACATCACACTCTAAATGCACACCTCCATTTTTGCTGTTCTACCCTTATGCGGTGACCAATGTTGTCGTCAATCTCTCCATTGCCTTGTATGATCGAATCCAAGTATTTAAACCTCTCAACTTTTGGTATCGCTGTGTTGCAAATGGTGATGTCCCAAACTAATTCTTCTTCCCCTTTGCTAAACTTACATTCCAAATGCTTGATCTTTGTCTTGCTCAGTTTAAATCCTTTAGACTCTAAAGTATCCCTCCATTTTTCTAACTTAATGTTAACTCCATCTCTAGTCTTGTCTACTAAGATTATATCATTAGCAAATAATATACACCATGGTAGCTCATCCTGAATATCTTTTGCGATCTCATCCATAACAATTGTAAAAATAGAATGGCTTTAAGCAAATCCTTGATGCAACTTAATATTTATAAAAAAAAAGGTCCTCTTTGTCTCCTCCAATCATCCTCAGCCTTATCCTAGCCCTCTCGTATCTCTAATGTCCTTACTGTTATCAAAATGTATGTATTTCTTCTCCAATCAGCTCTAAAGCACTTCTTTAGGTACTCTATCATGAGCATTCTCTAGATCGATGAATGCCATGTGCAGATCCTTAAACCCATCCCTGTAAAATTTGATGAGCCTTCTTATAAGATGTACATCTTATGTAGTTGATCTTTATGTCATAAATCCAAACTGGTTCTCAGAAATCAAGGTTCCCTCCTTAACCTCTTTTCAACGACCATTTTCTATAGTTTCACAGTATGACTAAGCAACTTGATACCTCTGTAGTTGTTGCAATTTTGAACGTCACCCTTGTTTTCATGTAAAGGGGTAATAGTACTATTTCTCCACTCGTCTTGCATCTTTACGGTCTGACATATGACATTAAATAACCTAGTTAACTAATTAAGCCCTTTATCACCCAAACATTTTCATATTTCCATGGGTATACAGCTGACCCAACTGCTTTTTTCGTCTTCATCTTTCTTAAGGCCTCTGCAATTTCATCTTTTGTGATGCTATGGAAAGTCATAAGACGTTCATGCCTCCGAGTTCATCACCTTTTCACTCTGTCTATGTCCTTTTGCCTATTAACTTTCCACAACCCTCACTAATAATACCTTGTTGATCTTCAGATTATTGCAATGGGTGAAGTTGTTATGAGTTAAGTAAAATTATTTGTGCACATTAATATGCATACATTTTGTGGATAGGAGTGTAAAAATGTCAGCACATCATGCGAATTTATCGGCTTCAAAGGAAATTAATATGTTATGGGAGAATATGGACAATGAAGAGAAAATCCAAAAGATATTGTACATCTCTCTCATGACTCAGTAGAAGAATAAGGGAAAGATGGTTCGAATAATTTATAAGCGAAAAAGATATAGAGAACATCAATAGTTGGGACGATATGGTAATCAATGTGGTTAACGGTTTGCCTCAGGAGGCCAAATGTAAGCATTACAATCAATATTTTACATATCCCAAAGAATGAGCAACAACTCATTGGAAAAGACACATAGGTAAATGTATGGAAAAAAAAAAGTAGAACGTAAAAAATGAAAAAAAAAGAAAAGAATTAGCTTTGTGGCTATTGATGAGTCTGATGCTATTGGTGCTCAATTGATCTCTCCTTATGGTGATGACAAGTTTGATATGACCAAGCTAAGGGAAGGTGCACCACATTAGATTCTCATGCATGATCATTCATTTTCTATTTTGGGAGAAAAAGGCTTCAGTTTGATGATGGAAGAAGCTCATCCTGAATGGAAAAATGTATCACAAGAAAATGGAAAAATAGATTGCACGTAAGTTTGTGACAATGAAAAGAAGAAGATGAAAACGACCTCAAGAAATGTTGAATAGGTTTCCGTAACTATCAATTTATGGAGATGTGAACATCAAAAAGTTGAATACATGGTTGTCGCCGACTATTCGATTGATACTAACTGAAAGTTACATAAGCATTTCTTAAGTTTTGTTCACCTACCTCCTCCTCGATGTGGGATGTACATAACAAATGCCATCTTGAAGAGCTTAAGAGAATAGGAAATTGCGAAAAAGTTTTGATTCCTCTCTCTTAAACATTTAACTTTATATTTTTATTTACAATTCTTTATATCATTTTTGAATGTGATGTTTAATTTTATACTATAGGTGTTCATTGTGTCGGTTGATAATACTGCAACTAGTGATAATTGCATAGAGATCATGAAAAACGCCATCATAAGAAGTAAGAAGTTCCCCTATGGAGGTAAATTATTTTATGTTGGATGTGTGGTTCGCATTTTCAACATTATGATTCAGCATTGTCTTTAAGATAAAAGATGTCAATGAAGATATTCATGATGATGTGGACTATATAACTGCAAGTGAGGCAAGAATGAAACAATTTACTGAAATTGTCGAATACTTGTAAATATCTCATAAAAAGTTAGTTCTTAAATATAAGATGTGATGGAATTCTACCTATGAGAAGTTGACAGCTGCATTCAAGTTCAAGGATGAATTCCCGAGATATGCTGGGCGAGATCCTAGTTAAGAATCCCTTCCTAGTGATGAAGGTTGGGATAATGTGCAAAAATTGATTCTAATTTTGAAAGCTTTTAAGTTTGCCATTGATATTATTTCTGCATCAGAATATCCAACATCTAATCTGTCTCTTTCATATAATAGGACAATAAAAGAGATGTTGGACAAGCTCTAGTTTTTAGCAAATGATTTCATTTGTTCCTTGGCAAGGACTTAACATGAAGGATAAATTTCATAAATATTGGAGTGAATGAAACTTATTCAGGTCTACAGCAGCTGTGTTAGATCCTAGACTAAAAATGGGGTCTATTGAGTTAACCTTACCATGTTTGTATCCACATGAAGTTCAATAGAGTATTAAAAAGGTGAGGGATACATTATATGAGCGTCATACTAAATATGCTAATGAAATGGGTTCTTGTACAGAGGATGCTGGAGAAAGTGAGGCAAGATCTATTGTGTAAAACAATACAATGGATCCAGTGAGCTTGCTCTTGCAATAAATGGCTACTCAAAAAGTAGTATAACTAGAAAATTCAATTTAGCCTTGTATTTTGAGAAAGGTAGTTATACAATGACAATGATAAAACCTTTTTTTATATTCTAAGCTAGTGGAAACAATGTCAAGAAAAGTAGGGTGTTTTATGTCAAATAATTGTTGATATTCTTCCTTAACATTTAGTGCTGGAGGTAGAATGATTGATCAATATTATCGCTCATTAGATCCTTAAAATGTTAAAACTCTTGATCTTTGTAGGTGATTGGCTTTGCCATCTACATGGTGTCACAAAAAAGAAGAAGAAGAAGAAGAAGAAGAAGAAGGAGGAGGAGGAGGTATTTTTTGCCAAAGTAAATTTAAATTAAGATAAAAATTCTTGCTAAATGATTTTGTTGTAAGTTTTCTTTGTTTCCCCCCTCTTTTGCAGACATCCAAAGAGAATGACCAACCTAGGCAACTCATATTGCCAATGTCTAATGAAGGATTAACATGCCCACTTTGATGTCATTTGGCTACACTGGAATTCAGAAGTTTAGAATGAAGATTCTAATCATTATAATGAATGGAAGATGTTATTATCTATTACAATGATATGGACTTCTGATTGGGTTTGTGATTATTAGATTTCAAAACTCATGATTTGCATTTCATAATTGTTTCAGTTGTAGGAGGACCAAATAAGTTTGCATCGACATTAGGTAACAAACTAGTGGTTTGTGTTTGATTATCAAAAGCTTTGTTTTAGTTTTATATTATTTTTATATAAGCATTTATATTATGGTTTTTGAGGTGGAAAAAATGAATCGCACATAAGCTCAAGTTTTTGTGGTTAATTAGTATAGTAACTATCTAAATTGTGGCAATCACTATCCAAAAAAAATTGTGAAGCATGAAAAAGGTAGCCTCAAAGAAACATAATAAGCTGGTGAGCTTATGATGAGCCGAGCTCAGGCTCCAACTTTTAATGAGCCGAGCTTAGGGTTGAGCCTTGGGCAGGTCAAACTTGACCTTAAATAGAAGCTCATGAGTAGAGCTTCAATCCTAGTAAGCTCGAATTTAGCTCAACTCAAGTACAGCCTCAGTCAACACGATAGCGGAAGTTGCAGATGAATGCAAATTATTGCTCATGCTAAAATTTTGGGGCGGGAGGCCCCCAAGAAATTAAATATGGCCTAGGCTTTTTGCAGGTCTATTTTCGTCAAGCATCTAGATGAGACTGATTTTCAGGGATGTTTGGGAAATACTTTTAACTATCAGTCTTAAAAACTAAATGTACTAGTTGTTACCTATTAGCTATTTGCTGTTTGTAGAGTTTTTTAGTCAAACAAGTGCTTGAACTTTTAGGTTTGTAAACTTTAGGTGCCTGAACTTTTTCCACAGTTAATTTAAGTGCCTGAACTTTTTCAAAGCTTAATATAGGTGCCGCGTTTTTATTAAAAAAATACTTTTAAATAAAAAACATTATTAATATTTTTAAATGTCAAAAAATTCGAAAAACATATAATAATTTTAAAAAAAGAAAAAGACATTAAAAATTATAAAAATAATTTTGATACGGTTTAATAAGAAAAATCATCTCTTACTTCAGGAGAACATACAATAGTAGTAAAGGCTATGCATCACTTTCTCTCCGCCCTCACATCTCGTCATTGATAGATGCAAAGGGATTCTATGAAGTGATCCGCTATTAAAAATCATAATATAGTGGACACTTTCATCAACACACATGAAACTTGAAAGTCTAACATTAGTATTAGTGTTTTCTTTTCTTTTTTTTTTTTTTTTGAACTTTCATGTCTCAGATACTTTTTGGCATTTGAATAAAGCATGGAATTCATCTCTGTTTGTTTTCTTGAAGAACTATGGAAGACTCAATGCATGGAGAATGATTTTTTTGGGGAAAAATTACAATCCTGTTAGATGTGAGCAGAAATTAATGTATCTAAAATTTTTGGGATGTATATACAAATTGAATTCGCTTTTATTACATGTTAGAGAATATTGACAATGTTGTAACTTCATTGTGGGGCAAGGTTGCAACTTTGTATGCTCTTTTTTTTTTTTTAATTTAAAAAAGAGGTTAGGAAAAGTTGAAGATGATTAGCTAAAAAAATGGTTAGGTTTTCAATGGTATCACTATTATTGTATAATTATATTATTTTTGTTTTAGACTATTGCAAAATATAATTCTTTTTTTTTAAAGTATGAATGCCTTTTTCAAATTCATACGTCTTTTTTAAAAAAAATGGCCAAGTTTTTTTGGATAGAAAAAGATTAGCCAGGTTAATAATGCCAATAGTATCTTTTGATTTAAAAACAAAAATAATACTAATAATATATTTGATATAAAAATATATTTTTTTAATAAAAATGAGACACCTATATTGAGTGTTGAAAAAGTTCAGGTACTTAGATTAATTATAGAAAAAGTTTAGGTATCTAAAGTTTATGAACCTAAAAGTTCAGACAATTGTTTAACTAAAAACTCGCTGGCTGTAATATCTGTTTGTGATAGCTATTTACATTAACAACGTTAAGAAAAAAATGATTGGTAAAAATTAGTTGCTTGTGACATAATTATGAGACAAAAAACTAATTTCTAAAAAGCTCATTCCAAAAAGCTCAAAATAATTTTTTTCAAATTAACTTTTCAAATCCAAAAAGCTCTTTCAACAAACTAAATAATTGAACGCTTAAATTATTTTTTCAACTAAATCAAATAGTTAATTTGGGGGTTTTTTTTAATGTCTGGATAAAAAAGCTCTTCAATGAGCTATTCACTAGACGAACCTTCCCATTATAATGCTGAATCAAATTATAGGCCTTTTGTTGATCTACATTTTTCAAAAAGACTAAAGGGTGTTTGGTTGCAAGAGCTTTTTGGGAGGTTTTAACTATTTTGACTCGTTAAAATAGATAAATTAGTGTTTGATTGAAGAGCTATTTAGAAGAGCTGTTTGGACCCAAATAACTCTTTCTCAAAAGGCTATTTCCATTAGCCTTTTGAGAATAGCTGCTAGTGTAAACTTGTGCTATGCACGGAGCATTTATATGTTAAAAGAGTCAAATCATGTTATTTTGTTTAATTGAAATGATAAAAAGCTAAACTGACCTCCCTTGAATGATCTATGGGCACAACTCGTGGTTTTATAGTACAACTTCAATTTTATTAAAGAAATTTTGGACGATGATATAATGTACCTTAGGAGCATTAGACAATAATACTCTCAACTTTAGATGTGCGTGCATGAAATTATGGACCTATTTGCTGTTTATACTAAGATCAATTTTAAAGATGTTTTTAGTCAGTGATGTAAGTGCATGTTCAACATATGCAATTGCATATACTTAAAAATTCTTACATTTAAACATATGTAATTGCATACCATTGTGATAGTATTGTATTACATAGAAAAAAATACATTCGAACTTGACTTTGATATATGAATGGTAAACAGGCTAATAGTACGGTGCATGTACATCAAAGTTTAAATTTGATAGTATAAATATAGTATTATTGTCTAATACCTCCAAAGTACTGTATATTATTTTCCAAGATCTCTTTTATTAACCTGGCTTTTCACTTTTTATTTACATAGGAGTATATCACTAACATCAAATTTTAAATGGTTTTCCACAATGGTGAATTATGGATATGAGATTTGATATATGTAAAAATCTAAAGTAAAATAAAATTAAACCCTGCAATCCTTATCTAAATTATAATTTGGTTTAGCAATAACAACACTAAAGAAATTGAGATCACTATTATTCAAGAGATAAACTGAATTGTACTATAATTTAATATCACAAAAATAGTTTTAAAAAAAGTGTAAAATTGAGACATGTCGTTGGATTAAGGCCCTGTTCTTTTCGTCGCTAAATTCCAAAATACCAACTTCAATCTACTTCAACCTAATTCAACCCACTTTTACTATTTTAACCAAGCTCAATTTATCACATTAAAAAAAATCTAACTCACTTCAACCTACTTCAACCCACCTCAACCTATTTCAACGTACTTAATCCTTTTATCTACCTTAATTTACCCACGAAAAGAACAGATTCTACGTCCCATATACCTTCTCTTGCCAATTTGTGAGACCTACAACAAACTTAGGACTCTGCAAAAACCAAAAGTGAAAATAGAATTGAAGAAAAGGCAGTGGAGGACTTATTTTATGAGCTTGCTATAATTTGACATTAATCTACACATCCCACAAATGGCTTATGGATCAAGAGAAAATATTTGAAGAAGATTTATTTGTAAGCAAAACTCTATTATTTTACTTGACAAATAACTTCAAAATTCACACATACGTTATTACACTCAAGGCTCTGATTCTTATTTCCACACCTTTGCTTGATCGATGTCAAACTCATCGTGTCCTCATATGTTCACACCAGGTGAGTAAACTTTCAAGTGTTCATTTGCTTGAAAATATAAGCTCATGTATAGGGCATTTAAATGACAAGTTTCAACAAAATTAAATGGTAACATAAAGTGTGAATTTCATATATTAAAGTACTCAATCCAAGCAATAGTGTGTGCAAAATGTGAGCATTACACATCAGCTATATTGAAAAGCATTTCATATAAAATGTTGGACTGAGCATAATAAACTATGCATGTAGATCAAACACACTCAGCATTTTGATTCTTCCTGAATTTTATGGATGAAATAAATTTGCAATATTTTATTTCATGCCCAAAAATATAAAGGAAAAGCTTACTTTAAAGTATATATGATTAAAAAAAAGGCAAATATGATCATCTAGAAAGGGGGAAAAAAAAGAAGCTTAAAGATGTTTTAAACTAACTTGCTTAGGTGAATGGTATTATGAGAGTTGAAATAGATTTGCTCAAAAATTGTTATGACATTCAGATTTGTAAAACAAATAATTTGGTGATATAAAGTCATCACCATATAAATGTTTTTTTTTTTTTTTGGGTTGCAAACCATATAAATACTTAGTAGTTTATATATAATGTGCATATAATCCCCTTTTTTGATTTTAAAGGGGAATTTTTAGAAGAATATAATCCATGATCACTTAACAATTAAGACTAATGTTGTACATCAATGGCACCTGCATAAGCAATGTCTACAAATTAAAACATCCATATTTCACGGGACATTCTCCATCTTTCAACACCTGCGAAGGATACACAGACATTATTACTTGCATTAATGGCACGATGATCACAGCTCAGTAAGGACACTAAGGAAACAAATTTGAATTCATTGGGATAGATTCCAGGTACAACTCTATTTCAGCTGCACAAGAGTAAAGCTAGATTATCACAACTATTCAACTTAAGCAATACATGGTAGGAGAAGAAGGTTGAGAGATTAAGCAAATAGAAATAGCCAAATGGTAGGATATCTGGCTAATAACATATCATGCCCTTGATATTTCTGAGGTTGTCCAACTTTCCTCTAATAGAGTACAACAGTCAAAGGTCTGTTAAGTTGCAGTATTTAATTTGAAAGAAAGGCAAACAAATAGAAAGAAAAGATTATATCCCTTCATATGCTTAGTTAAGCCCTTTCTTTATCCGGCTACCTTCTTGAAATTATGTGCCTGTGTGAACATAGTTTTGTTCAGTTCACATCGAGAGTTCCCATGGCATTGTCTAAGCCATATGCCCGTTTGGGTTTTGTGAATCAAAGCCATCATATCATTTCCAACAAGCTAATTCTCTTCAAAGTAGGATTGCTCAAGACTTAAGAGTTCTATCCTTGATAGGGAACCTTTATTGTAGGCATTTAGAATTAGTCGCAAAGGTTAACACAAGTTCGACCTATCATAAAAGAAATCAAGACATGATATAGACATTAAAAAGGCTTAAAAAAATAAGCTAGAGAAGATAACCTTTGGGGGCATTTCTACAAACATTTAATGGATATAATTATATTCTTCATAGGGAAATGAATTGTTCAAGCAGTCACATATACCCACTTCATTGAACTACACATAATCCTTCATCAACTTGTGCATACTCACTACTCTGGCAAAACACCATCTAAGTAAGAAGAAAAATAATCAAAAACCATTTTTATAACTTATCTCCTCTGATTATGCAATTCATAAGTGACGGACCAAAATTGGTCATCACTCACTATCACTGAAAAATATCCACTGCACAGTGGTCTCGCCCCTCATTCATCTCCGCTGCCAAGTCATACATATACAATGTCATTATAATTTATAGCACATACCCAATGCAATGCCTACGCAAGTCTAACCTCATATCATCTCCAACTTTGAACCTGATCCTTGCCAATAGCAAGTTTGTACATGTAACTCTAATGGTTAGTATCAGTGGCGGAGGGAGCGTGGGGTCAGTGGGGTCAACTGACCCCCCTCCCCCCACAGGAAAAAATTATTTACACAACGCAGTCAAGAATAACATATATATACAATATAATGTATAAAACATACTTGAAATGCATGTGGCGGTGTCGTTAGGCTCCTACAAATTGTAGTGGAGGTCGTGAGTTCGATCATTGGCATCTTAATGTTTTAACCTTTTTCTTTTTTATTCTTTCCCGTCCTTAATTCCCCTTATTTGAGTTTATATTTGTGTGCTTCCACTCAAAGAATGAAACAAACTCACATATCCTCGTAGTCCTATTTTATTTTTAAAATTTGCAGTTTGGTTTGGACTATAGAATGAAAAAAAATTATGTTTTAGTTCAAAAAATATTTCGTATATGATGTATGTTTGGTCTTGTTTTTCGAGGGAATAAAAACTGAGTCAAATTGTAGATGAAATTTCTAAAATCTTTAAAAAATTCATTGTCATTTAATTAAGTGTTAATGAAATGGTTAACCCCTAAATTGGCAAGTCATAGAAAGTAAAACCCCTTTTTTCACTTCTAAAAATATGAATTTGTCTCTCTTTCAAAAATATTATCGAATTTTCTCTTTAAAAATGTAATAAACTTTAAACTTAAGGGATGCAAATATTTTTGTATTTTAGAACGACTTTAATAAATGGGATAAACTGTAACTAGTCAGGTCAAATTTTGGCTTCACCGTTGTTCGAAAAATAAAATGTAACAGTCATTTAATTTTCATTGTATGAATATTGTTAATGTTGTATGCACCACTATTTTTGACACCTCTTCATTAGAATCCTGGCTTCGCCAATAATCAGTATCACAGTCGTACCGGCAACAGGAGATACTAAATTTGAAGCAAAGAGATACACAGTGTTTATACCACAAAATCAAATGCAAACTTTGGACTTTGTTGATGGTTAAACATTAGATAGTTAAAAGACAACTTAGAATAGTCAACTAAAATTTACTGCTGTCAACTATTCAAATATAAAGTATGATCTCCTGAATTGAATTTCATCCCAACCAAGAGAAAGACAACAATGAAGGGTGGACAGAGATTAACCCTAATTTGTCTCAAGGATCTTACGCAGTTTAGATGCAAATGACGCGGCATTAGAGGGTGAAGAAGCACTTTGTGCAAACAACATTTCTTTATCCTACATAATTCAAAAAAACAGATCAAATTAATCACATAAGAAGAATGGGTATAGATGGTGTGATAGGGATGAGGGATTTTTGTAAGAAAGCTAATATAGAGACCATGGGGTGTGTTCCTCTTGTTTCCTCCTCTGTTCTTGTCCATTTCCACTCCAAATGCCAATTTTTCTATATATTTTAGAATTTCAAAGGATTCCACTAGCAATAATTAAAATAAAGTAAAAATATACATAGTGATTAACGTGGGCGAGAAAAGATGAATTATTGCAAATCCTAAACAACAATAAAGATCTCCACTCAAAGAAAAAGCAAAAAAGATGGGCTAGTCATCCCAATGAATAATCAACCCCCTAAACAACATATTTCTAAGTTATAACCCAAACATCACTGACCACAACCCCTATCCTTCTCCATGTAGTCTCTACCTATCTCCAACCCCAAGCCCTAAAATCAAATACCACCCCCATTATCTCTCTCCTTGATTCATACTCCCATGACAATGAACATCGGGAAAAGGCTAGAATAATTGAAGAATTTGAGGCTCCTACCTAATTCACCACCCAATGTGCGTTGAAGTACTGCTACTCCGAGTTTGAGAATTTGCATTTGTACCCCGCTTGATACCTTGGAAGAAAGAGAGAGAAGGAGTTAATAAAAAAAAAGTAGAAGCATTGAAACTAAAGCCCATCATATCACATAGCAAGGCAAATTCACTTAGAATTCAACAATAATCTAACCCCTTTCCCATCTACACATAACAACAGTGAGGAGAAAACTTATGGGAAAATCTTACAAAACTCAACCCAAATATATATATATTAGCTAAACAAAATCGAAGTAGAACAAATTCAGCATAGCATCGAGAACAAATTAAAACTTCAATTGATAGATCGCATTTCAGAGAAAGAAAGATAGATGGAGTTGATCCAATTTCATTACTTGGAACCCTCAATGCAGAATTAAACCATGGCAAAATTTGAGTAAGCAAGATCATGGACTGCGAATTCGAAATTTCAAGATTGGTGACCATGAAATGCGGGAGGGAGAGAGAGCAGTTAATTTGAGATGGAGAGCGAGCAGTTAATTTGAGATAGAGTGCGGGTAGAAATCATTTTCACGTAGTGATGGAGAGTTTGAGATAAGAGGGTTGTGAAAGATAGAGATAGAGAGTCTGAGATAGAGACGGAGGAACAGGTAATTTATTGAAGCGCTAGCTTTTCGAGATTCCCAGAACGTGGCCTTATCTGATAAGGAAAAAGGGCATAAAACTATTTGATAAAAAAGAGTTGTATAAATTTATAAACTAATGGCTCAGATTCACTCGGTAATAAATTTTCACGGTTAAGATTACATGGAAATCCGAGAATTAATCTCATTGCAGATTTTGACAGTTTCAAAAATTATTATTTATTAGATATACTTAAGTTTAAATTTAAAATTTAAAATTGTGAAAATTAGGCGGGATTGCACCATATACTTGGGATGAAGGAGGTAAAGTTTTTTAGACAATATCATTCTACTATTTATTATATAAAGATTTGTGAAAATGATATAACCACCCAATAGTTTGAAAAAAATTACACCGTATGCTATTAGCCTTTTGTAGTGATATTTGATGTTGTGTATTATTTAAATTTAATCTACCCCAGATTAAATCATTTGAATATATAAATTTCAATTCATAATAATAAAATATGTAGCAAACAATAAAACAATATTTTAAGATGTAATTATCGTGTAGATAGATATATACAAGTTGAAAAGAAAAAAAATTAATAAGAATACAAGTTATGTACAACTAGTAACAAATTAATGTTTTAACAATAAAGTTAATTTGTACATATGACATGAATTTAATTCTTTTTGGAAAGAAAATAAGATAACTAGTAAATGAAAAAAAATATTTAATTGAAAAGCAATTTAGAGATAAGGATACAAATGAAATTGTACTGAATATCTTTTTTAAAACAACTAATTATACTAAACACTTCTTTTATAAACAACTAATTCAAACAATTAATGCAAACAGCTAATTCAAACAGTTAACAACTTAATACAAACAACTAACACCTAACAGCTAATAGTTGTTTGCCAAGCAGAGTCTAAATTAATCATCTATCAAATTGTTTTCACAAACTTATGCATGACCTTAGTTGGTAACTAACCATATCTCAAGCACCAAATCAGGCAACAAATCGTCAACTGCTCAACACAAAAAAAATTAAAAAAAAAAAAAGACAAAGAAGAAGAAGAAAAACCCACAAATGGCATCTTGGGCTTCAGAAGAGAAGCCCGTTTGGTGTGGACTTTTGTATTGCCGCAATGCTGAATCCCATGTCCACCTTTCTAGGGCAAGTTCTCAGAAAAACCCCCACAACCCACCCTCTGTCTCGGTTCCCTCGCTCGTTCTCTCTCTCCTCACTCTGCTACCGTGAGCTGTTGATTAGCCATGGGGAAGAAGCAAAAGCAGAAGGAGAAGGTCATACTTCCGCCGGAGCTGCCGCCGGAGGTTCCGGAGGACGAGGTTTCCGTCTCTGACGAGGACGTCGACTTCCTTGCCGAGAACCGTGCTTATGCTGCCTTTGTTTCGCGCTTGGACACTCAATCCATTGATAAGTACGGACATTCTTTGGCTTGCTTATTCCTCCATATTTGGCACTGGGTACTGCCTCCTTTGTGATTATGGTAGAATTAGTCTAATTTTGAATGCAGGGGTGCTGGTTCAATTGGTAGTTTGAAGCTCTTTGAGCGGTAGTAATCTGTTCAGGGGTTTATTTTATACTGGAACTTGAACTTTCGTGATCGTGAGGCTGTATATTGATTGTTTTGCATGGTTCCTAATTTGCCGAGGAGTGATGTTCTTGCTGTCTTTCATCATATCAATTATTGTGTCATGTGGGTATTTCATTTGTTATCTTTGAATGCTGGGGCGAGATAGTGGTTGATAACGGCCCTGTGAATCTGACTTAGGAGTTTGAGACACCAAAGTTTGAACCTTAGTGGTTTTCGATGCCTCCAAGCAAGTATTGTCTCATATATCCTAGATATCGTTAAGAAGCTGTTGGGAGCAACAGTTAGCTGAAACTTTCATCAACTAAAAAGGCCGTTTCCCATGTATGTATCAGGACCTTGTCCATTCCTTTCAATTCCGTTAGCGGCTGCAATGACTATTTGAACATTGTGCAAATTGATCCACTGGCTGAACGCGTGGGCGATAGCATTTGTGGATCCTCATTTTCTAAACCTTCGAAGAGATTGATATATTCCATTGTTCTTGTATGTTGCTATTTTCTCGCATATTTCCCTTGCCGAGAAGCTTTCGCCCTTTTTTTTTTTTTTTGGTTGGGACTTGGGAGCTTTTGTTTGCTACCTTGCCTTTGTAATGCTGGGTGTTAGCTTCTCAGACATGAAAACACAATGATGAATGTGAACAACATAAGTAGTGAAGAATGTTGGATAAGATATGAAGCAAAGCCTTCTTGATGGTTTATTTTTGATAAATGAGCCTTGCTGAATTTTGTCCACTGTGCAGGCAAGTTACTCGTGTGGCTAATGCAAAAGAAGATGATTTGGAAGCCTTATATGAGAGACGATTGAGAAAGAAAGCACTTGAGAAAGATGAAGATAAGGGTTTGGAAGTTGATCGTGTTGATGCTCTTCCAGTCAAGAGCCTGGATGGAAAGCTTTATTATAGGACAGGTTTGTGTATGTTGCTATCTTTGTCCTTCAGCATTGTTCTGAAGGTTCCTATAATGCGACTGTTTCAATGTGTTGCTGTGAATACTGGCATGAATATAACCAATATGGTAATCATTGACAGTCCCGAAGGCTGAGAAGAAGCCTGAAAATGGACACAAAGAAGGTGACACTGAGGAGGATGAAGACGGTAATGATGGGAATAAAGGAATTGTGAAGTTAACTAAAGCAGAAAGGAGAGCAAAGCTGAAGAAAAAGAGGAAAGAGGAGAAACAGCAGGCAAAAGAACAAACTGAGACAGAGGAAGAGAAACAGGATCCGCAAGCGAAAATTTTAGTGAGTTCACTCATGCATTGAGTTCATTTCCTGAGTTGAATATATTATCTTAGAAAAAGAGGAAGATGGTGTCATGAGAGCAGGTTCCGGAGCTTCCCTCCCAGCCTGTGACTTATAATCTTCATTTCATT
Source organism: Carnegiea gigantea (assembly GCA_029747015.1). Classification (NCBI taxonomy): domain Eukaryota; kingdom Viridiplantae; phylum Streptophyta; class Magnoliopsida; order Caryophyllales; family Cactaceae; genus Carnegiea; species Carnegiea gigantea. Next base: position 168,687 of record JAKOGI010001264.1, on the reverse strand, counting down.
TTGGAAAATCTATCTGGATAAGAATATAAGGCTGCAAGTATGATACCATCTGGTAGAGTACTCTGAGTTACCTCCTAATTCGCCTATTGATTCCCATGGTAGTGTGATACGTCACTTCGAATTTGCTATTATTCTCTGCTGTGTTCTTTCATGACAATCAGTCTCTCTGGTGTACCGTCCACTTTGTGTGTTGCTACTCGTGATTGTACCGTACATTGTCTGGTCAATTCATCTGCTAATATTTTTCAATTGGGCTTTGTCAATGTATAGCAGAAATGGCCTGTTATGTTGTACTTGCATGGTTTTGTTGCACTTTTCATTGCTTTTGTCTCAATGTTTGGTTTCTCTGTTCTGCACTGGTTTACTTAAGGTTTGCCCATATCTTTTTTTCCCCCTTTTTTTTGGGGTCAAAACTGTGTTTAAAAAAGTGCACACGGGCGTGTCTAGGCTCACAAAAGCCTGAAGCCCAACCTGTTGTATCTTACAAGTGGTCAAGCCCAACCCATTCTTTAAGCCCACAGAAACCCGCTCTTTTTTGTGCTTCAAACTGAGGCTCAAAACTACCCAAGCCCGCGCTTTGTGGAAAAAGATCATAGGAGGAGTGAAAAGGGAGCATACACCATGGAAGAACACAAATACTTTTGGATTGAGGGTTGTGCTATGGTTAAAGGCTTGCATGGTATTCTAATAGGACATAGTTGACCAATGTTTTCGTACACTATTTTGGCGTCCTATCTACACCGGTCTCTCTCTCTCTCTCTCTAAATGGGAAATACAGTGCCGCCAATAATATGGAGAGAAGGATTAAAGAATATACTTCCTTTCCGTCCTAATATACTGTCAAATATTATTTCCTTCCTTTTTTCCTCTCCTTCCTAAAATGCCTTCAGAATTGATGAACTTAATATAAGATACTATAGTATGGTCCATTGTGATATCTCATCACTTGTTTAATGCTATCATTTAGTTTCTTTGTCAAAATATAGTTTGGAAATGATTTTCAAGCATTTTTAAGTAAAAGTGCGTCTCACGTCCAAGAAGCCCGCACCTTCTCCTCAAAGCCTGTGCCCCAGACCCCAAGACCCTTTGCGCTTTTGTGCGCCTCGAGCTTTTCTAATCTAAGGTTCAAAATGGATTCTGTTGTTGAAGATTACTCATTTGTATTAAGAATGCTTATTGTCAGACAAATGGGGGCTTTTCTTTTCTTTTTCATTTTTGTCTCTTTTTCCCGTTGGGGGAGGGGTTGGTACTTTTGGCTTGTTAATTATGTCTATATGCTGCCTGTAGGCGGAGGTGAAGGAAGATCTTACAGTTGAGGAAATAGCTGAAGTTAAGCGACAAAAAATGGCAGAGTTGGGAACTGCCTTGCTCAATGATCCAGAATCGAATATCAAATCTCTGAAAGAGTTGCTAAAGTTTTGTAAAGATGAAGATAAAACTATCACTCAGGCAGCATTACTGTCTTGCTTGGTTGTTTTCAAAGACATAATCCCTGGGTAGGGTTTGCCACAGTTTATCAATGCCTTTTTCTTGTACTATTTACATGCTATGCATTCCTCACATCTTCCCTTGGTTTTTCTGTTAATTCTTCTTGTTTATGTTTTGCAGTTACCGAATCAGGCTTCCTACTGAGAAGGAGCGAGAGATGAAGGTCTCGAAGTTTGTGAAGAAGATGCGGTTCTTTGAATCGACGCTTTTATCCTCATACAAGGTTTGTCTTTATTTTGATGAAGTTTACTTCAGTTTCAAAAATGCAGTCTTAGAATGTCGTTGTATCATTGGTTAGCTTGAGAATGAAAAAATATGAGCTTCACGTAATCGATGTCGATAAAAGTCATGCCCGATTTTTTTATTGGACTCAATGTTTGCTTCCAGTAGATTTACGTGATAGAGTCCATTGTAAGGATTGTGCATCTATCATGGTTTTTAGTTGCATGTATTGTAATAAGGGTGTAATTGAATGCTGGAATATTCTTATTAAGTTGCCTGCTGGAAAAATGTGGTCTATCATGCTGTAATAAAAGTCATGCCTGATATCGATAAAAGTCATGCCCGATTTTCATTTAGTTGCATGCTGGAAAATTCTTATTTTATTTGATCTCTCTTAATTAATGACTACTGAGTACTGATGCTTTTATCCACACAGTGTGCCTTGGAAGATAAGTTCTTTTAATGTTGTGTGAGAGCTTTGCTCCCAAGCATGAATGTTGCATGACTAAAAAGATGCTCTTAGTATTTCCTGAGAAAGAAAGAAAACAGAAAGATTATGTTCCTGAGATTCTACTCCTAAAATATAACTCTTAAGATATTCTCTAAAAATTACTCTAATAAGGTAGTATGATAAATGGTGAATTGACAAGAAATAGGCCTCATAGTTCTTTGTTTCTGATTTCCCCTTCCTCTCTTTATTGATTGCATCTTGTCATTAAAATTTGCATGTTCTCCCTTGCCAATCCGCTATTGGTTTGTTGGTTTGTGGGCATCCTATAGTTGATTTGTAATGTCTACTAGACTTGCAAGTTATGACTTATGAGGGATAGAGGGGTTATCATTTCATGCTCCACATGGAGCTGCATTAGTGCAGGTTTCAAATGTGGCAAGAGGATGGTTAGAAGGATCTAGGCAGTAGTGGTCTAGCAGACATGCCAAGAGTGCGAGCCTTTCTTGTAAAATGTTCCAAAAAAAGTGTCATTCCTATCTGCTTAAGCTTCAGAATTATTTGAAGAATGTCATCAGTGCTACTTATTCTTTAATGTATATAGTATGTAGGCTTTTCTTGAAATGTTCAAAAAATAGTTGTGATGATTGTAAGATGTTACTGTGTATATATATATATATATATATTTTTTTTGGGTGATGAAAAATGTCGACATACTTTTCTTTTGTTTTTCAGGCTTACCTTCAGAGGCTTCTCACCTTGCAACATAATTCTGGGTTTCATCGTGTAGTCGTTCGTTGTCTGTGTACTTTGCTTGACGCCCATCCACATTTTAACTTCCGTGAGAACTTATTACCAGCTGTTGTCAGGAATCTGAATTCCTCAGATGAGGTTACAAGGTTTGTTTTGCTTTATCAATTGCTTATTTGATTCTTTCCTTTATCAAATGGATTTGATTAATAGTTTTTGGTTCTTGTTCAAAGAGGATTAGCTGCTTGTCTCACTATCGTTTTCCATATCTCGGTTTCTTTTAGAAAATTATGCATATGATATGATGCATATAATGCCATGAGCAGTGAGTGAGAAAATAAAATCCTACCCAATCGCATTCTCTTCCTTTTATCCTATTTCTATCTGTTTAATGAAGACTTGGTATAGTTTGTTAAACCACATTGAGTGATTCAAAGTACACCACCTTTTCTGGATGAGCATAACTGAGAACTTCGATGACTTTTTGGTTTGTACTCATGCCAGGTAATTTGTTGCTGTCTTATTGGTAAGCAATTCCTTTCCGTTTAAGTGTTCTGATGGCATATGATAAGGTGAATTATGAGGATTACATTGTTTGTCCTTCACTTCTTCCCCCTCTCATTGGATGGTTAGCCATTTGTGAGTTTATCAATAACCCCAGTTAACCTATTTGATTCCGTTTCAACTTCTCTTTTAATTTTAATCACTTCACATATACTGCATGCGCTTGATCATTCTAGTGCTTCTTTGCATTTGTATAGCTTGGGACACTGTTGCCACTTGCCTCATACCTGAACAAGGTACTACAATTTAGATGCCTGCTTCCCAAATTTGTTAAAGCTAAAAATAAGCAAACCCTAAGGGTATTACTGGGACTATCCAGCGAATCAGTTTTGCTAGGTGTCATCTGTCCTTAAAATTTAATCATTTGAGATAATTTTGGATACTGACATCGATCCTCAGCTTCCTTGTTTGTCTCTCCCTCCTCTCTTCCTGCAGACATTCTTCCATTTGATTCTTGTGCCTTTCATTCCGTCTTGGATAATTTGATTTGCATATTTTCGTAACTACGTCAACATATGACAGATTGAAGTTTTGTTGCTGTTTGGTCAGAGTTCTTGGACAATATGTCCATTGACCCAGTGCAGCAAGTTGATTTTTGCAGGCCATGCACGTTACAGTTAGCGTAGCCAAATCAGTAATTAGGATGACAGATATTGATATAGGGCTAACACAAGATGATTCTCCTTTGTTCCTGCCACCTAGAACTCTTGTTCAGTTTTGACCTTACCTAACATTCTAAGTCCTTATGGGTTCTTTTTCTTATGTTCACATATTCTCTATTCTATTTTCCTCTGTGTGCTCATTTCACTCTTTTTTATACGCTTTTTCTCAATCTAATACTATGGTCTCTATCAAGGAGGCTGAGGAGCTAGTTACCAAGCTGTGGTATCCACAAGGGCTGCAGTGGAAATGAGGAGAGGCCTCTGATTGTGGCCGGTGCTCAGGAGAATGCCACTGTATGCTGGTAATAGGTAGTAATTCCCAGTGGTTTCATTCGATCATCACTGGATTTTACTCTTAGATACAGAAGTGTGAGTATGTATGAGGGTGTGCCTGTTCCCGCATATATGCTAGTTTGACCTTCCATGCATCTTTGGACTGAGGACTGTGAGGGGCCCACGATTGTAGTCAGGGACCTCGCCGTCTCGTGCATCTCTCATCATCTTTGGCCATCCCATGCTTAGTTTAAAAAAGCGCGCCTGAGGCGCGGTGAGGCGCGAGGCGAGGGCTGTGTCGCCTCAGGGGGTGTGAGGCGAGGCGAATATTTAAAGCGGGGTGAGGCGTGGGCTTCAGCGCGCCTCAAGGCGAAGCGCGAGGCGACCGAAAAGCGCGCTTCATGGAACCGTTGAACAAGAAGAGGATTTTTTAAAAAAAAAAAAATAAGCAGACTTGCCTTCTCCAGACCCGAGAACACCCTAGCCTTCTCCCAGACCCTCTGCTCAAGCCTTTCCATGGCTATCTCTGCTACGAATCTCCATTTCAGGCTTCAACCACAAATCTCCAGGTACGAATCTCCATTTCTCTTCCTTCTCTGCTGCGAATTTTTCTTCCCCTCTTCTTCTTCTGTTGTTTCGGCCCTTTTTGTGGCCTTTCGGTTGCCGTTTGGCTGCTGTTCTTGCTTCTTCTCCTCTTCCTTTTCTTGTTCGGCCATGTCTGTTGGCCATGGTGGTGTTTTCGGCCACCTTTCTCTCTCTCTCCTCCCCCCATTGCTGTCGGGGGCTTGGGTGGGGAATGGGCTGCATCTTCTTTTTTTTTTTTCGTGCGCACTGGGCAGAGGCAGACCTGACCTTAAGCCTTCAACGCCCTTTTTTTGGGGGGGGAGGGAGGGTATGTTAAATTGTTAACCTTTTCAACGTTAATTGTTGAATTGCTAATTACTTTTATGTTTCTAGAGTTGAATTGCTTTGTGTGTTTAGACTTTTATGTTTCTAGACTTTATGTTACTTTATTTTTGAGGGTATGTTAAATTCTTTTTCATGTTAATTGATGAATTGCCAATTACTTTTATCTTTTTCATGTTAATTGATAAACTGCTAATTACTTTTTTTTGGGTTATGTTAAATCTTTAATCTTTTTTTAGGTATGTTAAATTCTTAATCTTTCCTTGTTAATTGATGAATGGCTTTGTGTGTTATGCTTGTTTTTATATTTTTGGACTTGTAGTAACTTATATGTGTGCTTCCAGGTGCTCTGATATGATATCATCGTGTCCTTAAAACTATTTGCGGTGTTTTCTAAACTTTTACTGTTGTCCAATCACTTCTTTGACATCATTATTTAGCTTATTTGTCAAAACTGTGCATTAAGATTAATTTGGAAGTATTTCAGCGTAAAAGTGCGCCTCGCGTCCGTGATGCGTGCGCCTTCGCCTCGCGCTTCACGCTTCGCGCCTCGGGACCCTTTGCGCCTCAGTGCGCCTCGCGCCTTTTAAAACTAAGATCCCATGATTCAATGGTTGTGTTGTTCATACAATTATTGGTGCCTTCTTGTTGAATTGGTTATCAGTAGAAGGCCTGGGTTGATGCAAATCAGGGCAATATTGAAAACCTAGACCCTAGAGTGATGAGTTACGCAGGGACGTTGGAGTTCAGCATAATGTCTGCAGAAAATCTAGAACGAGCTGTTTACTTTTGTTTTAAACTGTAATGGGTGGGAACTTTTACTGCATTCTAGACTAGAGATGAAGTGATGAACTTTAGCTTGTTTTTGCTGGAAATTCGATTGGAGTTGGTTCTAATAAAGCAAGTTTTCTGGATTGGGATGGCCTCTAGTCTAGCAGAGACTTGCTATTGGAAAAGCTTCGATTCCACAACAATGAGGTCAAAAGATTGGAAGCACCCTTCACACATCTGAGCAACACTAAGGCCTTGTTGGAAGGGGAAGGAGTAGATTGTAGTTAGTGTGTGTAATTACTCGCTTGACCCATGTTTGGGAGTTCCTTTCTAGGGAGTGTAAGAGAGTAACTTTTACTCCTTATCCCTCTTTACTCCCATGTTTCTTACCCTCCAATTTGGGGTGCAAAATACTGTGGACTATTTGTCCTTTGCTCTTTCTTTCCCTTGCTATAAATCCAAACAAGACAAAACGATTAGCTTTTTTATGCTTATTTACTCTTCTTTTTAACTTTTGTGAACCTCGAACTCTAGTCTATGAGCTTCCAAACAAAGGCCTTACAGCTGGTTTGCAAGGTGCTCAGCTTATTTGTGGCAATGACACACACAACAATTGGCATGCAGGTCAAGGTGAAACTTACCCAAGAAAAGATCAGTAAGTGTACTTCGGCCGAAAGGAGTGAGGCATTCCAGATCAAACACGCCTTGAAAAGATGGATTTCACACTGATGGATCCAACGAGAAAGGATTTGGTTCTTGGTCGACATACCTTATCTAGCCTGAGGAGTCCAAACAGAGAGCTGGAAAATCTAAAATCAGGAATCAATTATGATGAGATTGGCTTTGAAAGGTTTCCTCGGAGGGATTGGTTTGTGTTGGTAGTTATGTGAAGGTCTTGTTTTGGCTTTAGGGACTTGTTTTTGCTTTAGTGTGTGTAATTACTCTCTTGACCCGTGTTTGGGAGTTCCTTTCTAGGGAGTGTAAGAGAGTACTCCTTATCCCTCTTTACTCCCATGTTTCTTACCCTCCAATTTGGGGTGCAAAATACTGTGGATTATTTGTCCCTTGCTCTTTCTTCCCCTTGCTATAAATCCAAACAAGACAAAACGATTAGCTTTTTTATGCTTATTTACTCTTCTTTTTAACTCTTGTGAACCTCGAACTCTAGTCTATGAGATTCCAAACAAAGGCCTTACAGCTGGTTTGCGAGGTGCTCAGCTTATTTGTGGCAATGACACACACAACAATTGGCATGCAGGTCAAGGTGAAACTTACCCAAGAAAAGATCAGTAAGTTTACTTTGGCCGAAAGGAGTGAGGCACTCCAGATCAAACACTCCTTGAAAAGATGGATTTCACACTGATGGATCCAACGAGAAAGGATTTGATTCTTGGTCGACATACCTTATCTGGCCTGAGGAGTCCAAATAGAGACCTGGAAAATCTAAAATCAGGAATCAATTATGATGGGATTGGCTTTGAAAGGTTTCCTCGGAGGGATTGGTTTGTGTTGGTAGTTATGTGAAGGTCTTGTTTTTGCTTTAGGGACTTATTTCAGCCATCCCCCCCCCCCCCCCAAAACCCACCCCACCCAAAAAAAATCCTTAATAGAATCCTTTTCCTTGTAAGAAAACCCCCCAAAAAAGAATATCATTCATTTATCAGGGAGCTGAAAAAAGTTGCTTTTGCATTCTGTTTGATGGGACTTTATAGTTACAAATCAATGTAAACTGTGCTGGTTATTTCAAGTCTACATCGCATGTCACAGTTCACAACTGGCAATTACCATGAAGACATGATGAGGTTTTATGTCTGATCTATTTGAACCGTCATCCTTGCCTTATGCCCTTACCTTAGCAGTTTGTCTTTTCCGTTTCTTGCCCCCCCCCCTTTGTATGTAACTGTGATACGATTCTGACAGGATGCTTGTCTAGTTTAATTGTTTTGTTCCATGTTGTGATTTGTGACAATGTTGCTTTTCATTTTTGGTATATTATTAATTCTGCAATCACATGTTTGCGAGAACATTGAGACTCCAGTTGGTCCTTAGAAAGTTTGGTAGAAAGAAAAGTTGAAGGAAAAAAAGTAGGGCGAAAATGAGTTTTTTTCTCTTGTTTGGATTAAGGAAAAAATACAAGAATTTGGATGAGAAATTTGAATGTTGATGAACTACTTGAATCATGTTGATGTCATCTAAGCAATGAGGTTGGAGGAAGTAGGGAATTTTCCTCAAACTTTCCTAACAATTTTATGAGGAAAATTTTATTACTTGTTTTTAACAATTTTTGCATCTAACTTTCCTCCATATTTTTTTCTTTGTTATTTTCTCTAAACCAAACACTAGAAAAAAAAGTAAGTGTTCCAATTTTTTATCTTTTCACCAAATTTTTCAAGGTCCAAACGGAGTCTTAGACATTTTGTCTTGTTTGCAGAAAGCTTTGTTCTGCAACCGTTCGGTCTCTTTTCACACAAGAAGGAAAACATGGCGGAGAAGCAACTGTTGAGGCTGTCCAGTTAATTGCCAATGTTGTAAAAATTCACGAGTGCGAATTACATCCTGACACAATTGAGGTATTTGTCATCCTTATACCATTTATAATATGCGTTCTTCTGATTCTTGGATTGCTTTGGTGTTTGGATATATGCTTCTCATTTATTTGTCGCTGATACAGTTTTCTGATTTTTCTTTTATGTTTACTTGTCATGGTATTGAATTGAGTTCCTCTTTCATTGTCCAGGTTTTCTTGTCTTTGGCCTTTGATGAAGATCTCGGAAGGTCTGAGAATAAGGATGATGATAACAAGGGTAAACATAAGAAAAATAAAAAAAGAAAGAATTCCAATGAGCAAATTCAACCTGTGATCAGTGATAAGAAGAGAAGTAAGCAGGAGTTGGTATCAAAGACACGAGAGGAGGTGTTCGCCATTAAACGCTGTGATTCACTTGCAATTCTCCACCCTGAAATCTATGTTCCTCATACAATTAATGTTATCCGTGCAGGTAAATGCTGATTACAAGGCCGCTTCATCTGCCCAAGATGTGGTGGAGCGAAGGAGGCTGCAGTCTGAGACGCTTTCTTTTGTGTTTAATACATACTTTCGTGTTTTGAAGCATGCTACACAGCTAGCTGCATCAAGGTTTGCTTTTGTATTTAGGCATTGTTTCAAGCATAAAATGATCGGAAAAGAGGCAATGTGCCAAGTACAGTACATATGTGCTTAGATTTTGTGTGGGGTCATCTTTGCATACTTTCTGTCAAGGGTACTCCAAACTCTGCAAATTCTCCTCCTGAAGCTTTCTACCATTGGTTGCATGTAATCACCTACTAAAATGATCTCCTGAGATTCCTTATTCCTGTTTTTCCCTCCTGAACCGGCCACCCGGGGGGGGGTGTTGCAAAGACAGCACTATTCGTATTCATAGATTCTGTTATGCATGTGTGCATGTGTCCTGATACATTATTCAAAGTTAATATGGTTTCTTTGTCGGAGTTTCCCAAGTCGCAACATTTAGCAATCCTAAAGTTGGACACCTAGTATACTTGGACTCTCTTTTTTTACGATCAGCACATAAGTCATGAGAGACTTGCTTTATTACCCTGTGCTGTTCACAGGGTAGGATGACAATTTGTGGAATGCCACTAATATATATTAGGTATCCATTCACTAATTCAGTTTCTTGTCTTTTAAGAAGATTTTTGTGTTCATTTTATCAGAGAGCAAATGATTCTAGAGAGTAGGACATCAGAAACTAATTTTGATACTTAATGGACAATCAGAAGTAGAATCTTTGCACTTGTATCATAACTGTATTCACATTAGTCTATCTCGTGCTTTTTCTTTATGCAGGCCTAAGCAGAATTCCACTTCATCAGGTGGTGCGCTCGGATCTCATCCATTGCTTTCTCCGTGTTTGAAGGGTGTAGGAATGTTCGCTCATCTAATTGACCTGGATTTTATGGCTGATCTAATGAAGCACCTAAAGATTCTTGCCTCTGGTGGCAGTAATGTAGGAAATTCTGGAAGTCCTTTGACTGTGTCTGAACGAATAGAATGCTGCATTGTTGCCTTCAAGGTGATGAGGAAGAATCTTGATGCCTTGAATGTGGATTTGCAAGATTTCTTTATCCAGCTTTACAATCTTATCATTGAGTATAGACCAGGAAGGTTGGTACTTCTCCTAATCCATGAAGTTATTTTCAAATTTCTTAACAATACCCTGACAACGAGGGCACTTAAGAACTTAATAATACTCCAACAATGAGGGCACTGATTTCTACTTGATTCTAGTGCTCTGTTTCTTTTTTATTTTATTTTGGTCCTTTTCAAGATCTGCCGTAGTTGGATCTATCCTGAGTTCTAGTTGCTTTGGTTTACTGTGGTCCATTTGAATTAGGTTTTGATTAGATTGCTATTTGAATTGCTCGAGTTTGGAGAAATTCAGTTTGATTAAATTTAGGGTTGATAAGTTCTGACATCTGAATGCATTGCAAAAATTCAGATTAAGAACATCAGATGGAGATGGTTGTCAATTCTGCAGTATGGAGCTTCATTATGCCTGCTCCAGCTTCTTGTGAGAAGCTGCATTAAAGGAGGGCTTGTATCTCCTCTCCTTTTTTTTCTTTTTTTTTTTTTGGGGGGGGGGGGGGGAGGTTGGTGGTAGAAAGTTGTCCTATGAATTGGTTCATGTTTTGCATTTGGGAGTCTAGGTAAGTTCTAATTTCTGAGGAACTGGAGCTGCCAAACTTGCTCTTCACCTTCTAAAAAAAGGAAGGAAAAAAAATTAAAACAAGGGAAGGAAAGAAAGAGAAATCCCATCCACCCCCACGCCCATCTTCCTCGGTAGAGAGAATAACTTGACAGCATGGTCATTCCCCCCCCCCCCCCGTGTCCCCCACCCAAAAAAAAGACAGGGAAGAAAACACTACAGCAGGTGATGGAGATTCAGTTTTTCTAGACATACTAATCAAGATTCTAATTGCATGAACATGGTATGACCAAGATTTCCTGAGAAGAATAATGGGATGATTTGCCCCTTGTTAGATCCTGAAACACTAGAGTATAGTTGGATCCTGTGGCTCTAACATTTTGATATGACTTGGAGATTTTCCAGTCGTAAATTGTCCCAAAAGAGTATATGAACAAATACCTATATGCCATGATGAATCTCTTCTTTAAAGAGGAAGGAACTAGGAAGTACATATCCTATAAATGAAATGTCGTTCCATCTTTTAGCATCTGAGAAATTTTTTGTTTGATTGGAACAGGGATCACGGTGAGGTCTTGGCAGAAGCTCTGAAGATAATTTTGTGCGACGATAGGCAACATGACATGCAAAGGGCTGCTGCCTTCATAAAACGTCTGGCAACTTCCTCGTTGTGTTTTGGATCTGCAGAAGCGATGGCTGGTATGTGAACTCCCCAGTTATTGAGCGTTGAAAGTCTCTAATTTCTCTCTCTAGAGTTCAACACATCAGCCGCAATCCAGTGGTCTAATTGTCGCCACTTTGATGTATTTCAGCACTTGTCACGGTTAAAAATCTTCTGCAAAAGAATGTTAAATGCCGATACATGCTAGAAAATGATGTTGGAGGCGGCTCGTTGTCAGGTTCTGTTGTGGTATGTGTTTTCGGAGTTCCTTCTACTTGATCTGCTTCAATCTGTGATTGTATGTTTGTCACTGACACATACTTTAGGCCTTCTGCTTGTGTTTCTCATTTTGTTTGAGTTACTGAAGTTTTTTAAGTTTTTCATGATATGGCCTGGTGTGCCTTCTTAAATAGACCTAGCAAAACTGATCAGTACCCAATTATTCAACTAGGCCTCAGTGGACCTAAACCGAATGAATTCAAGTTTTCCATCTCTAATATTGATTGCATTTTCTTGGCAATTCAGCATCAAGTATGACCCTCAACCAAAGGTGACCATTTCTAAATGGAATCTATCTCATACATTCCATCAGTTTAGTTGCATCTCTGATTGAACGACCCTTTTGTGACGTCTATGTTTCTATGCCACTGTTTTAAGTTAATCATTATAGTCCAAGGACTCGTTAGTTTTACCTGATCAACACATTTGCTTTCACTGCAGAAATATCAGCCGTACTCTTCAGACCCCCATCTGAGTGGAGCGCTTGCTGCCGTTCTCTGGGAGCTGAATCTCTTGGCAAAGCATTATCATCCTGCGATTTCAACCATGGCTTCCAGCATTTCCAAGATGACTGCCACACCCAACCAGGTTTACCTTCCCACCATTTCACCCCAGCAAGCTTTCAAGGAGTTTGCATTGGAGAGAGAATCATTTAACATAAAGAATGATACCAAGAAGCTCAGTCACAAGCGAAAAAGAGGCAATTCCACTTTGGCAGTGGCTACCAAATTGCCACTGGGTTTAGATGAAGATGGCTTGAGGAAGAAGCTTGCCGACCATTTCACTGTTGTTCGAGACATAGTTGAGAATGAGAAACTGAGGCGAGAGTTAGATCTTACGACCATGTCATTGCAGTTGCATGAAGATTACAAAAAACAGAGGAGAACTGGGCTAGGAATGTCAAAGCAAAAGCAAAGGAAACATTCATAGCAAAGGGGCATGTATTTTGCTGTAAATTGGGAGGAAAAATCTCCCTTTTGTCATCAAAAATTTTGGCATTTTTGTTCTACCATTTTTGAAAGTTAAGAATACAAGCCGCATGGCTTGATAATCTACTAGATTAGTTTATATCATTGATATTTTTACACACTGCTTTTTGTAACCTGCGTCTGCTTGTGTTGTATTAACGTTGCTCAAATTTTGCTCAATTTCCTGTATCAAAATTTAGATTTCATGTAATTTGTAGATAGTGATTTTAGATTTCCCGAACTTTAATGGTTGGAAACTAGACTTGCAAAGCCTGCTTCAGGCTTGATCCGCTTAAGGCTTCACCTCTTGGTCAGATTTAAGTTGAGGCAGTCTTCAATTGGATATGCTTCTGATTGTAACCAAAATTTAGGTACTGGATTTCGGTTGTCATTTTTTGGTTTAAATGAGTCATAAAGGGAAGTATAATATGATTAAAATATAATGGGGAAGTGGAAATGAAACTTGAGACTTAGTGTACCTAAAACCTTGGTCTGAGCCACCAGATTAGCCACCGGATTAACGTCTCGTTGATTTGGGTTGTTTTCTTTAACTCAGTATAAATCAAACAGGAAAGTCATCCATCATAAACAAATTAGGAAATTTGTTTCCGATAAAAATAGCGGTCTCATTTGGAAATTTTGAAAGACAATTTTGGAAAGACTAAGACTAGTTTTTATCCTTTTTTGTTTTTTCAAAGAGAAGTAATTGAATTCGTTTTCGGCAACTTCCCATCTGAGATATATATATATATATATATATATATATATATATATATATATATATATATATAATATATATATATATATATATATATATATATATATATATATATATATATATATATATCTTTGTTTTTCAAACAATAGTGTGTTGGTGTGAGTGTAATGAAACAAACTAGCTCATTCGTCTTTGCCTTGCTAGCTCACCTTTATTCCACTTTAAGGTTGCGTTCGACAATTATATTTTGATTACCGTTTAGTGTTATGACCAATCAATATACTAATCTTTCAACTTTTAGTGTTCACTAAACTAGTGTTTTTTTTAACCAGCATTTCAAGTAGCGTCTATTGTTTTAAGTAGCGTTTCTGAAACACTAACAGTATTAGCTTTGACATTCACAATAGCATTTCATTGTTTGGCCAAAAAATACCTTTGGAAATGATTTATATCCTTTTATGTCAATTTACATTAATTAGCTAACCTTACAGTTAAATTTACAAAACATACTTATTGCAATTACTCATCTAAATAGTTATCCACTAATAGCCAAATCAGAAATGCTATCCACTACCGGAACTGGTTATCTCAAAGCTGAACGACAAATTTTATCAAACAGGACCTAAAAAGTTTGAAGCTTCTTGTGGAGTTTTACTAGAACCCACCTTTTTTGGACTTGTATTGTTCTTGGTTTTGGTTGTCGGTAGCGTGGGTTGTTGGGCACACATCACAATTCGCACACATGGGCGCGCCATCCGGCTGACCAGGATCATGGCCGGGCGTCGTGTTGTTCAGTTGATTTTTAGGGAAATCTTTTTATCCTTTCAGTTATCGTAACTTACGACGTTTATTTTTCTCTTTGTATCTCTCCACAAATGGCCAGTTGGGAGCAAACAAGCTCACATTCCTTATTTTGAGCCCTTATCACACCCTTTCTCTGCCAGTATGTCTCTCGTAACAATCAGCTTTTGCTCTTAAGTAGGCCTATTCTCCTGTTGACTCACGAAAAAAATGCACCTTCTCGTCCGTATCCGTCCTCTTCTGGGCAATTATAGTGCTACGTACTTCAGACCTTCGGTTGTGTGTGCACGCATTTGGGGGTGCTGCGTAGCCTTTTAGAGTGACCAGCTAGATTGATTTGCACCAGTATCGAGCCAAAATAACTTTCAAGTCAATGGTTGACCACAACAAATTGATTCTCTGATAAGTTTCCTTCTGATGTCATTAATTATCATTATCGTTTTCTTACAAGTTGAAAATGATTCCTTTCCCGATCAATGTCTATCAGTGACTATTACTGTCAACAAAGCCTTTCCTTACCTTTCAAAATTTGAACATACTAGCAAACCCAACTACAAATGTTGGTCCCATAACTCCTTATCTGCTTTGAACAACAAAAGTGATTATCTGTTGTTCATTGATCTTACTAAAGAAAATAATACCTCTGAAACCACTAATGAGTTTGTAGTTGTAAGTGACCAGGGAAAGAGCAAAACTTTTGATGAAGAAACCAACAAGTTCGATAAAGGAAACAAAACAGTCAGGGGACATTTGCTTAATCATATGACCACCCTTTGTTTGATTTATTTATTACTTTAAAATTTGCTAAGATCATATAGGAGAGACTAAAGACTAAGTACAGTGCTGATGATAAATACGTGGTTGGTGAATAACTATTGTTTTCGATTTCCGATGACAAACCAATCATAGATTAGGTGTCAAAGAGACCGTGTGTGCTATAGTTCTAGATGAAGATATGAAGATGGGTGAGCGATTACAGGATAATGTGCTTATTGAGGAACCAAGACAAATATAAGATAGGTTAAACTAAGACGGTACAAACTATCCAAACTATGGAAATTTAGTTTAAATCAAGGTAATATAATATTATTTAAAGTAAAATAAACCAAGACAAATAATTTAGGCTATAAAGTAAAGATTTAATAGAAGAAAAGGAAAATAATTCATAACCTACACTCCCGACCTCAAATTAAGACCTAAAACCCCAATATGAAAAACTTAAGAAGTCCCGCAACACTTTCATTCATATTGCAAAACACAACTACCACAACACAGCTCCTAAAATTGAGCTTAACGAAAACCATGCACAACTCCGATTTGTCCTGCGCAGTCTTAGCAAATCGTCCATAACTTTTTTCACAAAAGTCAAAATGATGTGATTCAAGAGGAATTTGAAAGGAAACTCATTGGTCTATCTATCCACCAAAATTCGTAATTTTTTGATATACCAAACAATACTAGTTTAATTGCAAAGGGCCCCCTGTTTTCTGTCTATTCACAGTCCTAACGTCCATGTTTTCAATGTTTTCTTTGCATAATTTCCCTCTAAAATCACTCTCTAAAATCTCTATATGTTTTTTAACATCACCTTACATAGCCATATTATTCAAAATTACTCCATAATCATCCTCACCTATTTTTCAACTTTTCTTTTCATTACAAAACACTTGAACACTTCCATAATCTCACTTACTTACAAAAATAAACAAAATGACTTCTTTCAATCATTTGAGGGAATTTTCATAATCCACCCTTTTAGTAAAAATCATACCAAAGAATAATCTAAGTCCACTACACATCCAAACTTCATTTGCCATCCAATCATGTACAAATAACATACTTGATGCTAAGATAAGCCAAACCATGCATGATCACCAAGATCCTAGCCTATGACCAGCTTATATTTGCATTTAAACTCATCCAAAATACCAGAACTATCATCGTAATTATTATTAATGCTAAAGCTTACAAGACCAAATACAAAACAATCCAAATCCATCATTTTAAACTTAAGCTTGCATGCTCATATATAATCTAGATCCTCACATGCTTTCAAGCTTAACAACAGTTTAACACCTCAAAAAGCTCTTATTCTTATCAAAATAGCATGATCAACAATTAAAACCAACAAAAACAAGAATCAAAACTAAAAATCAATAAGATAGGTGATAGGCTTTACTCACTTTAAGCTTGAAAAAAGAGGTGTGAGTGATGTTTGAAGAGTGTGGGGAGGTGGCTGGAGGGTGTTGAAGGTGGCTGATGGCAGGTGGTGGGTGGCAGCAAGCTGGCTGCTTCAGCCGTAAACAGTGGTAGCAGAAGCAGAACAGGGCTGTCGTGGGGTGGATGAAGAAGGAGAGAGAATATACTTGATATTTTGTGATTTTTACTTGATTGAAAAGTGATTTTAATATTTCAAAATTTACTTGGCTGAGTTTTATCCTTCAAAAAGTATCTTTTGTTAATTATAGTTGGACATAATTGCTGATAATAAGCTAAGTAAATGTAGTAGCTTGTTGGGCCTAAATTGGGCTTAAATGAATTTGAGCCTGGAAAGAAAATTAAACCTTATGCGATTAAATTTTTCATAGCTTGAAATTAAATTTTTATGATATTATGAAAAATAATTTACTCTTTTAATCCATATTTATCAGGGTCTACTATCGATTCACCCAAAATTTTCAATAAATAAAACCTAAATTGCACAGTAGGGCCCAAATAAAAATTTTCTCAATCGGGATGATTAAATGCAATAAATAAATGTGAGAAATTTAATTAACATGGCTTAATTAAATAAATAAATAAAATTTGGGCTCGGGCTATTACAAAACCTATCACCAGTTAAAAAAAACATACTTGCTAGAGCTAGTGCATTCAAACTTGGCGGAGTTCAAGTGAATGCCATTAGCAAAGGGAGAAAAAGGTATTACATCACCTACATAGATGTCTTTTCTAGATACACCAAAGTATACCTCCTTAGGACAAAACATGAAGCTAGTGAAATATTCTTGAAGTATAAAGCTAAAAGAGAAAACTGATTAAATAGGAAAATCAAGAGAACTAGATCCGATAGGGGTGGAGAATATATAACAATTACTCTCTAGTGACCCTTTGTGGAAAAAAAAAATGACATTATACATGAGGTTAGTGCATCTTATGCTCCCTTACAAAATGGTGTAGCTGAACGAAAAAAACAAAAACCTTAAAGAAATGATGAATGCTATGCTTTTATGTTTGAGTCTTTCTAATAACGTATAGGGGGAAGTCATTTTATCTACATGCTATGTTCTTAACATAATACCTTAAAATAAGTTAGACCAGACCCTACATGAATCATGGAACGGGTACGCCGTCAACATGAGTTTCCTATAGGTGTAGGGGTTGTTTGGCTAAAGTCTCTTTATTTGACTTCAAATAGGTAAACATTGGCCCTAAGACTTTTGATTTTGTGTTTGTTAGTTATGCCCAGAACTGCGCTGCATATTGCTTCATGGTATTGATTGACTTTTCTATTTGTGTATCTAGAGATGTAGAGTTCTTAAGCATGTTTTTCATTTGAAAAAGAATGTCTCTAATACTGTGCATGCAAATGTGAATTTGACTATGTCTAGTTCTGTTGGTAGAAATTCGATTAACGAACCTATCAGTAAAAGACAAAAAGTTGAGATTACTTCCTTCTTAATTGAAGATTTCAATGCTGATGCTTTGAGTGATGAATTAGTGTCTATTTTCCTCATTGTGGAAGATCCCAAATCTTATAAAAAACTTATGAAATCCGTAGATGCTAGCCTTTGGAAAGAAGACATTAAAAGTGGATTAGACTCGATAGTGTCAAATAAAACCCGATAGTTGGTTGACTTACCTAAGGGTTGTAGACATATTAATAGCGAATGAATTTTTTAAAAAGAAATTGAGAGCTGATGGTGCAATCAACAAATATGAAGTCAAACTGGCAATTAGAGGTTTTGACGAGAGGAAGGAAATTTACTATTTTGACACTTATTCCCCTCTGATTAAAATTGGCTCTATTAGAGCTCTAGTCGGTTTAGCTGTTATTCATGGTCTTGTTGTGCATCCAATGGATGTGAAAACAGCCTTCGTTAATGGTGACTTAGAGGAAGCAATTTAGTTGTCACAACCTAAGCAATATGCGGTTCCTAGGTAAGAGAACAAAATTCATAACCTTAGAAAATTCATTTATCGCCTAAAATAAGCCCCTAAACAGTGGTATGAAAAATTTCATAGCACAATTGTGCATAAAGGTTTGGTTGTGGATGCTTTTTATTATTGTGTCTATTCAAAGTTGGTTGCGTCAAATTGTGTGATAATATGCCTATATCTTGATGATATGTTTATTTTTCATACTAATGTGCGCATTGTTAATGAGACTAACAAATTGTTGTCTTCTCATTTTGAAATGGACCTAGGAGAGACTAATATGATGATCTTAGGGATCAAAATTAGAGATATTAATGTTGGTTGTTCTTTGTGTCACACTCATTATATTGAGAAAATGTTGAGAAAGTTTAATCGCTTTGATGTGACACCTACGAGAACTCGCTATATTCTTAGCATAAACCTCAAGAACAACAAGGGATCTGTGTTTCACTAATGGGCTATGCTAAAATTATAGGAGGTGTTTCCCATGAACTATACTCATCCTACCATAGCCTTTGTCAGTAGATGGAGTTAATATACGCATATACTAAAGAGCATTGGGATGCACTTTTTCATTTACTAAAATACTTAAGATGTATTATGGATTGTTGTTGCATTTTAGTAAATTTCTTGCTACGTTAGAGGGAATTTATGATGCAACCTAGGTCACTAATAATGGTGAAGTGAGTTTAACGTGCGGTTATGTGTTTTATTTTAGGTGCAGAAGCTATTTTATTGAGGTCTGCAAAGCATACTTGTATAGCTTCCTTTGTCATGGAAGTTGAATTTGTTTCTCTTGAGTTGGGATAAAAAGTGGAATGGCTAAAGAACCTTCTAGTAGATATGCCATTATGGGGCAGATAAGCTTTTGTTATCTATCTACACTATGAATTGCGAGTAGTATTTGGAGATGCAAACAACAGTGTCTATAATGGGACGAAAAGACATATTTGCATTAGACATTGTGCGGTCAAATAATTACTAAAACATGGAATCATTTCCTTGAAGCATGTGAAATTTCAGTGAAATTTAGTGGATCCACTTACTAAGGGCTTGACAAGGCGAGTTGCTCTTGAGACTTCAAGTAGTGAGACATGCGCCTATGGATTAAGCCGGTAAGGTGGGTACCCACTTATAGTCAAACAAAACAATATTAGCCTTATTATGCTCTATATTTCTATTCTTATGGTGCGTGGTTGTGCTTTATGAGGAAGAGCTCTTATACCCTTAATGAATCCATAACTCGTTGTGATGGTGCTATTGAGATACACTTGATGGATTTATTGCTAAATGATTGAGGTTGAATAAGTGTTATGCTCTTAATGATTCTATGACCATATTTATGATGGTCTATATTGAGATAGTCTTTATAGAATTATCTACATAAGTGTGAAGGTTTAGCCACCTTTTAGGAGAGACCTCAGCTATCCCTTTGCGCATGTCCTGGGTAGGCGCAAGTTCTTTATTGCATAGTGTGGGGTGACATTAAAAGTTGATACATTTTGTGGGGGTCTCAATATGGTCCACCAAATTTCAAGGCTTCCCCCCCTAATTATTAGATATGTTTGTTGCCTCAGTTCAATATGTATCAATTCAATCGAAAGATATTGATATTTAAGTATCTAAGCCTTCTTTTGCCCTGATCTTTGTTTCTACAGTTTGTATGCCATTAGTGGCGGATTATTGGTGTAATGGCAACAAAGTAGCCTGCTTTTCTTTCACTCTCTAGCTGGGCTTTATCTCGCATTTTGAACGTTCTTGTAGAGCTTACTAGCACTTGCCTTTGTTGGGCTTTGTGTAATGCCTTTGGCCTTAGTTTTATTGGTAGTATGGGTGTTACAGCGTGGACCAGACATTCGCGCTTGTCACTCGTCCACCCACCTTGTTTGGTCCGGGCTGGGATGGATTGTGTCCTTGTTGTTTAGTTAATTTTTGGGAAAATTCTTTTATCTTTTCATCATTATAACTGACGTCATGTATTTTTCTCCTTATATCTCTTCATAAACGGCTAGTTGGGAGTAGATAAGCTCCCTTTCTCGATTTTCAGCCCTCTTGTATCACCTTTTTCCGTCAGTGTCTCTCTCATAATAGTGAGCTTTTTCTCTTTAAATAAGCCTCTTCTTTAGTCGTTCGACACACACAAAAACACGTGTTTCCTACCTTCTCCTTCCTTTTCTGCGCAATTGTAGTATTGTGTATTCCAAATGCTTGAGTGCATGTGTTCAGGGGTTTTGTGTAGCTTTAGGGAGCAACCAAATTAGCATATATGTTGGGCCGATAAGTTAGTAATTACCCATGATGATACAATTATTTGATAACTTTCCTTCGTCTGGCGTTGATTATTATTATTATTGGTTTCTTACATGCTGTCCTTACAAAAGTGAACTCAGAAGAATGCTTAAAAGTGAATCTCACAGTTTCAAAAATGATCAGAGCCTAGCGGAGTCTAAGATAGGGAGGCATCCAGCTGGGACTAAGCCCAGATAGTTTTCAACGCATTGCTTTGTGGACCAGTTGTCTTTTCTTTTCTTGGCCTATCGAAAGAGATAGAGAGGGAACTTCTGTTGCTCTCTAGTTTTTCAAGCCCTTCATTGATCCTGCGCTACCTCTCAACCCTTCGATCCATATCCTGCACTAGTCTTAACCCTAAAATATCAAGAAACCTCCAGATCCATCTTAGCCATGCTTCCCAGACCTGGCAAATGGGTCATTCGGTTCGGATACGGGTCGGGTCAAGTTCGGGTCGGGTCATGTTCGGGTTAAGTGATATTTCG
The DNA here is from genome assembly GCA_029747015.1 of Carnegiea gigantea. Classification (NCBI taxonomy): domain Eukaryota; kingdom Viridiplantae; phylum Streptophyta; class Magnoliopsida; order Caryophyllales; family Cactaceae; genus Carnegiea; species Carnegiea gigantea. The sequence continues at coordinate 147,541 of JAKOGI010001264.1, read as the reverse complement.
GATCGTTTCGGTTTGGGTCCGGTATGGTTCGGTCCGGGTGGATTTCGGTCAACCAATTTTTGGTCTAATACGTTCGTAATGCCAAAACAAGCAACTTTGTAAAAAATTTCGAGTCGCTATGGTTCAGGTCAGGTCAATTCGATTTTCGGGTCCACTTTTGGGGGGCATATTTCGGATCTCGGGTCTGGTACGGGTTCGGGTCGTTTGGTTCGGATTTCGGATCTCGGGTCAGTTTTGCCAGGCCTACTTCCCATCCTTCACTACGGATTCTAGTCAACTTTTTCGACCTTTTATTTTGATTAATTTTGATGATTTCTCTTTCTTCTCCTGCCCACTTTCTAGATCTAGTCATTTTAACAATTGAGCAAATTGAATGTCTGCTCTTGCAGATTGTCTAAGCAATGAACTCAAATTCGGGGTATTGTGAAAAATTTTGAGCGTGGGAACCTAGCTTCAAGAGTTATGGATAGGCACCAGAAGCAGATAATCATGGCATTGTACCTTGTTACGACAATCAGTGTCCTCGTGACTGTTTCGAGTGAACAATACTGCAACTATCCTCATCCTTGAATTCCAGGTATTTTCTTACCTTGTTCTCCTCCTTGTCCAAAACAAAAATTAAATGGTTAATCCCTCAATGTTGATTGTTTGCTCGATTTTGAAATCACCATGTCGACTTTATCACTATTATCGTTAGTTCAAAATCTCCCCCTTGTTTTCTAGGTTTCTAGATTTGAGTCTTTTTTGTTCTGATTATACGTTGAGAGGCTTGAGTTCTGTGTGAAACGTTTAATTTTAGTGTTATTCAATGTTTTATATTGTACTGGGTCTCGAAATGCTTTCCTGCTAGCCCTTTATTCTCAAGTCTAGGCATTCACTGTTCCTTTGGTGTGCTGGAAATTGTATGTGGATTTTGGCCCCCCTGCACATTCTTGTTAACTTGTAAATTGTTTGGATTGCAAGACCTTTTGTCCTACAGATCTACGTGGGGTATGGATTTTTTAAGATTTTATATTGGTCAAGGAGCGAGGATGTTGGATTGTTAGTGCAAAGACCTCCTGACGCCTCTCTTACTGATTGTTATTTGGCCCATGTTCTGGCTTGGATTTGGCTGAGCTAGTCTTAGATTCATTTATTTTATTTGATTTATGATGGTCTCGGCCATAACCTCATGTATTTTAAGGTCATTCCCTATTTTATGGAGATTTATTTCTCACTTATTTGTGTTGAACATGCATATGACCACATATTTCAAGCAATTATATGCAATTGAATTACATGTATCATATGCAATGTTAATGTGCTTTTACATATATCATATGCAATGTTAATGGGCTTCATTGTTTGCTAACCAATTTGTTTTTCACTTATTGCTTCCTAGACCCAAAGAATTTTATGTCATAGCATTACTAATGTCAAGCCTATTTTATAACCATTTTGTTTTGCTGTCTTTTTTGGACCGATTGACTAAGAAATACTTTGTAGGGAGTGGTTTGATGAAAGAATGCTTCATATTGATTTCCAATTTTTAGGACTCCCATTTCTTTCCTATTTATTTTGGTTCTCTGTATTGTATAATTGTTCTGAAATTATCTATCGGCTATGCATTGAGTCTATCCATGATGAGAGGTTGTGAGGTCTTCATCTCATGGCCCAAGGCCAGTCAGCTAAATGATTTGTATGGATCAATTGAGTCCTAATTTTTTTGGCTATCATTTAGCATCTTCATAGACTTTCCGTGTTTACGACCACATAATTTTTTGGACCACAATTTTCTCTTGGATTAGCACATTTTGCCTTTTTTGGGCAAGTTTTCAGGAAAATAAACATATCCCAAAACTTATCCCTTGTAAAGTACAAAGGAGTTCGAACTTTTTACAAAACAGAAGGTTGTTAGTGTGGTCGTATGGTGTTAATTTATGTATATTAGATTTCGGTGCTAGCCTCTTCAAACATGCAGGTTTTATTTTTGTGTGAAGTGTTCTTGCATTCTAGCAAATTGCTCCTATCCCTGTCGGACCTTTTGCAAGTTTGTTGGCCTGTACAAGACTTTGTCAACCTAAGAATACTTTAGGGATTATTAGCCACTTTAGTTGCAATTCGTTTGCTTGCAAATGCATCATTCTCGGATGTAATGATTTCTTTTATTTGAAATTATCTACCACGGGGGAATATGGAAATCCTTTTAGAAGTCTCCCATGGCCCAACCTTTTAATCTTCAGAATGACCGATTATGGTCTCACAACATTATGGTTGAAACTATACACAATGGTACAAGTCATTGTTATGATGATCCACAATTGATCGAATAGATCAATAGACAAATTCTATCAGAAATATTATTCTTAATGCAGCGGTTAAATGAAAATCATTTGTTTGAATGTTCAAGTGCCAAAAAATCCCAGTTACGACCGGAGGTAGATTCATTAATCAAACCCTTAGACCAAATCTTCGAATACTTCTGGAAACAATGGTCAATGATCATAATGCAGATATAATTGTTAGAAACTTGGGATTTCCCAATTTTGACACTGCTCCCCTAGAAAACCATGCGGGGGAACATGGTGCATATGGAACACGACTAATGTGGACATTTCTATTGTTGACAAAGAAAGTAGAGTAATACATCGTCATATTTCAAATAAATGCAATGGCAAATAATGCGTGCGATTGGGGATTTATGTGCCTGCACAAGAATGAGATAAGGAAATGTTTTGGCAAAACCTTAATCTGCTCAATAATACGATTTCTTTGCCTTGGCGAATGATGAGAGTGACTTTAATGAAATGTTTCGTCCATCTGGAAATATTGAGGGTCCCCATTATTCTGGGCGAAAACTCTTAGGCTGAGTGAGTTTCTTGCTCATTGTAAGTGTATTGATGGTAACGTTCAACGTTGGATCTTTACTTAGAAGAAATTCTTGAGGGATCAACTAATTTATGAAAAATTAGACAGGGTTATGTTTCGGGAAGATTATGCTCAATTATTCCCCAACATCTTGGTGCTAATGGTCCATTTATATCTTCAGATCATGCTTTTGTATTGCTTAATACAAAACCTAATCATTTACCTAGAAGAGGTACTACATTCAAATATCAGTTTTCTTGTGCACAATACTAAGATCCTCACGCTATTGTTAAAAAAAAAAACAAAAAAACTGGAGTACTAGAATTCAAGGCACTCCTATGTGTCGAATGACTTCGAAATTGAAAAAAGAAATCAAGTTGTAACTTAAGTCCTGGAATGAGACCATTTTTGGTAACTTGGAAAGTAAACTTGAATGGAATGCTGACAAACTCCTCTATCTAGAAATGTGTAATGGTCCGAACCTAAAATTTATACTAACTATATTGAATTACCTTAATCATAAATCAAATTAAGTTGGGCACCACATTTCAGTTTAGCATTTTGTATATATGCATGTATTTGTGTAATTGCAGGTTGAAATAGCGAAGTGTCCTTAGAACGAATTTCATTACACACCCAACTAACCCATTCGCATATTAATAAATATTGGAACGATAACTAAATTATAAGATTGTCTAATTATTACTAGATGGGTAATTCAGAAAAACATTTTGCCAAATTATTAAATGAGTGATTTTACGAAAAAAATGTACACAAGAAGAACATATATATATACACACACACACACACACACACACACACACACACATATATATATATATATATATATATATATATATATATATATATATATATAGCAATAATGCAACAGTAATAATAAGTTAAGTATATACATATATATATATATATATATATATATATATATATATATATATATATATATATATATATATATATATATATATATATATATATATATAATACGCGTGCACACACACACACACACATATATATTATATATAAAAGAGAGTAATGAGTAGTGATTTAAAATGAAAACGTCTTCTTTAAAATTTTTACATCCAAAGAATGTACAATTAATTCACTTGTTTTAGCCCATAAATATTAATCCGTGTGTATATATATGTGTATATGTAATGAATAAAAAAAAAAAAAAACCCCAAAAAAAAAAAAAAAAAGATGACAAGGATCAAGTGGAAAAATCTAGAAATTAAGCTAAGGTAATAAAGCAACCCTACTATCTAGATAAATAATTTAAGGAAGTTAGGGGAGGGGTAATAAAAAGGCATTTCCCAAAACTAAAACCCCACTATTTTTTTTCCCACCTCTGACCCAGCAAACCCCCCTCCCCGTTGCTCTGTTTTCTGCCTACGCCAACAGCCCACGTTGCCATCCTCTGGCAGAACACCGGCCAGCTGTGCTGCTGTCGACTCGCTGCCGGTCACCCGTCCACCGGCCCCCAGCACCACCATCTTCCTCTCCTTGCTCTTGCTCTAGCTCTAATTTGGTGTGAGAAGGTGAAAACCCTAGCCTCTCCTAATTTGACTTTTGATAGTTTGTGATTCAATTTTTGTAGATGATGATATATTTAGTTTGAATGACTCTTAAATTATAGTTTTCCTGAATTTTGGTTGTGAAATCAATTGGATGAAGTGAGGTTGGAGATGAACATGATATTGAGGATGTGATGTTGGGTATAAAGATTTAGCTTGATTATGTTAGTTTTATGATGTTGAGATTAATTTTAATGCATACTTCAATGAGATTAAGGAGAAATATATGTTGGATGGGCGAGTTGTGGTCATAAGCTTGACGAGTTAGGGTTTATGCCTTGAATTAAATTTAAATTAATTATGTTGAGTTATTAGTGTTTAAATGAGTTAAGTGATGATTATATATATATATATATATATATATATATATATATATATATATATATAAGGTTAATATGTGTAAGCATACCATGAACCTAGTGGCCAAGTGAAGATGGTGGAGTAGAGGAAGAAAAAGAGATGAAATAATGTTGATGTTTACAATTCTTAGGCTAAAAGTGAAGTTTAATTAAATTACAAAACTTAGGGCATTAAAGGAGTGATGATTTTGGCTAGGGATATCAAGGATTTTTAGTTAATATGGAACAATGGCTTAATGCAGAAATAATGAAGTTTTGATTAATAAAAATTTGGTTTTAAAAAAAGGGGATGACCAGGAGATTGTGTGAAAGAATGGAGGAAGATTGGGTTGGAATTAATTAGAGACTTTGGGCTTAAATCGAGAGCTTAAAAAGAGACAAATATGCAACTCGATGGTAGTTAGGATGTAACCAAGCATTCACAGAATTGACTTTCACACTTGTACCTAAGACAAAGCTCACGACATCACTAGACCAAGTGATGAACTGACCCAACAAAAATTGGTTGGTGGCTAAAAATGGTATGCTATTAAAAGGCCAGTAACGATTAAGATAATGATGCTCAACGCAAGGAAATAACCATGATTCTAATAGTACAATAATAACAATAGCGTTATATCAACAAGTGTGACAAAATGTTAATAAACTAATGATAATAATGACCATGGTGGTGGTGGTGGTGTGGTGGTGGTGGTGGTGATGATGATGATGATAATAATAATAATCAAGAACGATGTTAATCCTAGCAATCGAGACAAATTAAACGATATTAACAAGCTTATAATAACATAACAATTCAAATGGTCGTGACGATAATGTCGATATTAATAAACACAAGTCGAGTCATACCATTACACTATTATAACATCCAATTAAAACAGTGTTAGCAGTAATAAAGAGGAGAATGAAAACAAAAATAAACTAAAACCAAATTAAGTTAATAATAATTGTTACGCTAATAATAAAAAGGGAGGCCGAGGGAATTTAAATTATTCATTAAGTCAGGAAGTTTAATAAAATTTCTTAATCTTGTCCTAATCGTAAAAATTACATATTTGAAGCAGAAGCATGGTCACATTTGTCGCTTCAAGTTGCTAGCAAACAATTTTCACTAAAAAGAAATGAGACTTTCAAAGACCAGTTACGTACATTGCCTGTACTCTTTGAAAACTCACATGTTTATCAAACTATACAAAAACAATATCATCTTCATACAATGAATCATTTGACGAAATGTTTTGTCACCTAAGCAAGTGACCCCGCCAATTATCAATCCTTAAGGCTGATGCCCTTCAATTTACCCGCGCGACTGCAACTCAGGCTTCTCGATCAGCCTAGGAGGTGTGCACATATCTTAAGATTGCTTCAGACATCAACAAGGATCTACTTCCAAATAATAATCAGCAAAACAATTTTACTTACATATTCTCTTTCTCCTGTTTGCAAAACAAAAATGTTGTGAAATGCGGGCACCCAACTAATTAAATCCAAAGTATATTTTATTGCACCGGGATGTACGTGCTGAGCTTAGACTTATTATTTGAATGTTTTTATAATTTCTGTTTTAGGGAAAGGATCAGTGAACAGTTTCCCTCCTGGCAAGCCAGAAGGTAGCAAGAAATGAGCGAGAGTTCTAGTTTTGCTGAACGTTAGCTAGCCAAGCGCTCACAGTAATTTATAAGCTAGCACCCTGAGGGCGTACAGAATGTATATGTTTTGGGACATTGGAATGGTTGGTGCCTGGTATTGGTACACTAAGTTATCAAGCATACTATGAGTAAAATAAGTTGTCAAATGTATATTTGTTTCTAATATTTGGTGAATCAGGTGGTGATGTTAATAACATAATGTTACAGGTAATTTCAGGTAGCCTCGTTCCGTTACAGAACGGCGGTAATGCCTCCAATCAAAAGACTTCCACTGCAAATCATTAGTAAATAAGTGATTAAGTTAGAGTAATCAAACATTAGGAGTTGGAGGCGTTACAGTTGTAGTATCAGGGCCCGGTTAGCACATCACTATGAGTAGTAGGATGTTCTAGAGTTTGGTTGTGAGGATTCAAACATAGAGATGATTGATGCTAGCAGTAACATGGGCAAGGAGGATGATGATTCCTCTAGCTCTGATTGCGATCCGTCTCAAGATCGTTAGAGTTGACCTCGCTCACTTTATGTTTTAGGCTTTGATTTTTAGATATATGTATGCAATGCAGTTGGTAAGGGTGATATTCTTTTTGCACATTGCATGTATATATGATGTATATAGGCAGGCTAGCCTAACCAGGTGCGGGGATGTATTCCGCCTTTTCTTCTTGGGTTTGAGGCGGATTTGACCTGGCGGATGACTCAAGGTAAAAGGGTGACCTTATATATATGTATATGCAATGAAAGTAATGTTCGAGTTGAATTTTGCTTTGATTTTGAATGATTACTGCTTTATCATATGACATGTAACTTTAGACAATAAACTTTATTCATGTGATTTAGAATGTCAGAGTCTACAGACAATAATTTGAATAGCAATGAAGGTTAGACTCAAGGGTCAGGCAACTAAGCAAGCGAAAACCCCCAGCACAACCCTGGTGGAGGTCCAACAGTAGTTCTGGAAGTATCTAATAATGTGGAGGATCCGGGTTACTGGAAAAATTTAGTAGCTGAGTTAATCAAGAGGATTCCCCCTGTATTCCCTGTACCTCGAGAAAATCCCCCCCAAATTTGATAAACTAGCTGATAGGGTAGCCCGATGCAACCCTAAGGTTTATGATGGGAAGCTTGATGCTGGAGAATTGGAAGACTGGATTAGGGGAAGGGAAAAGATATTTATAGTAGTTGAGGTACCTGAGAAGTAAAAGGTGAATATAGAGAGTTTCTATTTAGCCGTTGAAGCAGATATTTGGTGGAGCATGTTAAAGGATAAGGTACAAGGACCTGAGCTTACCTGGGCTAAGTTTCTTGAGGAGCTTAGGGCTAAGTTTTATCCCATTATAGTTCAACGATAGAAGAAAAAGGAATTCATGGAGTTAAAGATGAGTGGTAATATGATGGTGATGTAATATGCTAGTAAGTTCACTGACTTATTAAGATTTACTCCAGACTTTGTGGCTTCTGAAAGGTTGAAAATGAGGAGATTTGAGGAAGGTTTAGCCTTTTATATTCGAAACCAATTGGTTGGTCAACCAATTCAAACTTATTAGGAGTTGTACAAAAGAGCTTCTGAAGTGCAGTGAGTGAAGAGCGAAGCAAGGGCTTTTAACCCAGGGAAACAGAAGAGGAAGTGGAACGATCTTGGGATGTCAAGCGATAGTGTACTTCAGAAGAAACCTGCTGGCGGCCCTACTAAGAAATGTCCAGTGGCTTCAACAGAGCCTTGCACCAAGTGTGGCCAGACAAACCACACTACAGCCGAGTGTCGTGTGGGTATTAACAAGTGCATGTGGTGTGGCAGCCCCGATCATTTGATTGCCACTTTCCCTACAACATAGAAGGTTGTAGAAAAGGGAGTTACGAGACCCTTGCCACCACTACGTTGAGGAACCCCGCCCTCTAAATCCCCAATGGTGGGACAAACTTACGTGATGAGTAAGAAGGAAGCTACAGTTTCTAATATGGTTGTCACTAGAACCTTCTTTTTAAATTCAAAATCATTTTATGTTTTGTTTGATTCAGGTATTACTCATTCATTTATATCCACCCGAAATGCATTGCAATTGAATTTGAAAAAAAGAAAAAAAAAGTGGACGAACTATAGAAGTAGTTTGCTAAATGGGTAAGTGATAGAATTTTCTATTCTTTATAAACAAGTTCCTATTGTGATTGATGAGCATGGGTTCCTTGGAAATTTGATCTAGTTCGATATGTTGGAATTCGATTAATCTTGGAAATTGATTAATTGACTGTTCATGGGGCAAAGATGGATTGTAAGGACCTTAAAGTTACTCTAAAGGACCTAAAAGGTCGAGAACTATGTTTCTATGGTGAAAGACTTAGAAAAGAATATTCTATAATTTCAATTATGAAGGCAAGTAAGCAGATAAGGCAAGGATGTATAGGATATTTAAATATGCCACCAAAGTTAAAGAGGAGGAGGTGAAAATAGAAGATATCCCTAGATTTGTGAATTTCCTGATGCCTTTCCTGAGGAGTTGATTGGGGTACTTCCCCAAAGGAAGATTGATTTTGAGATTGAACTAATTTCTGGCATGTAAACCATTTTGAAAGCTCCATATAGGTTGGCCCCAACACAGCTCAAGGAGTTGAAAACTCAGTTGGTGAATAACTGCAAAAGGGGTTTATTAGGCCAAGTGTATCACCCTAGGGAGCTCCAATTTTGTTTATAAAGAAAAATGATAGAACTTTAAGGTTAAGTATAGATTATAGGGATCTAAATAAGATTGCCATTAAGAACAAGTGTCCTTTACCCCGAATAGATAATCTGTTTGATCAATTGTAAGGAGTTGGAGTGTTTTCAAATATTGATATTAGTTTTGATTATCATCAACTTAGGATTAAGCTAGAAGACATTCCTAAAATAGCCTTCAGGACTAGATATGACCATTATGAGTTTACAGTGATGTCTTTTGGATTTACCAATGACCCTACTATATTTAGGGATCTTAAGAATAGAGTTTTTAGACCCTAATTGGATAAGTTTGTGGTGGCATTCATAGATGATATTCTAGTATAGTCCAAGGACAAAGAGGAGCATGCTAATTATTTGAGGACTGTATTGCAAACCTTGAGGGAACACTAGTTATATGCTAAGCTAAAAAGGTGGGAGTTTTGGTTAACTGAAGTGACACTTTGGAACATTTAGTTTCTAAGTAAGGAATCAAAGTTGCCCCGCAGAAGATAAAGGCAGTCAACTGAATGGCCAGACCCACCAATATCACAGAAGTAAGGAGTTTGTTCGATTTAGTAAGATACTATAGGAGATTCGTGAAAGACTTTTCGAGAATAGTATTCCTGCTGACAAACCTACTAAAGAAAACGGCCACGTTTGAGTGGTCTGACAAGTGCGAGGAGGCATTTTAAGAACTAAAGAGATGCTTAACAACATCGCCTATACTTATCTTGCCCGTAGAAGCAAAAAAGTACACTATTTATAGTGGTGCTTCTAAGAACGGGTTAGGTTGTGTACTGATGCAAGACGACAAGGTAATAGCCTATGCCTCTAGGCAATTTAAGCCTTATGAATAGAATTACCCGACTCACAACCTTGAGTCAGCTGTGGTAGTTTTTGCCTTAAAAATCTAGCGACACTATCTATATGGGGTGTCGTATAAGATTTACACTAACCACCAGAGCCTAATGTAGATCTGTAATTAGAAAGAGATTAACTTAAGGCAACAACGATGGTTGGAATTGCTTAAGGATTATGATATGCAAATCCAATATTATCATAGGAAGGTGAATGTGGTAGCATATACACTCAGTAGGAAAACTCCACGTGGGTTAAACACAATAATAAATACCCAATCGAACATTCTAAAGGACCTTGAAAACATGGGTATCAAACTTGTGTTAGCAGGGTATATAAATGGGCTTTTATTCGCTTTAGAGATGCAACCTCTCATAATAGAAGAAATTAAGGCAAGTCAAAATGATGATGCCAAGCTAGAGAAGCTTAGACTGAATGTTGCACAGAGGAAAGCACCTAGTTTCATAATGCATGAGGATGGAACCTTGAGGTTTCAAAACAGACTGGGTGTAACCAATAAGGAGGAGTTGAAGAGAAATATCTTGGAGGAAGCCCATAATACTCGCCACTTAGTGCACCCAGGAGGAACAAAATTGTATAGAGATTTGAGGCAATTCTTTTGGTGGGATAACATAAAGAGAGAGATTGTAGAGTATGTAGATAAATGTCTAACATGTCAAAGGATGAAAGCTGAACATCAGCATCTGGTAGGCAAATTGAGACCTTTAGAGATTCGTACCTGGAAGTGGGATTCAATCTCAATAAATTTTATTATAGGGTTGCCCCTTTCTGCTTCAAAGAAGAATGGCACTTGGATTATTGTGGACAAACTCATCAAATCTGCCCATTTTATACCCATTTATAATACTTGGAGCGTAGAGAAATTAGCATAGTTGTTTGTCAAAGAAACAGTTTGATTACATGGTATATACCAAAGGACATAGTATCTGACAGAGACTAAAGATTTCAAACTTGTTTTTTACGAGCTCTGTAGAAAGCCTTTGGAACCAAGTTAGCTTTTAGTAGTTCATATCACCCTGAGACCGATGGGCAAACTGAGAGAGTGAATCAAATCCTGGAAGATATACTTAGAGCTTGTGTGCTCAACTTTCAGGAAAAGTGGAAAGATTATTTACCTTTAGTAGAATTTTCTTACAATAACAGCTATCAATCCAGCATTAAAATGGCTCCTTTTGAAGCATTGTATAGGAGGAAATGCAAAACACATATGTGTTGGAGTGATCTCGATGAAGCACTAACCATAGGACTTGAATTGATCCAAGAAACCAATGAGATGATAAGGAGAGTTCAAGAACATATCAAAGCAGCCCAAAGCCGGCAAAAAAGCTATGCGAGTAACTAGAGGAGACTATTAGAGTTCCAAGTGGGAGATAAAGTGTTCTTTTGAAGGTATCCCCAATTAAAGAAGTGAGAGATCGGGGGTAAACTGAGCCCTCGATATATCGGGCCTTATGAAATTGTCAAGAAGTTAAATTTTGTGGCTTACAGGTTGGATTTACCAATAGAACTTGAGCATATGCATAATGTGTTCCACATTTCACAGCTTAGAAAGTATGTTTCATATCTAAATCATGTCATAATAATAGAACCCATAGAGGTTGCTATGAATCTAATGCACGAGGAGCGTCCTGAACAAATATTATACTACAGAGTCAAATAACTTTGGAACAAAAGCATTCCTCTAGTAAAGGTCATGTGTGCTAACCGTACTTCATTTGATGCTACATGGGAGACCGAAGAGGACATGAGAAGCAAATGCCCACACCTATTTGAGGTACCGACCTGGTTTCTTCCAAACTCGTAAGTTTCGAGGACGAAACTGATTTTAAGGGGGAAAGGCTGTAACAGCTCGAACCTAAAATTCATACTGATTATCTTGAATTACCTTAATCATAAATCAAATTAAGTTGGCACCACATTTAAGTTTAGCATTTTATATATGTACATGTATTTGTGTAATTGCAGGCTGAAACGGCGAAGGGCCCTCAAAATGAATTTCATTACACACCCAAATAACCCATTCGTATATTAATAAAGATTGGAATGATAACACAATAAGATTGCCTAATTATTACTAGATGGGTAGATTCAAAAAAAAAAATTTTGCCAAATTATTAAATGAGTGATTTTAGGAAAAAAACGTATATAATAAGAACATATATATATCTATATATATATATGTGTGTGTGTGTGTACACACACACACACATACATATATAGATGAATAAATGCAGCAGTAATGCAATCGTAATAATAAGTTAAGTGTATATATATATATATATATATATATATATATATATATATATATATATATATATATATATATATATATAAAAGAGAGTAAGGAGTAGTAATTTAAAATGAAAATGTCTTCTCTCAAATTTTACATCCAAAGAATGTACAATTTAATTCACTTATTTTAGCCCATCAATAGTAATCCAAGTGTATTTATATGTGTATTTGTAATGAATAAAAATAGAATCTAAAAAAAAAAAAGACGATGACAAGGATCAAGTGGGAAAATCTAGAAATTAAGCTAATAAAGCAACCCCACTATCTAGATAAATAACTTAAGGAAGCTGGGGGAGCGGTAATAAAAAGGCATTTCCTAAAACTAAAAGCCCGCTATTTTTTTTTCCCATCTCTGACTCGGCAAACCCCCCTCCTCGTTGCTCTATTTTCTGCCTGCGCCAACAGCCCATGTTGCCATCCTCTGGCGGAACACCGGCAAGCTGTGCCGCCATCGACTCGCCACCTGTCGTTCGTCCGCCGGCCACCACCACCGGTCCCACCATCTCCCTCTCATTTCACTTGCTCTAATTTGGTGTGAGAAGGTGAAAACCCTAACCTCTCCTAATTTGGGTTTTGATTGTTTGTGATTTAATTTTTGTAGATAATGATATATTTAGTTTGAGTGACTATTAAATTATAGTTTTCTTGAATTTTGGTTGTGAAATCAATTGGATGAAGTGAGGTTGGAGATGAACATGATATTGAGGATGTGATGTTGGGTGTAAAGATTTAGCTTGTTATGTTATTTTTATGATGTTGAGATTAATTTTAATGCATACTTAAATGAGATTAAGGAGAAATATATGTTGGATGGGTAAGTTGTGGTCATGAGCTTGACGGGTCAGGGTTTATGCCTTGAATCAAGTTTAAATTAATTATGTTGAGTTATTAGTATTTAAATGAGTTAAGTGATGATTAAATAGATATATATGTGTGTATATATGTATAAGGTTAATATGTGTAAGCATACCATGAACCTAGTGGCCAAGTGAAGATGTGGAGCAGAGGAAGGAAAAGAGATGAAATATTGTTGATTGTTTGCAATTCTTAGGTTAAAAGTGACGTTTAATTAAATTACAAAACTTATGCATTAAAGGAGTGATGATTTTGGCTAGGGATATCAACGATTTTTAGTTAATATGGAATAGTGGCTTAATGCGGAAATAATGAAGTTCAGATTAATAAAAATTTGGTTTAAAAAAGGGGACGACCAAGAGATTGGGTGAAAGAATGGAGGGAGATTGGGTTGGAATTAATTAGAGTGGATTTTTATTAGCGTCACTTTGGACTTAAATCGAGAGCTTAAAAGGAGACAAGTATGCAACTCGATGGTAGTTAGGATGCAACCAAGCATTCGCGGAATTGACTTTCACCCTTGTACCCCAGACCAAGCTGACAGCGTCACTAAACCAAGTCATGAACTGACCCAACAAAAATTGGTCGGCCGCTAAAAATGGTATGCTATTAAAAAGCTAGTAACGATTAAGATAATAACGCTCACTGTAAGGAAATAACCATGATTCTAATAATACACTATTAACAATAGCGTTATATCAAAGTGTCACAAAATATTAATAAACTAATAATAATAACGACCATGGTGATAATGATGATGATGATGATGATGATGATGATGATGATGATAATAATAATCATCAAAAACGACGTTAATCCTATCAATCAAGACGAAGTAAACGATATTAACAAGCTTGTAATAACATAATAATTCAACGTCGATATTAATAAACACATGTCGAATCATACCATTACGCTGTTATAACATCCAATTAAACAAGTGTTAGCAGTAACAAAGAGGAGAATGAAAACAAAAATAAACAAAAACCAAATTAAGTTAATAATAATGGTTACGCTAATAATAAAAAGAGGGACCGAGTGAATTTAAGTTATTCATTAAGTCAGGAAATTTAATAAAATTTTTTAATATTGTCCTAATAGTAAAAATTACATATTTGAAGCAGGGGCATGGCCACCTCTATTGTTGCTTCGAGCTGCCAACAAATAATTTTCACTAAAAAGGAGAGAGACTTTCAAAGATCAGGTATGTACATTGTCTGTGCTCTTCGAAAATTCACATCTTTCTCAAACTATACAAAAACAATATCATATTCATACAATGAATCATTTGACGCAATATTTTGTCATCTAACCAAGTGGCCCCACCAATTATCAATCCTCAGGGCTCATGGCCTTCAATTTACCTGCGCAGCTGCAGCTCAGGCTTCCCGATCGGCCCAGGAGGTGTGCACCTATCTCAAGATTGCTTCAAACATCAACATAGATTTACTTCCAGATAATAATCGGCAAATCAACTTTACTTACATATTCTCTTTCTCCTGTTTGCAAAACAAGAATGTTCTAAAATGCGGGCGCCCAACTAATTAAATCCAAAGCTTATTTTACTGCACTGAGATGTACGTGCTCAGCTTAGGCTTAGTATTTGAATGTTTTTATTTTTTCTGTTTTAGATAAGGGATCAGTGAACAGTCCCCCTTTGGCAAGCCAGAAGGTAGTAAGAAATGAGCGAGAGTTGTAGTTTTGCTGAACGTTAGCTAGTCAAACGCTCACAATGATTTATAGGCTAGCACCCTGAGTGCTTGCGGAATTTATATGCTTTGGGACATTAGGATGGTTGGTGCCTAGTATTGGTACGCTAAGTTATCAAGCGTACTATGAGTTAAACAAGTTGTCGAATGTATGTTTATTTCCAATGTTTGGTGAATCAGGTGATGATATGGATAACACAATATTACAGGTAATTTCAGGTAACCTTGTTCCGTTATAAAACGACGGTAATGCTTCTAATCAAAAGATTTTCGCTGCAAATCATTAGTAAATAAGTGATTAAGTTTGAGTAATCAGACATTAGGAATTGAGGGCATTACAAATGAAATTAGTACAAAACCTAAACGGTGCTCACCTAAATAAGTGGCATTTTTTATTGATTGCACTTGTTTAATAAGAAATATTGGGGGAAAATTAGCGTGAAAGAATGGTTAGTCAATGGATATCGAAATTCAAAGTACTTCCATTATGAAGGCCAGAAAGAGTAGAAGTAGAATTCTTAAGATCAAGGGTGATACAGGAACCTGAGTGGATGACTTCGCCCAACTTATAAATATTTTAGTCAACGATTTCCATGCCAGATTTAAATCTACGTAGGTGGATAGTACTAACATTAATAAGAAAATGAGCAAGTTACTTAGGAAGATAACGAGTCTCTTCTAAAACCTATTGATGATTTGAAAATTAGAGAAGCTATTTCTCGAATGGACAAATTTAAAGCTCCAGGATCATATGGGTTTGGAACAACGTTTTTCCAAGATTATTGGCATATTATTCACAAAAAGGTATGTGGCGGCATTCGAATGTTTTTTTTTTTCCAGGAAGGCAAATTTCTTAAACAAATTAATCATACGCCTAGCACATTGATTCCAAAAGTTAGAAACCCTAGCTCCGTACATCATTTCCGCCCAATTCGTCTTTGTAATAATTTTTATAAATTTATTTCAAAGATATTAGTAAATTTAATGCGACCAATGTTGGAAAAGTTAATTGACCCAGTCCAAAGTGCAATTGCCCCAAATCTGTCTGTTCATGATAATGTCCTTCTCATGCATGAGATTATGAATAAATTCACATGAAAGGGGAAAAAAATGGGTTGCACTTAAGCTAGATATGAAAAAGGCTTACGATCAGATGAAATGGCAGTTCCTTTTTACTACACTTAAAAGTCTAGGATTCTATCCCAAATGGATTGGATGGATTAATGAATGTATAACTATAGTGTCCTATTTACTAATCATCAATGATAATGTTTGTGGTTTTTTCAAGCCCACTAGTGGCATTCGACAAGGAGTTCTGCTTTCTCCTTTTGTATTTATTATATGTACAAAAATTCTCACAAGGGCGCTTCGAAAGACACTCAACAGAAGAAAATGTGGGAGTAGTATCAAAGTGTTCCCTATAGTGGATAAAATCTCGTGTTTAGTTTTTGCAGATGATATCCTTCTCTTTTGTCCAACTAATTTAGAATCATGCCAAAAGTTAATAATGTTCTCAATTTGTTCTACAACCATCAGGTCGGCATATTAATTTTCATGAGTTATCTCCAACTTTTTGAGTAATGTGACCGTCCATGACAGGCAAGTGGTATCCTTTGTCTTTAAACGTTAGGATAATCTTGGCAAATACCTTGACTAGCATGTATTCAAGGGTAGACCAAAATCGGAGACATTCTCTGAAATAGTCAACCGAACGGCTAAAAAGATTCAAAATTGGAAGTAAAGACATATTTCTAAAGCAGGTAGGTGACACTCATTCAAGCCAATATCGAGTTAATGCAGTTACACACATTGCAATGTTTTCGGCTACCTAAGAAAACTTACTGTCAGATTGATAAGATTAGTGGGGATTGTTTTTGGGAACAAATCTAATGACAGTAAAGGCCTCCCTGTGGTAGCTTGGGATAAGGTTTGTCACTCCAAAAGGGCAGGGGCATTGGGGTTAGGAGAAACGGAGGTAACAAATAGTGCATTCTCTAGTAGCGGTGTGCAAAAAAACCCGAAACCGAAAACTGAAACACCGAACCGAAAACCGGTTAACCGAACAAATTTTCCAAAAAATCGGTTCGGTTGACCGAAACAAAAATTTTCACTATTTATAAATGGTAACCAAATTTAGGTAAGAAAGTATACTTTTTTATTATTTATAAATGGTAACCAAAGTTTAATTTTTATAAAAAGAATTTAAAGATAAAAGATGAAAACTTTAGGTAAGAAAGTATACGTTTTTTATTATTTGTGAACGATTAATCGGTTAACCGAACCGAAATCGGTTAACCTACTTTTTATGTTCGATTACGGTTCGGGTTTTGGACAAATCAAAATTTTCGGTTCGGTTACAATTCGTAATTTTTTTGAATAGAAAAATCAGTTAACTGATTTTTGGTTAACCGAAACTCTGATTAACTAGTTTTGTACATCCCTATTCTCTAGCACATTAACATAGAAATTATTTTATAGTCAAAGCCTTTGGATATAGCAAATGCATGCAAAATATCCAACTGATGCCAATTTCTTCTCAAAGCCCAAAAGGATAGACTCCTAGGCTTTGGAAATGTATCCTTAATAATCACAACCAATTTAGAAAAGGTATTAGATGGAAAGTTAGGGCAGTCAGAATATAAACTTCTAACTTGACAATTGGTATGTGCTAATGGTAGGCTACCAAACACGTTTAGTATTTCAAATTATTCTGTCAACACCAGTTTACGAAAGGTATTGGATGCAAAGTTAGGACTGTCAGAATATAAACTTTTGGTTTGACAATTGGTACGCTAATGATAGCCTAAACCTTCTTGGTATTTCGGATTATTCTCTCATTGACACGTCTTCCAGAGTATCAGATTTCATCTCAAGAAACAAACAATGGGATAATTCCATGCTTATCCCACCGCTAGATTCAACCCACCTCCAAAGGATCCTTGCTACCCCTATCCCCACCAGCTCTATTCTTGACTTTATTTGTTGGGGTTATACGGAAACAATGAATTCTCCACAAACTCTACCACCTGGGCAGCTCATGGATTGGATTTGACCAATCCTTCTTCTTGCGAATTTAATTGGATATGGAACCTTGGCATTATGCCCAGCTAAAAAATGTTTCTTATGGTAATTATGCCATAAGTCCCTCCCTACAAGGGGTAATTTAATGAAGAGGGGCATGAGTATTGACCCACTTTGCCTTCTTTGCCAGAGGACAACTAAGGATATTGATAATCTTTATTTAAGTTGTATAGTTACTTAATGCATGGGGGGTTGGCAAGTGCCCACAATTGGATTGATACTACTTGTATGGTAGGCTCACAAAGGGGCATATCAGGAACATTAGCTTACCTTAGAGCCACTTTGACGGTATCCGAATTGGATAGAATGGTTACACTTCTATGGAGCATTTGGAGAACCAGGAATAATAAGGTGTTTCGCAATGAAACACCCAATCTAGATATCATCTGGGTAAGAGAAAAGAAAACTAGCGTTGAATAGCGTATTAGACATAAACTTACATAACATTTTCATCCATCACACCCAAATCACTTAGTCTCCAACCATCAGAAGTCTCACTGGGTAGCATGGGAGAAACCAAAAGCAGGCTTCATCAAAATCAACTTTGATGGATCCAAGTAACACCACAAAGCAGCGGAAGGTTTCATTTCATAATTCGCAATTGGGAAAGAAGATTAATTCAGACAACAACACTCAACCTGGGCAGTGCATTAGTTTTGGCAACAGAAGCAATTGCTATAAGAGATGGAGTAAAATGTAGCAGTACAATCAGGTTACAAAGAAATCCATATAAATGCAACAACAAGATCCTTATTCAAGCAGTAAAAGGAAAGATTCAAGCGTCGAGGGAAATCCAAGTATTGATACAAGATATCTTTTACATTCAAAATTGTAACAAAGTTATTATCAATCATGTTTTTAGGTAAGGTAATTGTGCAACTGATTTGCTAGTAACAGTAGGATTATCACTCAACTCCATGACGATGTAAAGTCAGATCCCTCGTATGAACCTTCTTTGTATCCTCCATGAGGATAATCATGGACGAACCATCAAGAGAAGGACTTTCTAAATGTTCATACTTACCTTTTTTAACCCCCCGAAAAGTTGTCCTTTCTTGATTTTTACGATTAAAAAATATTGTATCTTTCCTTTCTGAGTTTGATTTAGACACAAAATTTGATTATCATTAATGGTAATTTGGAGAAAACTTTGTTGCCCACACTCTTGTCAAATGTGCATCAGTATTAGTGTTTGATAAGATTTGGGTTCGTGTTTGGTCCACCTAATAGTGAAATTTTTGTGAAATCATCTTACATAAGACATACTATGAGATGAGAAAGGTACCTTTATAGTGACTTCTAATAACAATTGGGAAACCAATAGTGAAAATTCGAGAAAGTTTAATTTTGAGGGAAATTTTTGATAGGTGTGTGGTGTGTACGTAACTGAGTATTTATTTTGCTTTTGCGCCCAACTACTAGAGTTTTGTTCATATATGCAGTAATAACTAGAGTATTTTCTTGTGTTAAAACAGAACTTCTCATGACTGCTATTATGCAGAATGTGCATTAATAATAAGCTTTGCTTCTCTTCCTTTGTAGCTTGTGGCAACCACAATAAACACCTTGGCAGGCGCCCTCTATAAGGTTTTTTGTGCATCTCCCGATGAAGCCCATGAGGAAATGTGGAAGGCATGTTTTGACTACCTAAGCCTGGGAGGAGAATTCTCAAACGGACCGATTTCTTTACTATCTGACTTGAATCCTCGGCCACTGAGCTTAGTTGTCCACTTTTTTCCCGCGACTGTGTATGATGTTGGTCGTCTACACCTAGAGCTTAGTGATACTAGACAGCTCTGGTTACACAACAGACAAACTTCGACATTGTAGAAATTATATTAGGATTCTGCGTGTTGAAACTATATTTTTTTAATTGTATTTGTTGAAACCATGTATGTACTTAAAAAAAATTCTAATGTGACTGTACTTTAATTTTAGGATTCTATTACGTAAATGATTTTACTTAATTTATCTGTTGATGTGCTTCGACATTATATAAAACGGAAATGGTAGAATAGGAAAAATATGCTTTATCAGTTTTTGACGGATTTTTTTTTACGGGCGCGTCTAAAATTTTGACGGAAATTACAGCTTCTGTCAAAATGTTTGACGGGTTCAACCATTAAGTCCGTCAAAAATTTCGCCACAGCAGAAAATCCATGTACTTCACAGTTTTGACGGATAAACTAATTGGTCAAAATTTTCCGTCAAAAAATGTTCTTACAGGACGGCGTCTCGTCAAAATTTT
Source organism: Carnegiea gigantea (assembly GCA_029747015.1). Taxonomy (NCBI): domain Eukaryota; kingdom Viridiplantae; phylum Streptophyta; class Magnoliopsida; order Caryophyllales; family Cactaceae; genus Carnegiea; species Carnegiea gigantea. The sequence continues at coordinate 127,341 of JAKOGI010001264.1, read as the reverse complement.
CGTTACAATATTACTGACGGGGTGTTAGACTGTCAATACGGTCCGTCGCAACGAATTTTGATGGAATATTAGTCCGTCAAAATTTTTGACGGATTGGTCGAAATGACCACTTGTTAGATTTAAGCGCACAAGGACACAAGAGGGGGGTGAATTATGTCTGCCAACTTTTTGATTGCTCCAGATCACTCGTGAAAACTGTTTGGAATGCGTGTTTGGAGTTTAGCAGAATCAAAAATAATTGCAGAAATAATAAAGAAGACACAGTGTTTTTATGTGGAAAACCACTCTCGCCCAATTGAGGAGTAAAAACCACAACCTGCCACAGTAGGATTTCAGCAGCACTTTCACAAGATGGACCGAACACATTATAAAGGTAACAATCACACACGTAACTTAGTCTATCCCGAGACCCAGTTACAAACACCACATCTAATGTTTCCCAAGACTTGGACACTCTCTTATCTCACCGATGATAATGAGAAAAACATCTTACTTAAATGCTTCTAAACAAGTTGAATGTAAGGTACAATAGAATCCCTATTATGTCAATATTGAAGACTCGACTTAGCACTCTCTTTTAAGGTTTTTCTCACAGAAAATTCTAGCTCACAAGGACAATTTTTAACCCTGGAAAAACTGTGTCCCACACTGAGGAAAAAAGAAACTTAAATAGAGGAATGTGTGTGAGTGGAAAGGAGAACAATTCTCCCACTAAGTACTTGTGGCACAAGAATAGGAGGGAGTGAAAACCACTCCTCTCACCTGCTCAACTCCAACGGTCAAGCCCCCCTACTTCGCCACTATTTTTAGCCACTCCAAGAGATTTAATTACTTGGTAAACATTCTTCCCTAAAAAGTAGGCTTAAATCCCTCAACATCAATTTCAAAGGAAGAACACATTTTTAGACTCAACTAACATCAGAAAAGTTAATCCCAATTATTTCATGAAATTCAACAATCAAAAATCATTTTAAAAAACCTTGAAATTTGTTTTTTATTTTTGGCCTCAAAACACCGCATATCTGATTTCTCAGAACTGTTCTGAGACAGTGTTTCGAGATACCTCAGAACCATTCAAAGCAAACGTTAAGTCAAGGTCCTTCTAATTAGCATATTAACAAGAATCTAAAGGAATAAAATAGATACAGAGCCTAAGACTCTTGTTATCAGCTGGACTTCTTGTATATATATCGATTTTGATGCTCCACACTCATTAGAATTGCTCCAAGTATTTTTCGGATTCTATCTCAACACACAACTCAAGCACAACATATTGAATAGTACATTTGGATTGTTATCATCAAAACTTTACACATTAATTGGGTCAATAATTTTCCCCTTTTTGATGATGACAAACCAAATGACCGTTAGTCGTCATCAATGATAATTAATAGTAAGACAGGGCAAAAGACATTAGTGCCAAAAATAGTTAATTTATCCAATCCACACAAGAGAGAAAGCAAGAGTTAAGAGGTCAACTTAAAACTAGGCAAACCAATCGAAACGAGGGGTCGTACTCATCTTCCCCCTTTTGACATCATCGAAAAGGGTGAGGAGGCCGAAAGTTCAAATCCAAGGTGGATACAATCACCACCAAAGCGGTAATGCAGGAAATAACAGCGATACAAATTAAGTGTGCGGTATAGTAATGATATTGGCCATCCAAATCACGCACAAACGAGTAACACATGCAACAAGCAAAGGCATAGCATAAATGCATAAACCATCCAGGAACAGTTAAAAACCACCACAAGTCATATGCACAACCAAGTGTTGCAAAAGCAAAACGAACAGCAATGTTGGAAATGTGGAACAAGGACAAATTAGGTAGAGGAAGATGGAGAAGCAAATTTGGCCGTGAGGGCAAAAATGGCATTTAGGAGATCCTCGTGACATTTCGCATTGAGAGCTCTTTCCTCTGCAAGCGTGTGCTTCACTTCAGCTATCTCCCCTTTCAAATGGATCTGGTCTTGCAATAGTGTATCGAACGTAGGAGCACTTGAGGTGGAACCCTCACTAGGAACAGGGCTAAAGGGTGTTTGGGGCCCCTGTTCTGAAGCTGCGCCTTTTGTCACCTTGAAACGACACCCAATCAAGGTACTGCTTCCAATCTCGTCACTGACCTGAAGGCCCACTCTCTTTTGCAAAGAAATCCTAAGTTTCTCAAACACTAAAGTTAGTAAGAACCCATATCCCAGGTCGTAATCTTTGGACGTGTTAGCTATTCTCGCAATATGGTTAATCATGATTGCGAGCAAGTTAATTTGCTCACCACGATCCAACAAATCAGTGTAACACATGTCATGGGCTCAGCAAGGTTACGTTCCTGAACTCAGGGAACTATATTCTTAATGACAAAATAAAATAACAACCGATGCAATGGAGTCATTTTCCCCTTTATCGCAGATCGGGACTCAGCCAGATGAGGCTTTTAGGCTAAACTCTGGGTCTATTCCAACAAACGCTCATCATTAAGTACGCTCTTATCCTCACAGACATACACATCAAAACCTTCCAATGACACCCCAAGCAACTTACCTAAATCATTAGCCTCAAAACATAGCTTATGACTATTAACTGTGCTTGTTACCACCCCATTGGTGACAACATAGTTCGCATAAAACTCAGGCAATTATGGGACAGAACAGCCTCATTTAGTGTTTGTGAAAAGCTCCAACCAACCCTATGCCTCCAACTTCTCTAAAAACACTCTAAGGCCCTGTTCCTAAAAATAAGACACTCTAACCGCCTTACCCTGAACCATAGATTTCTGAAGAAAATGCTCGTACTTCTCAGCAAGTGTCATGTTTTTTCTAATTCTCTTTTTCTTTGGTTCATCAATTTTTTCAACCAGTTCTGGTCCCTATTCTTGGGCATCCCGTTTTCAGTAGGTTTTGTGGATGGGAATGAAGTCGATTTTTTGGGAGGAGAAGAAGTTGGTTTCTTGGCTGTTTTAGTGAATATTTTGGTGGATTTAGGGGCTGGTTTTTTCTTCTTGACAGGGCTTTCAACTTGATCTTCTGGAAGGGGTAAAGCCATGGGAGGACCTGAACTATGAGTTCGAGATCATGGTGAGGGGGCAGTGATGGGTGTATTGGGTGAGGTTGTAGTCTTTTTTTGACGTTTAGTAGCTAATCCTGCTAGTTTAGTCTTTGTTTGGGGGATGATCTCGTCGGTCCGTTTGAACCGCAAGATTGATTCAGACTCATCAGTGTTGTTAGTATCACCAATCGGATCATTATTAAAAGAAGAATCCTCAACAACATTTTCAACACCCATACCAATAAAATCCTTAAACTTCCCAGTTGCGTCAGACTTATTTCCCCCTTTTCTTGACTCGGCCACAGCAGGGTCATATGCCACCATCTCCCACCGGCGTAATCAGTTACACAGAGGGTACCGAGCACCTTAAATCATCAAGACTCAACTCCACTGAGTGTAGATCTAGACTCTTGAAGAACCCAAAAATGAAAGGGGTAACAGAGAAAGAAGGCAAAGGAGCGATATCCATACCTATGGTGACTTCTTTCGGCAGTAGAGACGACGGAGACGCCATCGCAGTACTCATCCAACCAGCCCCCCTTTTTCTTGATAATTGGTCACGTAGTGAACGAGGGTGAGAAGTCTTGTGTCCTGATGATGCTTTGCTGTTGAGAGTTCGCACCATTTTGAAGGATAGAAGAAGAGTGGAGTTAGGGTTTTTGTGGGTTAAGGAGGAGGAAAGAGGTTGATTTCTTTTGTGGGGGAGGGGGAGAGAGAGAGAGATGGACGGGTTTATGGGAGAGAGAGTAGAAGAAGTTGGTTTTGAAATTATTGGATCGAAAATTAAAGAGAGAGTTTGAAGAGTCTTCTCGGCCCTTTTATGAGGAGAGAGGATTTTTTGCATGCAAAAACATCTTAACACACTAGGTAGGCCGCAAATTATAGGTTAGGTGTAATGAAAAAGCAAATCCAATTTCCAACATACGTTCAAGAAAGCAACTTGATTAGCACATGATACAATCAGTGGTCAGATCTGTTCCTAGAGCCTGTTCTTACTGTTAAATATTCGATGACAACGGACACTAAGGGCAATATCATTAGACGTCAACGAATGTCAGCATATTATATTCCACACATATTCCAATAACAGCGCAAAAATTAAATGCATTCATTAGATCAATTTATTTGCCCTAAAACCCTTAACTAGTCAATCATTGGGGGTTAATCAACCATGCTCAAGTCCTTCTAATTATACCCAAATCCAATCAATTCCGCTCAAACTGTTCTGCTCAGTGTCTTGGTAAAAATGTCAGTAATTGTTTATCGATGGCACAAAAGTTCATTGAAATTAAGCCCTTTTCAACATTGTCTCTCAAAAAATGATGACGTATGTCAATATGCTTAGTCCTTTTACGTTGACATGGGTTTTTGGCAGTGTTAATCACACTCATGTTATCACAAAATATGGGAATGCATCCCGTGTGAACACGAAAGTCCTTGAGTTGTTGTCGTATCCACAACAGTTAAGCACAACAAGAAGCAACCGTTACATACTCGGCTTCTGCTGTAGAGATGGCAACAGAGTGCTATTTCTTGGTTGCCCAAGAGACCAAATAGGATCCGAGAAAATGAGCTATACTTGAGGTGCTTTTTCTATCAACCAAGAATCTAGCATAATCAGCATCTGCATACCCAATGAGGTCAAAATTTCACACTCGAGGATACCATAAAACTAAGTCAGGGGTGTATTTCAAATATCTCAAAATCCATTTTACAGCTTTCAAATGTATTTCTTTAGGATTTGACTAAAAACGGGCACACAAGCCAACACGGAAAACTATGTCAGGTCTACTTGCGGTTAGGTACAAAAGCGATCCTATCATGCCCCTATAGGATTTCTTCTCAACTGAAGGACTCCCATCATCCACAACCAACATGGTTGAAGGAGAGATGGGTGTGTCTATAGGCTTAGCTGATTCCATTCCAAACCGCTTAATTAATTCCTTGACATATTTTTGTTGATGTATCATAGTTTCGTTTGAGGTTTGCTTGATTTGTAAGCTTAAGAAAAAGTTAAGCTCACCCATCATGCTCATCTCAAACTCACTCCTCATCAATTTTAAAAATTCATCACATAAATCACTGCTGGTTGCACCAAATATAATGTCATCGATATATATTTGAACAATCAACAAATGTTCCTCCTTTGATTTGAGAAACAAGGCATTATCAACCTTGCCCTTTTGAAAACCATTATTAATTAAGAAGTTTAACAAACGTTCATACCAAGCTCTAGGAGCTTGCTTTGAACCATAAAGAGCTTTATCAAGTTTAAACACATGGTTAGGCAAATCATGATTTTCAAAACCGGGAGCTGGCTTACATACACCTCTTCCTTAAGGTATCCGTTGAGGAATGCACTCTTGACGTCCATTTGGTACAGCTTGATCTCCATGTGGGCTGCGAAGGCCACCAAAATACGGATAGTCTCGATCCTTGCAATAGGTGCAAATGTTTCCTCATAATCGATCTCTTCTTCTGATCGCAACCCTGAACCAGCAGCTCGGCCTTATTCTGAGTGACTGTTCTGAACTCATCCAATTTGTTGTTGAACACCCACTTGGTACCAATTATCGATCTATCCTTAGGCCGTGGTTCAAGGTGCCAAACCTTGTTCTTTTTGAACTGATGAAGCTCCTTTTGCATAGCCATAATCTAATCAGAATCTGCAAGAGTTTCATGTACATTTTTTGGCTCAATGTTAGATAAAAGGTATAGAAAGCACAAAAGTTTCTAAGCTTAGATCTGGTTCGCACCCCTGTGTTAATGTTAGATATAATCTAGTCAAGGGGGTGCGAACTCTTATGCTTCCAGGGTCATGGAGTAAATGGTTCCACAGACACACTTTCCAATTTCTGCTGGATACTTGGTGAAACAGGTTCTGGATCTATTCTGGAGACTGTTCCCAAATCAGTTCGGGAAGGATTGGGTTGAGTTGGTCAGTTCTATTCCAAATTAGGTTTGACAATGCTTTCCCCTGACTGATTTGCACCCTTCCCACCTTCCACGTTATCAGTTCTAGGACTTGGTTCACCTTCAAGAGCCTTACCCTTATCTGCCATGGAGCATTGAGTGAGCGAGAGGTCTTTTCTCGATAGACCCAGTTTGAACTCTTCATCCTGTGTATCATTCTCAATCAAGGAGTTAGTCTCATCAAACAATACATGCACACTCTCCTCAACACACAAGGTCTGTTTGTTAAACACTTTGTAGGCCTTTCTGTGTGAGGAGTACCCTAAGAATATAGCTTCATTACTTCTAGGGTCGAACTTTCCTAAGGATTCCTTCCCATTATTGTGTACATAGCATTTGCAACTAAACACCCTCAAGTGTATAATATTGGATTTTTGTCCTTTGAAGAGTTCATAGGGAGTCTTGTTAAGTATGGGTCTGATAATGTATCTATCAATAATATAACACAATGTATTCAACGCTTCTACCCAAAAGTTTCTAGGAAGACCACTACCAACAAGCATGGTCCTAGTCATGTCCTCTAGAGTACAATTTTTACGGGCTGAAAAGTCAAAATCAACACCGTATTCATTACAATAATCAATGAAGCTAAGTTTTTAAACTCTCTGCCATGGTCAGACCTAGTACTTACCAATGAGTGCACCACTCTCTTTTCAATTTTCTTAAGAAGCATAAGAAACTTTTCAAATGCTTCATCTTTTGACGCTAAAAATAGAGTCCAAGTGAAACGAGAGTAATCATCCACTATAACAAACACATACCTCTTCCCATCTCTACTTGTGATCCTTATAGGACCACACAAATCAACATGTAGTAGTTCAAGAGGTCGAGAAGTGCTAACACAGTTCTTCGACTTGAAAGAAGTCCTAACTTGCTTTCCTCTAGCACAAGCGTCGAACAGCTTGTCATCATTGTACTTGATGGAAGGTAGTCCGAATACTAGGTCCTTAGAAATGCATTTATTCAAAAGAGAGAGGCTTCCCTGACCTAGCCTTTTGTGTCAAAGCATAACATCGTCATAAAGAGCACTTAACAAGTCAAATAATTTTGGGGAAGTGAAAGAACACACGCTTTATCCATATTGTTGTGTTGCTTCCCCCTCAACACAACATTACAAGAATTGAGGTTGGTAATCAAGAATTGATATGAAGAGAACTCAATGTGATCACCGCTATCACACAATTGAGACACACTTAGCAAATTATATTGTAAACCATCAACAAAGTACACATTATCAATAGAGTGAGAGAGTGATCTACCTATCTTACCTACATCGACAATTATCCCAGACTTGCCATTTCCAAATGCCACTCTCCCTCTATCAAAGGCTGTAAGTGAGAAGAAGTTTGATCTATCTCCCGTTATGTGCCTTGAGCAACCACTATCCAGGTGCCATAGTTGGTTGCCTCCTCTACTTTAGCCTGTAAAATAGTTAAGTGTTAGTCTTGGGAACCCAGATCCGCTTGGGTCCCATTTTCTTTGACATAGAGGTTAACTCACCTTTTCTAATCGACATTTTTTTAACATACAGTGAGTTTCTCTCTATGACCCTTTTTCTGAAAGGACAAGTATAGCGATAGTAACCAGTCTTTCCACAGTGAAAGCAAATTATATTTTCTTAAAGTCCAATATATTTTTCGTTCACTAGTTTAATGACACGCCTATTCACAAATCCTGGTCTCTTTTTGTTTCGGTTATGGTGAGTGTTTAGCCAATTAAGCGCTTCTGAGGAACTATTCCAGCGTCTATTCTGAGTGAGGCTAGATTCGGCCTTATGGGCCTTTTCAAGCAGCTAGTTGTTTTTGCTCACCAAGGATTCTAGCCTAAGTTTCAGGTCTAGGGACTCACTTTTCAGCCTTAAGAGATCAGTGTTAAACACTTTCTCTCTCATGTCCATAAGGTCCTTAAGCGTGTCAAGATCTTTACATAAGGCAAGGGTCTTTTCATGTGCCTCAAGTTTTTAGGATTTCATTCACATGTTCAAGTTCTTATTTGTTCCTTTCATGCATTCTAACATCCTTTTTCTATTGGGAACTAACACCTTTAAGCATGCAATTTTCAGCATTTATTGCATCACAGTCATCCATTAAAGTAAACAATAATTCCTCAATTTTAACTTTGCTAAGACCATGTACCTTATCCTTAAGTTAGGACAAACTTTCGATCGGTTCAAAGTCCGATTTGGAGTCACTTCTGGCCATGAGTGCCACTGCAGCTTCTTCTTCTTGAGTACCTTCTTCTTCCTCCGAAGCTTCACTCCAGGCTGCCATCATAGCCTTAGTGAAATGCCTTGCAGAGCTGCTTGGTCGCGGCCTCTTGCCACAGTGTCGGAACTATTCTGACTCCTACTCTTCCTTCTGCATGGGGCAATTCTTCACAACGTGATCATCTTTCCCACATCTAAAGCAACCCGAGAACTGATCACGATCACTACTCCTTGGCTTGCTGGTACTTCCCTTCTTGAAGTTCCCTCCAGCCTTCTAGAAGAATTTCTTGAACTTCTGGGTTATCATAGCTATTTCTGGATTATCCAAATCTGAGCCATCACTTTCCAAAGCCTTTAGAGCAAGGCCTCGATCTGTCTTTGTTTCTTCTTTTACCTGGGAGCTTCTCCTCAATTCGTACGTCTGAAGGTTCCCAATGAGCTCATCCAAAGAGATCTCGTTCATCTTCTTTACTTCCTGGACGGCTGTAACTTTCATTTCCCATGATTGAGGCAAACACCGTAGGATCTTCCTTACAAATTCTTCGGGTGGTAAAGGATTTCCCCAATGATTTTAGCTCATGGGTGATGTAGGTAGAACGAGTGTACATATCAATTACCGTCTCTTTGTCGCTTATTTCGAACAGCTCAAACATTCTCATTTACAGCTCAATCTTGGATTGCTTAACCTAGTTGGTTCTTTTATGAGCCACGTGAAGGGCATTCCATATCTCCTTTGTGGACTCACACTCTGAGATACGGGTGTACTCGTCTGTCCAAGGCTAAAGTACAACAGCTTCTTGGCCCTTGCGTTTTTCTCCATCTTTCTGATATCATCTAAGTCGAACTCGTGTAGCTTCTTAGGGACGGTCTTCCCATCTTCCGTAGCCTTCAATGGAATGTAAGAGCCATTCTCAATGATCATCCACAGCTCATAGTCATCAGCCTGAATGTAGTTCTCCATACAATTCTTCCACCAATTGTAGCATTGTTCATTGAAGGATGGTGGTCGAGTCACAGATTGACCCTCCAGAATTCCTTGTGGTGCACTCATCTTTTCAGGATCTCTCAAGGTGTTAGCCTAAGCATAAGAACTATGCTCTAACACCACTTGTTGGATTTAATCGCACAAGGACACAGGAAGGAGGTGAATTGTGTCTACCAACTTTTTCGATTATTCGAGAATACTCGTGAAAACTGTTTGGAATGCGTGTTTGGAGTGAAATAGAAACAAAGCTAATTGCGAAAATAATAAAGGAGACACGGTGTTTTTACATGGAAAACCACCCCTGGCCTAATTGAGGAGTAAAAACCACGATCTACCACAATAGGATTTTAGCAACACTTTTACTAGACGGGCCGAACACATTATACACGTAACAATCACACATGTAACTTAGTCTACCCTGAGACCTTAGTTACAAACACCATGTCCAACGTCTCCCAATACTTGGATAAACTCTTACAGACACCACGTCCAATGTCTGCCAAGACTTGGATAAACTCTTATCTCACTAATGGAAAAGAGATAACAACACCTTAACTTGAAGCTTCTAAGCAAGCTAAATGTAAGGTACAATATAATTCCTATTATGCCAATATTAAAGACTTGATTTTAGCACTCTCTTTGAAGGTTTTTTCACAGAAAATTCTGACTCACAAAGACAATTTTTAACACTTAGAAAATCTTGAAAAACCTTGAGGGAAAAAGGCAACTTAAAAAGAGGAATGTGTGTGAGTGGGAAAGAGGAATAATTCTCCCACTCAGTGCTTATGGCGCAAGAATAGGAAGAAGTGAAAACCACTTCTTTGAACGGATCAACTCCAACACTCAATCCCACACATTTCTCCACTATCTTAGCCACTCCCTTAAAAGCTAGGATTAATTACTTGGTAAACATTCTTCCCTAAAAAGTAGGATTAAATCTATCAACATTATTTACAAAGGAAGAAACCGTTTTAGACTCAATTAACATCAGGAAAATTAATCCTAACTATTTCATGAAATTCGACAGTCAAAAATCATTTCAAAAACCTTGAAACTCGTTTTTTTATTTTTGGCCTCAAAACACTGCAGACCTGACTTCTCATAACTGTTCTGAGGCAGTGTTTTGAGATATCTTAAAACTATTGTACTTGATGGAAGGTAGTCCGACTACTAAATCCTTAGAAACGAGTTTATTCAAAAGAGAAAGGCTTGTATGACCTAGCCTCTTATGCCAAAGCATAACATCATCATCAAGAGCACTCAAACAGGTTAAGTGATTTTGGGGAAGTGAAAGAACACACGCTTTATACACATTTTTGTGCCGCTTCTCCCTCAACACAACATCACAGATTTGATATTAGTAATTAAGCATTGATCCGAAGAGAACTCAACATGATTACCTCTATCACACAATTGAGACACACCCAGCAAATTATGTTGTAAACCATCAAGGAAGTACACATTATCAATAGAATGAGAGAGTGATTTACCTATCTTACCTACGCAGACAATTGTCTCAGACTTGCCGTTTTCAAATGTCACACTCCCTCCATCAAAGGCTGTAAGTGAGAGGAAATTTGATCTATTGTGCCTTGAGTAACCACTATCCAAGTACCATAGTTGGTTATCTCCTCTCACTTTAGCCTGCAAAACAGCTAAGTGTTAGTCTTGGGAACCCAGATCCACTTGGATCCCATTTTCTTTGTCATGGAGGTTAACTCACATTTTCTAATCCGTATTTGTTTAACATACAATGAGTTTCTCTCCACGGCCCTTTTTCTTAAAGAACAAGTATAGCGATAATGACCAGTCTTTCCACAGTAAAAACGAATTATATTTTCTTGAAGTTCAACATATTTTTTGTTCATTGGTTTAATGACATGCCTATTCAGAAATCCTAGTCCCTTTTTTAGCCAATTAAGCACTTCTGAGGAACTGTTCCAGTGCCTATTCTGAGTGAGGCCAGATTCGACCTTATGGGCCTTTTTACGCAGCTGGTTGTTTTCGCTCACCAGGGATTCTAGCCTAAGCTTCAGGTCTAGGGACTCACTTTCCATCCTTGAGAGATCAGTGTTAAACACTTTCTCTCTCGTGCCCATGAGGTCCTCAAGCGTGTCAAGATCTTTAGATAAGGCAAGGGTCTTTTCATGTGCCTCAAGTTTTTCATATTTGAGGATTTCATTCACATGTTCAAGTTCTTGTTTGTTCCTTTCACGCATTCTAACATCCTTTTTCAATTCGGAACTAACATCTTTAAGCATACAATTTTCAACATTTATTGTATCACAGTCATCCATTAAAGTAAACCATAATTCCTCAATTTTAACTTTGCTAAGGCCACGTACCTTATCCTTAAGTTAGGACAAACTTTTGATCGGTTCAAAGTCTGATTCGGAGTCACTTTTGGCCATGAGTGCCACTGCAGCTTCTTATTCTTAAGTACCTTCTTCTTCCTCCGAAGCTTCACTCCACGCTGCCATCATAGCCTTAGTGAAATGCCTTTGCAGAGCTGCTTGGTTGCGGCCTCTTGCCACAGTTTTGGAACTATTCTGACCCCTATTCTTCCTTCTGCATGGGGCAATTCTTCACGACGTGATCATCTTTCTTACAACTAAAGCAACCCGAGAACTGACCATGATCTCCACTCCTTGGCTTGCTGGTACTTCCCTTCTTGAAGTTCCCTCCAGCCTTCTAGAAGAATTTCTTGAACTTCTGGTTTATCATGGCCATTTCTGGATTATCCAAATCCGAGCCATCACTTTCTAAAGTCTTTAGAGCAAGGCCTCGATCTTTCTTTGTTTCTTCCTTTACCTGGGAGCTTCTCCTCAATTTGTACGTCTGAAGGTTCCTAATGAGCTCATCCAAAGAGATCTCGTTCATCTTCTTTGCTTCCTGGACGGCTGTAACTTTCATTTCCCATGATTGAGGCAAAAACCGTAGGATCTTCCTTACTAATTCTTCGGGTGGTAAAGGATTTCCCCAACGATTTTAGCTCATGGGTGATGTAGGTAGAACGAGTGTACATATCAATTACCGTCTCTTTGTCGCTTATTTCGAACAACTCAAACTTTCTCATTTACAGCTCAATCTTGGATTGCTTAACCTAGTTGGTTCTTTTATGAGCCACGTGAAGGGCATTCCATATCTCCTTTGTGGACTCACACTCTGAGATACGGGTGTACTCGTCTGTCCAATGCTAAAGTACAGCAACTTCTTGGCCCTTGCGCTTTTCTCCATCTTTCTGATATCATCTAAGTCGAACTTGTGTAGCTTCTTAGGGACGGTCTTCCCATCTTCCGTGGCCTTCACTGGAATGTAAGAGCCATTCTCAATGATCATCCACAGCTCATTGTCATCAGCCTGAATGTAGTTCTCCATACAATTCTTCCACCAGCTGTAGGGTTGTTCATTGAAGTATGGTGGTCGAGTCACAGATTGACCCTCTAGAATTTCTTGTGGTGCACTCATCTTTTCAGGATCTCTTAAGGTGTTAACCTAAATATAAGAACTCTACTCTGATACCACTTGTTGGATTTAATCACACAAGGACACAAGAAGGGGTTGAATCGTGTCTACCAACTTTTTCGAGTGTTCGAGAATACTCGTGAAAACTGTTTGGAATGCGTGTTTGGAGTAAAGTAGAAACAAAGCTAATTGCGGAAATAATAAAGGAGACACAGTGTTTTTATATGAAAAATCACCCCTGGCCCAATTGAGGAGTAAAAACCACGACCTACCACTGTAGGATTTCAACAACGCTTTCACTAGACGGGCCGAACACATTACACACATAATAATCACACACGTAACTTAGTCTACCCTGAGACCCTAGTTACAAACACCACGTCCAACATCTCCCAAGACTTGGACAAACTCTTACAGACACCACGTCCAATGTCTCCAAAGACTTGGACAAACTCTTATCTCACTAATGGAAAAGAGATAGCAACACCTTACTTGAAGCTTCTAAACAAGCTAAATGTAAGGTACAATATAATTCCTATTATACCAATATTAAACACTTGATTTTAGCATCTCTTTGAAGGTTTTTTTCACAGAAAATTCTGACTAACAAAGACAATTTTTAACACTTGGAAAATCTTGAAAAATCTTGAGGGAAAAAGGCAACTTAAATAGAGGAATGTGTGTGAGTGGGAAAGCGTAACAATTCTCCCACTCAGTGCTTGTGGCGCAAGAATAGGAAGAAGTGAAAACCACTTCTTTGAATGGATCAACTCCAACACTCAATTCCACACATTTCTCCACTATCTTAGCCACTCCCTAAAAAGTAGGATTAATTACTTGGTAAACATTCTTCCCTAAAAAGTAGGATTATATCTATTAACATTATTTATAAAGGAAGAAACCGTTTTGGACTCAATTGACATCAGGAAAATTAATCCCAGCTATTTCATGAAATTCGACAGTCAAAAATCATTTCAAAAACCTTGAAACTCGTTTTTTATTTTTGGCCTCAAAACACTGCAGACCTGACTTCTCATAACTGTTTTGAGGCAGTGTTCTGAGATACCTTAAAACTATTATAGTTGATGGAAGGTAGTTCGACTACTAGATCCTTAGAAACGAATTTATTCAAAAGAGAAAGGCTTGTATGATCTAGCCTCTTATGCCAAAGTATAACATCATCATCAAAAGCCCTCAAACAGGTTAAGTGATTTTGGGGAAGTGAAAGAATGCGCGCTTTATGCACATTTTTGTGTCGCTTCCCCCTCAACACAACATCACAGATTTGATATTAGTAATTAAGCATTGATCCGAAGAGAACTCAACATGATTACCTCCATCACACAATTGAGACGCACTCAGCAAATTATGTTGTAAACCATCAACGAAGTACACATTTTTAGTAGAATGAGAGAGTGATTTACCTATCTTACCTACGCCGATAATTGTCCCAGACTTGCCGTTTCCAAATGTCACACTCCCTCCATCAAAGGCTGTAAGTGAGAGGAAATTTGATCTATCTCCCATCATGTGCCTTGAGCAACCACTATCCAAGTACCATAGTTGGTTGTCTCCTCTCACTTTAGCCTACAAAATAGCTAAGTGTTAGTCTTGGGAACCCAGATCCACTTGGGTCCCATTTTCTTTGTCATGGAGGTTAACTCGTCTTTTCTAATCCATATTTGTTTAACATACAATGAGTTTCTCTCCACGGCCATTTTTCTCAAAAGACAAGTATAGCGATAATGACCAATCTTTCCATAGTGAAAACAAATTATATTTTCTTGAAGTCCAACATATTTTTTGTTCACTGGTTTAATGACATGCCTATTCACAAATCCTAGTCCCTTTTTTAGCCAATTAAGCGCTTCTGAGGAACTGTTCCAGTGCCTATTCTGAGTGAGATCAGATTCGACCTTATGGGCCTTTTCAAGCAGCTAGTTGTTTTCGCTCACCAGGGATTCTAGCCTAAGATTTAGGTCTAGGGACTCACTTTCCAGCTTTGAGAGATCAGTGTCAAACACTTTCTCTCTCGTGCCCATAAGGTCCTCAAGCGTGTCAAGATCTTTACGTAAGACAAGGGTCTTTTTATGTGCCTCAAGTTTTTCACATTTGAGGATTTCAATCGCATGTTCAAGTTCTTGTTTGTTGCTTTCATACATTCTAACATCCTTTTTCAATTCGGAACTAACATCTTTAAGCATGCAATTTTCAGCATTTATTGCATCACAGTCATCCATTAAAGTAAACAATAATTCCTCAATTTTAACTTTGCTAAGACCACATACCTTATCCTTAAGTTGGGACAAACTTTCGAACGGTTCAAAGTCCGATTCAGAGTCACTTCTGGACATGCGTGCCACTGCAACTTCTTCTTCTTGAGTACCTTTTTCTTCCTCCGAAGCTTCACTCCAGGCTGCCATCATAGCCTTAGTGAAATGCCTTATATAGCTACTTGGTTACGGCCTCTTGCCACGGTTTCAGAACTATTCTGACCCCGATTCTTCCTTCTACCTGGGGCAACTCTTCACGACGTGATCATGTTTCCCACACCTAAAGCAACCCAAGAACTGATCATGATCACTACTCCCTGGCTTACTAGTACTTCCCTTCTTAAAGTTCCCTCCAACCTTCGTGAGGAATTTCTTGAACTTCTGGGTTATCATGGCCATTGCTTCATCATCCAAATCCAAGCCATCACTTTCCAAAGCCTTTAGAGCAAGGCCTCGGTCTTTCTTTGTTTCTTCCTTCACCTGGGAGCTTCTCCTCAATTCTTACGTCTGAAGGTTCCCAATGAGCTCATCCAAAGAGATCTCGTTCATCTTCATTGCTTCTTAGATGGATGTAACTTTCATTTCCCGTGATTGAGGAAAAAACCGTAGGATCTTCCTTAGCATGTCTTCGGTGGTAAAGGATTTTTCTAACGATTTTAGCTTGTTAGTGATGTAGGTAAAATGAGTGTACATATCCATCACCGTCTCTTTGTAGCTCATTTGAAACAGCTCATACTTTCTCATTAACAGCTCAATCCTGGATTGCTTAACCTGGTTGGTTCCTTCATGAGCCACATGAAGGGCATTCCATATCTTCTTTGCGGACTCGCACTTTGAGATATGGGCGTAATTGTCTG
The DNA here is from genome assembly GCA_029747015.1 of Carnegiea gigantea. Classification (NCBI taxonomy): domain Eukaryota; kingdom Viridiplantae; phylum Streptophyta; class Magnoliopsida; order Caryophyllales; family Cactaceae; genus Carnegiea; species Carnegiea gigantea. The sequence goes on along the minus strand of JAKOGI010001264.1, from coordinate 111,540 downwards.
GTCCTAGGCCAAAGTACAACAGCTTCTTGGCCCTTTTGTTTTTCTCCATCTTTTTGAAATCATCCGAGTCGAACTCATGTGGCTTCTTAGGGACGGTTTTGCCATCTTCCATGGCCTTCATTGGAATGTAAGGGCCATTCTCCATGATCATCTGCAGCTCGTAGTCATCAGCCTGAATGTAGTTCTCCATACGATTCTTCCACCAGTTGTAGTGTTGCCCATTGAAGTATGGTGGTCGAGTCACAGATTGACCCTCTAGAATTCCTTGTGATGCACTCATCTTTTCAAGATCTCTTAAGGTGTTAACCTAAATATGAGAACTCTGCTCTGATATCACTTGTTAGATTTAATCGCATAAGGACACAAGAGAGGAGGTGAATTGTGTCGACGAACTTTTTGATTGTTCCAGATCGCTTGTGAAAAATGTTTGGAATACGTGTTTGTAGCGCAGCAGAACCAAAAATAATTACGGAAATAATAAAGGAGACACTGTATTTTTACGTGAGAAACCACCTTTAGGCCCAATTAAGGAGTAAAAATTACGACCTACCATAGCAGGATTTCAGCAGCACTTTCACAAGGTGGGTCGAACACATACAAAGGTAACAATCACACACGTAACTTAGTCTACCCCGAGACCCAGTTACAAACACCACATCCAATGTCTCCTAAGACTTGGACACTCTCTTATCTCACTGATGATAAAGAGAAGAACACCTTACTTGAATGCTTCTAAACAAGCTGAATGTAAGGTACAATACAATCCCTATTATATCAATATTGAAGACTCGACTTAGCACTCTTTTAAGATTTTCCTCACAGAAAATTTTGACTCACAAAGACAATTTTTAACCCTAGAAAAACTGTGTCCCACACTGAGGAAAAAGGCAACTTAAAAGGCGACGGAATTATTTAACTACGGACCTAGAGACAAATATGGCAACGGGAAAACAGTATCACAAAAAAAGTCAGAGTATGCGACAAACTTAGCGACGGACACATAATTCCGTCGCCATAATTCAGCCTTACCGACGGAATTTCCGTTGTTCAGATAAAAAAATTATTTTTTTATACAAGCGACGGAATTTTCGTCGCCAGCCTTTTTATGTGAAACCAGAACTCTAGTTTCACTCACTTGATGTGAATGAAAAACAGAGAGAGAGAGAGAGAGAGAGAGAGAGGCGAACGCTAGAGCTTCGCCCAACCACCGCCAGCGCCACCCAGATGCCGCCGGCCCCGTCCACCGCTGCCGTCGCCCTCCCCCCACCGCCGGTGGCTACTAGTCGCCCTCTCCCCCCCCCTTGTCAATTTTTTCAACAAATTTGAGGTAAGTTTCTTCAACTAAATTAGTTGTAATTTTTATAAATTTTTATATTAGATTGTTAGAATTTCATAATTAGTTCATATTTGTATTGAAATGTGGCATTTGTGTGAGATTATTGCTCTAATTTGGTGTAAGATTTGGGTAAATGCGATTTAGAGTTTAGGTTTGGTAGTTTGAAGTTAAAATTTGATATGGTGGTGAAATGAAATGGTTTAATTGATAATGTTATTGAAATGTGGCATTTGTGTGAGGTTATTGCTCTAATTCGTTGCAAAAATTTGGTAAATGCGATTTAGGGTTAAGGTTTGGTAGTTTGAAGTTGAAATTTCATATGTTGGTGGAATGAAATGTTTTAATTGATAATGTTGTTGAAATGTGGTATTTGTGTAAGGTTATTACGCTAATTTGGTTAGAGATATTGCTCAATGCAATTTAGGGTTTAGGTTTGGTGATGTGAATTTGAATGTTAATATGTTGGTGGATTGAGATGTTTTAGTTTATAATTTTGTTCAAATGTGATGTTCGTATGAAGTTGTAGATTTTATTTGTCTGAAGAGTTCGTCCATTGCAATGTACACTTAGATTTGGTAATTTTAAGTTGAAATTTGATATGTTGGTGAAATAAAGTGGTCAACTTTGTATGAATTATTAGTTTTGTGAAATTCGTCAGAATATAGGTATATTTGTGGAAATTTATAAGTTTTTTTTTTGTGCATGTAGAAATTTATAAACAAACGTATATAATATATAATTGAGTAATTTATGTAATTATTATAATTTTAATTGAAATTAATTCTTATCAAACACCTTATGTGGTTATTGTTATTTGAGCAGAATATGAATGGTCCTCCACATCGTAGGTGGATGTATAATAGATTACTGCCTGATCGTAGTGGTTATACGCAAGAATTTCTAGATGGAATAAATCAATTCGATCAATTTGCATGTAGACAGACAGAGTTTCTGAATAGAAAAAAGTATAGATGTCCTTGTGCGAAATGCAGAAATAGGGTATACTTGGCACCCAATGAGGTCAAGATGCACCTTATGTATAAGGGTTTTGTACAAGGGTATTGGTTTTGGATAAGTCATGGGGAAATAAAGCCTCAGCAATATGATTCTAGGTATCCATATAGCAAAATTCTAGAAGTTGGAGGTTCAAATCATATTAATGATGACTACTATGAATCTTATGTAGATCGGATGGAGGATATGGTTGATGATGCTATAATAGCAAATCAAAATGTAAGGGAAGAGGGGCCAAGCACTTGCCGAGAACCATTTTATAATATGGTTCAAGCTGCTGAACAACCCTTATATGATGATTGTTCCACCCACAGTGAGCTCTCTACTGCGGTGAGACTGTTGAGTATCAAATCTAATTATAACATGCCATAAAATTGTTCAATTAATGAAAGAGATGTGCCCATCTAACAACTGCGTGCCAAACAACTATGGGCAAACGAAGAAGGTTGTTAAAGATCTCGGCAACGATGTGGTCCCAATTGATTGGTGCTGGAAAGGTTGCATGCTATTTTATAAGGAGGATGCAAACCTAGATACGTGCAAGTTTTGTGGGAATTCAAGATGGAAGAGGCAAAGGTCACAACAAACGAATCAGAATCCATTGCCATACTCAAGGATGCATTACTTGCCATTAAAACCTCGACTGCATAGGTTGTATGCATCAAGAAGTACCGCAGAGCATATGAGATGGCATTATGAACATCGACGTGAGGACAGTATTTTATGCCATCCATCAGATGGGGCAACATGGAAACATTTCGATACCAAGTACCTTGAATTTGCTGCAGAGCCTTGGAATGTGAGGCTTGGCTTATGTGCTGATGAATTTAATCCTTACACTTTGTCTTCAAGATCATACTCCATTTGGCAGGTGGTAGTTACACCTTATAACCTTCCCCTGAAATGTGTATGACCACACCATTTATGTTCTCGACTTGTGTAATCCCCGGGCCCAAAAATTCCAAGGACAAGATAGACATATATTTACAACCTTTTGTTGATGAGTTAAAAGAGCTATGGGAAGTTGGAGTTGAGACTTATGACATTTCTACAGGGCATACATTTCAGATGAAGGCTGCACTTATGTGGACCATCAACGATTTCCCTGCATATGGAATGTTATCTGGGTAGAGTACTGATGGCTAATTAGCATGTCCTGTATGTATGAAACAGCAAAAGGGTTTAAGATTGAGAAATGGAGGTAAATTCACATGGTTCAATTGTCATCGGTGTTTTCTTCTAAAGAATCATGCGTTCAGAAGAAATAGAACAGTATTTAGGAAAGGCAGAATTGTTATAGGGGGTCCTCCTTGCCAACTATTTGGGGAAGAACTTTACACCGAGGTGGAAGATTACCCAATGGTAGCTACAAATGGTGACTTCGTCATACCAGGATTTAAGGAAAATGAGCACAACTGGACGAAGAAGAGCATATTCTGGAAGGTGCCTTATTGGCAACACCAATTGCTCCGCCATAATTTGGATGTAATGCACATTGAAAAGAACTTCTTCAAAAACATTATTAACACTATTATGGATATCTATGGGAAAATAAAGGACAATGCTAAATCAAGAATGGATGCTGCGGAAGTATGTGATCGACCAGAATTACATTTACATCCAGGCCCAAGTGGTAAGCCGGTTAAATTAAAAGCGAAGTTCCTACTTCCGGTGGATAAACAAAGAGAGTTGTGTGAATGATAAAAGAGTTTCAAACGCCTGATGGATATTACTCTAATTTGAGGAATATCGTGGACCCTAATGAGGCATAGTTCAATGACATCAAAAGTCATGATTATCATATGATCATGGAGACTCTTTTACCTATTGCATTTGGTGCGCTCCCAGATGATGTCTTGAAATCTCTTATTGAGATAAGCCAGTTCTTCAAGAACTTATACTCAACAATATTACGAGAGGATATGCTTGAGGAAATGCATCGCAACATTATCATCACTTTGTGTAAGTTGGAGACCATTTTTCCTCCTGGCTTTTTCAATATAATGGAGCACCTGCCAATGCATTTGGCAGAAGAGGCTCAACTTAGTGGTCCAGTATAATACCGATGGATGTATCCATTTGAGAGATAAAGTACACTATAATCGATGAAACCTTATCTCAGTTCTTATATGTGGAATCACTTAAAAGTGAATGCAATTGTGAATTTGTTAGGTTCTTTAGCCGGTTGAAGAAAAAGATAAAGCAACAAACGTGTCCTGAAAGTTCAATCACAGAAGTATACCTAGAAGTTGAGATGACATTCTTTGCCTCCTATTACTTCGGCTCTAATGTGCCCTCTATGTGCACTAGATCCCGGAGAAATGAGGATGGCGATGACCATATTAATCATTTTTAACTTTGTCTGTGTTTGAACCGCAAGGGACCGCTATTGGTAGGGAAAGATCAAGGTATCTCACAGATGCCGAATATGTTGCTGCCCATCTTCACGTGCTGTTAAATTGTGATGAAGTTCAACTTTATATAGGGTGAGTGGTATCTTAACTTCTAATTGAGTTTATCATTGGGAGCGTAAGTATATTAATAGGCTTCATAAAATGTGACAGAATTTTCACAGAACAAGTTAGAACTACACGCCCCAATGTCAGCGACGCTGATGTTGACACAATCATTAAAACTCATTTTGCAGATTGGTTTAGTCAGAATGTAAGTATTACAACTCATTTATTCATAATTTTAACATAACAGCTAATTAGAGGCACTATATTAACTAAAACCACATATTATGTCACCTTAGGTACATTACATTCAACTATTCGAGACCAACAAACATTGCTACGTGACACAATTGGCTGCGAGGCCAAATCAGTATGTGTCGACGTAGATGGAATATAGAGTAAATGGATTCAAATTCCACACAGAAGCTCACAGTCTCGGGAAGAGAACATATAATTGTGGTGTTGGTATTTGTGGTACGGGAGAAGGCGATATTGAAAATGATTATTATGGTGTACTAAAGGATATTGTCTAAATTGAGTACGTAGGCGAACCACTTAAACGATGTGTGTAATTCAGTTGTGAGTGGTTCGATCCCACATTAAATCATGGGACATGATCTCATAAACTAAGCAAACTTATTGAGATCCACCGTACAAGGAGGTACCGAAAGTACGACCCATTTATCTTCCCAAACACCGCATCACAAGTATACTTCATGCAACATGCAGATCGCTCAAGGGATAGGGCCAATTGGCTTGTTGTCATACCAATCAAACCAAGAGCGAGAATGGATAAGCAGTACACTCTATCTATTGCCTACCAACAAACGGACATGACGACAATCGTTGAACCTGTGAATGACGCCATCCCTACATCATTATTGGATGAAAATGCACCACCGGAAGAGGTTAATGATGAAATAGGGTTTTTATTCATTCAGGGCAATGACGAGATAGATGAGGTAGAGAATGATGAGGGTGATGAAGAGGGCGAGTGGGATGACGGTAATGAAACAGCTGAAGCAGAAGAAAATTTACATTTGTGTGATGATGATGGCGATGACGATGACAATGATGATGATGATGATGCAGATGATTGAGTGCTTATGAATTCTTCTGTATTTTGGTACTTTGCATGTCAAACTATTGGTTGTGACTTTACTTTTATTGTATGAATGAATTTTGTAAAATATGTGTTACCTACGTACCTATTATGATGTCTAAGTAAACGGTTAATATGTGCAATTATTATATATTTGTGCTTGCATTTGTTGTCACCTATTTCAGATATGGATTCCAGTTCTCGTTGAGGCAAGTGCTCCACTCGAGGTGGAGGACGGGGGCGTAGGAGCTCTGCCGTAGATCCAACCGCAATGGATATTGATCCATCTTCCTACCAGGTACCTCATATCCCAGTTCACCTAGGAGCCACAATGGCTACTTATATACCAGGTATTTCAGGACCAATGCCTCATCCATTTGGGGCTTTCCATCATTAGACCTCATACATTCCCAAACAAAGCACCATGTACAGCCAATTTGCCTACAACATTCCTCCACACCCCCATTTTGTGAACACTATGTAGCCTACTCCCCAGCCCATTAACCCTAACATAACCCAGTCCCAAGACAACATTACAAATAGTGAAAGTGAAGCGCAATCCAGTCATGGGAGCACTCGAGCAAAGACTTGGATTGAGCCAGATGGCAAGAGATAAGTCTTCAATTATTATATATTATGAACTACTATATGAATTTTGCATCACAAGTAATCAATTTGATGTGTTATGTTTAATTAGGTTTCTCCCCAATGATGGTGCTGTTAGTAAGATTTCGCTCATATTTCAAAGCAAATATGATGGGGCTTGGCCTACTTGGGGTAAGGTGCCCAAACTCGTATGAGATTTGTGGTTTGGAGAGCTCAAGGTAACTATAATGACTACATATTAACGGTTTGTGTGAATGTGATAGATTACTATTGTCTTATGTGATGTGTTTATTGTTTTTATAATTGCGGAAGTGGTTTATTTGGAATCCGGTCTATGAAGACTGTATAAGAAGGAATTTTGAAAACCGAGGTAATACACGCTTGAGAGACTTCCTTGGCAGAGCAAGGAAGCATAACAAGAAGCCTATTTGGCTGGTGATGCTCAATGGGAGGAACTCTAATAGCACTGGGCGAATGAACATTACAAGAAATTGCGTAAAACAGCCCAGAAAAACCGACTGGATACTCCAGAAAGTGGTGGTCTATCTCTCCACACCTGTGGCTCTATCCCTATGAATGAGCATAGGCAACATCAGGTAAATGAATTTGCTATATATTTCTTTAACTTCAATACTGTAGTTTGGTTTGTGGTTGACATCATTCTCTCTGGCATGTACATAAAGGGAACAACTTGGGACGGAGCCTACGATTGTTGAATTATTCAGCCGCACTCACAAACTCCATGGCAAAGAAGATGCCCCTTGGGTTGACAAGAAATTACAACAAACATATGTAAGCAATTAGCTATTCTCAATCTTTATTGGTAGTTCAACATGAACTTGTATAGTTTACTTCCATTAATTATAATATACATGATTTCTTGCGCATATTGCGGTATTGTAGGAATCCTTTGAACGTAATTTCCAAGATGTTATTAGCTCTCTAGGGACTGGGGATGACACTTCTTAAGATCCAAACCAGCCACTTCCAAACCCAAATGAGTTGTGGGTAGACGTACAAGAACGAGAAAGATCGTATTTATGGCATTGACAATGAGGCTGTCAACATTAGGGAATCTAGTTATTTCAGTCCCACTCAAAGAGCCGGTATAGTTTTCATATTAAAATTTCCATGAACATGGTTATACGATGAATTTACTTAATTGCAATACTAATACGTACTTCATTTAAATGCCTATCATTAGGTATCGATTATACGCCATCGCAATAAGAGCTCAACGACATAAGGGGCGTAGTAACCAACTTGGGGGGTGAGCTAATTTCACAAGCTGAAAGCTACCGGTTGTTTATGGAGAAATGTAAGCAATTGGAGGAATCCAACAAATTGCTCACCCAAAGCAACCAAGAACTGAGCCAACAAATGATGAGCATCGATCAGCGCCTCTAAGCTTTCTTCCAAATGCAACAAGCTTCTACCTCGGGACCTCAGCCACCATTTACTCATCATTCGCAACATAATGAGGATGAGGATGAGGTAGAGGAAGATAATGAGGATGATCCTCACCTTGGTGATTGAGTTGGTTGCAGTTTTTCCCCAACCGGTGGCTCTCCTGCTTGGTTCTTCATGGAGTATATATCTTCCTACTTGCTTTCCCTACTATTGGTCCTTATTTCATTCCCCTCCCCCTACGGCTTATTTCATTCCCCTCCCATTTGGCGCCTACTTCTCCCTCTTCTGCAAACATAACGTTACTTTTAATTACTAGCAACGTCTGGTTTGATTGGATTTGTAGCTTGTAATAGGTAGAGACTTTATTTGGGACTTATACTTTGCGAATTCAAAACCCTTGATTGGAAGTGTTGCTTAGGATGTGATATTCCACCTTTGTGTGACTTGAAATTGTTGAGAACGCTTCGAATGAAGTCATATTTGAAGCCATTGGATGTTGATTGAGTGCAAATTTTTTGTAAATTTCTTATAGGGATTGAAATGTATATACTAAGCGATATAATCAAAAACAAGCGTTGTTATTTAAAAAAAATTAGAAACTAAGCGACGGAACGTAAGCATTTATTTTTTTAGAGCAGAAGGTGTCGACAGAATGGACAATCCGTCGCCACCAGCGACGGAATTTCCGTCACTATTTCCGTCGGTGGTGGGGACGGATTTTTCATTCCGTCGCCCCCTGCCCTGCCATGCCAATTTTTCCCCGCCAAAAAAAGTATGTCACAATATCCGTCGCTAATTCCGTCGTTCATTGCGATGGAATTTCAAAATTCCGTTGTCAGGTACTCAGCGACGAGCGAAAATCCGACATCCGTCTTCTGTCGCCAATTCCGTCACTGATATAAAAATTCTATCGCTGATAAGCCTTATTCCGTCGCTGATTCCGTCTTTATTTGGTCTTTTTTTTTGTAGTACTTGTGGTGCAAGAATAGGAGGGAGTGAAGACCACTCGCCTGACCTGCTCAACTCCAACAGTCAAGCCCCCTACTTCGCCACTATTTTTAGCCACTCCAAGAGATTTAATTATTTGGTAAACATTCTTCCCTAAAAAGTAGGCTTAAATCCCTCAACGTCAATTTCAAAGGAAAAACACCTTTTTAGACCAACTGACATCAGAAAAGTTAATCCCAATTATTTCATGAAATTCAACAATCAGAAATCATTTTTAAAAACCTTGAAATTCATTTTTTATTTTTGGCCTCAAAACACTGCAAACCTGACTTCTCAGAACTGTTATGAGGCAGTGTCCTGAGATACCTCAAAACCATTTAAAGCAAACGTTAAGTCAATGACTTTTCAATTGGCATATTAACAAGAATCTAAAAGGATAAAACAGATACAGAGCCTAAGACTCTTGTTATCAATAAGACTCCTTGCATATATATCAATTTTGATGCTCTACGCTCATTCGAACTGCTCCAAGTATTTTACGGATCTTATCTTAACACACAGTTCAAATACAATATATTGACTAGTATATTTAAATTGTTATCATCAAAACCTTACATATTAATTGGGTCAACAGTGCTTCAAATTATTATCGTGCATAGATTCAGATACTCCATCAACAATAAAAGTGCAAGAGCACTTTTGGTCTGTATGAGCACAACAAAGGACAATTAATACAATTACAATATAATGGAGGAGGGAGGAATTAAACTTGGGGCCTAATGTACCCATGACCTCAGTCTTCACCATTAGACTAAGATCTGATCAGTTTTTACCACTAGGTAAGACCTCATTGGTTAAGGAAATGTGGATGATACATTATTTCAAAAGTTAACTTATAAATTTAAAATTTCCCATGATCATTGATCTACATATATCTCTAGTGTCATTTTAGCATTTAATCAAAGAGATTGATAATGTTTCCTTTGAAAAATACAAATATATTACAAGAAAGAAAGAGGCCTTCATACAGTACAAATGCAATCAATGGTTTAAGGTGCAGTCTGACTTAAGAGATATACATGCTGAGTTCTAGGCGAATAGTGCTGCATATGGCTGCGGCGAAAGTGACAAGGGGCCTATCTTTTAATTTTTTTTTTTTCCCTGCTAATCATTAACAAATGCTTAATTCCCAGTTGAATTTCTTGATTTTGTAAAACAACTAATACATGATCGCAAGAGAATGTACGCCTTTTGGCGCATGCAATCCTTGCATGAGGTTTGTACATCTATTGCTTAAACTATCTAAAAATAATAATTTTTTTAGAGTCTTCACTTTTCATAGTAATCTTAATCTATTACAATTGAATTTTTTTGGGGGTTAGAAGGAGCTACTAAGAGTAGTACAATATAATTATAATATATAGGATGTTAAGAATTAGAGCAAACTAATAGCGAAAGCGTTAGGATGAACAATAATATTCAAAAGTAAACAACGATAACAAGAACAATAAAGAACACAAAGATTTACGTGAAAACTCAATGCGCGAGAAAAACCACGGACGGGGACGAGCACAAACTATCCACTATGAGAAGGAGTGCGTACAATGCAATCACAATCACAACGAGTGATTTGATTAGGCAACCAAATTACAATCTCTCTCAAAACTCTCTCAACCTCTCTCATAAATCTAAGATAGTGAAAACAGAATACTCTAAAAGTATTTCTTACTGGTGTGGGATTCATGGATAAGTATTAAAGCCCAGGTGAGTCCCTTTATATAGGGTTTAGATGTATAAAGATGCAAAAAATCCTAAGAGCAACCCTAGCCGCCAAGACGACGAAACTCTAGCCGTCATGATCCGTAGCCCAAACTCCTTCAAGGCCGTGGTGGATCTGTAAAGCTGATTTTGGGTCATTAAACCCAACATAGGAGGAAGGAGAAATCGAATCTAAAATCTAATTTATCCAATACTTTAGTTTTAACTACCAGGCTAATACCGCATGAGTCATGACTATCTGTTATGATTAAAGATAATGTTATCTTACCCTAGATGTTTACCTTATGCACATATAGTCTACTAGAAGAATGTATAATTGACTATTTTGTGAGTAAATGGATCTTAAATAATTTACTACAATACTTACGAGAAATTGAGTTTCCAAATTAAAATTTTAGTCAATCAAGATTATATGGTGCAAAAACGTGTAAATTCCAAGCTGACCAAATACATTTGTACTGTAACATGTTATGTAGATGTAGTGTCGTGTTATGAAACTGATATTTTGGTAAAAAGACACCATCATCTGTGGGACTTTGACTTGCAGCAATTGTTACTCTCTAACCACTTGGGTTGGAAAATTACAACATCACATAATTGCCCTTTCAGCCACCAAAATGCGCAAACAGTGATCTTTGTCACTTTTGTCCGTCCAAATTAGACTTTCCTACAAGTTGTGTATACCACCAACTCCGTCTGTGATAAGAATTGCTCCTTATCCTCTGAAATTCTAAGCTAAACGGTCCAAAAATACAAGCAGCCAATACAAAGTCGATGTCTTAATTAAAGGATATGTACATGTAGAGGCCCATAGCAGAAATTTTGAAAACTTTGCTTCTATGAAAAATTAAGGAATGTGTTTGGATTCAATTCATTTGACCCAACTTGTCTTTTTTTTTTTTTTTTTAAGGATAATACATTAGCATGCTTCAGAAAAAATAATTAATTTAAATAAAGACCAAATATTGGGGTTGTTTGGTTGCAAGAAATTTTTGGAGAAAAATAGTTTTTTTGGGGAGGTTTTAGCTGTTTTGACTTTTGACTAATCAAAACAGCTAAATTAGTGTTTGGTTGAATAGTTGTTTGAAAGAATTGTTCGGACCTAAACAGATCTTTCTCAAAATGCTATTTCCATTAGCCTTTTAGGAATAACGTGTTTGTGAAAATGATATAACTATCCAAGAGTTTGAAAAAAATTACACCATATGACATTAGCCTTTTGTAGTAATATTTGATATTGTGCATTATTTAAATTTAATCTATCCAAGATTAAATTATTTGAATATGTAAATTTCAATTCATAATAATAAAATATAAAGCAAATAACAAAATAATATTTTAAGACATAATTATCATGTAGATAGATATACACAGGTTGAAAAGAAAAAAAAAGATTAATAAGAATACAAATTACACAACTAGTAACAAATTAAGGTTTTATCAATGAAGTTAATTTGTACATGTGACATTAATTTAATTCTTTTTGGAAAGAAAATAAGATAACTAGTAAATGAAAAAATTATTTTTAATTAAAATGTAATTTAGAGATAAGGGTACAAATTAAAATTTACTGAATATCTTTTTTAAAAACAGCTAATTTTGCCAAACACTTCTTTTATAAACAGCTAATTCAAACAGCTAATGCAAACAGTTAAATCAAATAGCTAATAGGTAATAACTAATACAAACAGCTAATAGCTGTTTACCAAACAGGGTCATTATATTGGACTATATTTCTACTTTTTGATTGTGGTTCCATAGAAAGAAGTGAGAAAGATTAGAAACAAAATCATTTGATTGATTTGTTCCCAGTAGCCATGAGATAATTATCTTCTTTTTTTGGTTTGTGCAAATGAGGCACAAAAGTCAATAAATTCTAGTAACTTCTAAAGACTTTACTGGTGAAGTTGCTTGATACTCATAGTCGTAAAACAATCATCTTAAAAGCACCCTGAGGGCCTGTTCTTTTCGTGGGTAAATTGGAGTGGATAAAAGGGTGAAGTTGGTTGAAGTAGTTGAGGTGGGTTAAAGTAGGTTGAAGTAGGTTGAAGTGGACTGAATTTTTTATATGATAAATTGAACTTGGTTAAAATAGTGGAAATGAGTTGAAGTCGGTTGAGGTGGATTGAAGTGGGTTGAAGTTGGTTGAACTGAATTGATGTTGATATTTTGGAATTGACCCACAAAAAATAACATGCCCTAATATATATCCTTAATAACCTAAAAAATGCACAAATTTCTAAATCCTGAACAAAATTTTCTATGTAGTGACAGTTTTTTGTGTAAGAATTCTTGGTATGAGATTGATTCCTACATTGGGAAATCCACCTTGAAAATATGGAACTGCCAATCTCAATGCAAATGCTCTTATTAGGCGTTTTGCATGTGGAATTTTTCTGGTGGGAATTTGAATTCAGGAATGGAAATCATTCTTAGGGATTGGAAATAGTTGTTGGCAATTTGGGATAATAATTCCTACTTCAGCCTTTTGGTACTTGGGTGTTAGAATGGGAAGTAAATAAAAATTTTCAGTAATTACTCCCTGGAACTAAATATTTTATTGATTTTAATTTCATCTTAAAGTTAAAAATCTTGCTAATTAGATACTGTCCATCCCATGTGTCAAACTTGGTCACAGAGGGCATGTTTTCACCTTTTTCTATGTAGCTTTAATCAAATTCTAAAAGTAAAAAATACATAGATATGTTATATTTATAAACAATGAGAAAAGTAGTTTAGATTGTGATTTTTGAATTTTTGAATTTACTACATTTTTCTTTTGAATTGATGGTCGACATATATTGTTTTTGACTAATTTGGAAGACTTCAATGGACGGAGGGAGTCATAATTATGATTTTTTTTAACTTATATTTATAATTTATAGAATTTCAATGACCAAATGTAGAAAGACAGATGTCCTGTTATAATTAGTCCGACAATAAATTTAAAAGCACAAAAAGAGTTTTGTACTTTACAAAAAAACTATCAAGAACCTAAAAGTAAGTTAACTATAAAACTCGTTTAATTATTAAAAAAATATTTCAAACTTGTTTCATTTTGCTTTACGAAAACTCCTACTAGCATTCCTATAAAATTTAGCAAACTAGTTGATACCTGCTGAACATCTCATGCGATCAAATAATTCTCTTTGATACCTGTTTAAGTTCACATATTATAATATTTCTCCTTCCTTCTTGTTTTTTTTCCCCTTAAAAAAAGTTTCTCTTTATGAGTAGACACTCCGTCAATAATTCAAAAGAATAAGCATCAATTTTCCAAAATAATTGCATATTCCAATTTAGGTTTGACTAGATATTGTGTGTAACGTGTGAAAACTAGATGCAAAGGTCAAGAATTGTAGAAGAATGATTCAATTGATTTTTAAAATAAAACGACTTATTAATTATATTACACATACATTATTAAATTTGCCAAATAAACAACAAAAGAAACAGGAAAAGGGATTATCCAACGTGGAAAACACTATTAGACTACTAGTTCTTGCTTGAATTGAGTTTCATACATGATTAATTGGTGACGCCAAACAAGCCTTATGTTCACAAAGGTCACGAGCTGAATTAGATGTATCACAACATTTGATGTTCTTTATTTATTCCTACCTATTTGTAAGCATCTATTGTAGCTTCAAGAAGATTTTAAATAATGAGGCAAGAAAATGGTTTTTCATAACAAATTCTCACGCCTCATAAAAATGTTTGAATTTTTATTTTTTGTAAAGTTTATTTTTTGTAAAGATAGTAACTATTTAAATTTAGTATGATTTAATTTTTATTTTTCATTATTTTGAGTGTCAGTTAGCTCAATTAATAAATCTTTGAGAATTGGTACTAGAAACCTAGATTTGAATCCCGTCAGCATTGATCAATCTTTGTGCCTCCTTTTGCTTCTAAGAAATATCATTATTTAAATCATAGAAAATAAATTAAATAAAGAAATCTACTAGAGGATAACTAATGAGGGATAGCGGAGTAGTGATCTTTCCTAACTAACATTTAATTATTCTTTTAACATTTAATTAGCATCATTAAAATAAACTCATCAAATTAACATTTAAGTATTCATAACAAATTCTTACAAATTTTTCCATAGTTGTATTTACCTTAAAAATGATATTAGACTTTTATGGTGTGGTGTAGCTAACAGCTAGTGTGTGTTCGATCTTCTTTCTTTGTTTGTTTTCTTTTTTAAGGAAAGGGAGAATTCATATCGAAGGCAATCACAAAAGATAGATTAAACTAGGGGAGTGCGAGGAATTCCTACTATACGTTAGCTTTTTTGGCATTACTTACATTTGTATGTAATCTAATTACAAATCAAATTTGTCTAGTTACTACTACAATTAATTTAAGAGAATCAGATAAGGCGAAAATGAAACTTACACTAAAACACCACTTCTTTCTCTTTAATTTTTTTTTGGGGGGGTGTTTGGGATTGGGGATAAAAGCCGTAAGAGTGGCAATATAAAGCAATAAAATTCAACACTTGCACTCCTTAATTGATTCATTCTCAGCACCCAAAAATCCAAAAGATGCCTTCCCTATCATCACCAGTCAATAGAGATAAGTAGGACTAATTAAAGTGATAGACGTAACTTAATCAACAACTCCGCTAAGCCAGAACACATCAGCATAGAAAACCTCCTCTAATAGGATGGACCAACTTATAACTTATAAGCTTCATACTTACTTGACCTCTACGTCCAAGAAATATACTTGTATACTTAAGAATTGAAAAGCCACCTTAACACTATCATTAACAGAAGGACCCACATGCAAACAGCTAGCACTTTATTTTGATATCAAAATATGCCTCATTTACTCTTAATTTCGACATCTTTAGCAAGTCTTTGGTATTGTGTCTTGAGTTGTACAGCTCCTTTGAAGTCCCCTGTAAAATAAATATTAAGATCAATGATGTTAATTAAACTCATCTTCTGATAATCTCATCAAAAGGATGTTAAGTTTTATTTCTAGTAATAGTATGGAGCACTTTATGAGTGTTGAAAATTTTACACCCATGAACTTTTAGTTGAAAGTATAAAATATTTCTAAATTTTAGAAAGCGAAGAAAATACCCGTCTAATGTCAATTAATCCCTTAATTTATCTGTAGTTGTTGAGATATGGCTTTAATGAGGATAAATTCGGTCGCATGGCTTCAATGTAAATAAATTTGATGACATGACTTGCTAAATGAATAATGAGGTACGGTGAACATACACTTTTAAAAAAATACAACAACGCCAATATGCTGCTAAATAGGAGATCACGACCAATATCATTAGAAATAACTACGAGTTAACTCAAATTTTCAATTCTAGTTGAGACTTGAAAATATTATAAATATAATAATAACAACTTCCAGTATAGATTCTACTTTTATGGGATCTGAAAAGATTCAAATGTAGAAAATCCTACCTCTTTAGGTATCTTTGTCCTCAAAGAGATTGATTCTACAAGACCCAAAATATTGCAAACATACATTTGCTTTAAATCAAACTTAAATCGACCAATCTAAAATTAAGCTAATCCGAAAAGGAAAAAAATAAAGTTGCCCCAAAATTTACTTAACTCATGCCATTTTTTCTATCATGTTTATTAAATAACAATAGTAGAGGCAAATTGATGTGGAGCAAGCCATGAAGATCAGTGTTTTCCTCCAAGCTAAAACCATGGTCCAAATGAGAATAACGATGACCTTTAGAAGTAGGACTCAAAATATTGAAACTCCAAGTTTATTATTGATTCGGGCCCTTTGAGATCTCAAGTAAGCTAGGAAAAGGATAGTTAGGCAAATTATTAGCCTTGAATAAGGAGATTAGTCATTTCTTCTTCATTGCCACTCCTGTTGTTAATTTTCAAGTTCTGGGCAAAATATATCCCATAAATTTTATCTCAATTTTGACTAGGCAAATGGATTCTAACTTTTGTAAATTATATGGATGGATAGCTCCAGATGCCTATTTTCCAATAAGCCTTGAATCACGTTCATGCTCCAAGTATTGAGAAAATTATGGGCTATGAACCGAGCAAGGACCGGTGCAGGACTAGAAAATACTCAGTTTTAATTATGGGCTTAATTGGGCTAGCAAATGGTTGAATTGGGAGATGAGATTTTATGGACATCTGGAGGAGTCATCTAGAAGATTCCATACAAAAGAGTATCTTCAAATCCATCCATTTGGATTAGATAATGATTTCATTGGTCCAACTTAATTACACACTCATTAGGATTTCATTGGTTAATTTACTTGTAATTCTATTGGCTACTATCTAGCTTGGAGAAGGAGACAACAATGCTATATAATGGCTAGAATCCTTTGTAATTTTCACATATTTAGATGATGAATTATAATAGCTTGTTGCTAAGCTATTGTTAGGGAAAAAGTTTTAATATTTATAAATCTCAAGTGCAAGGTGTATCGTTGAGTACTCGGGGTGTCGTCCCCAGAGAGTTGCGTTTCCAACTACCAGAGCTAACTAAAGCGTCTCGAGCTAGGTAAAATCGAAGGGGATAGAAATTAGAACTGAACTATTAAAGCAAAAATAAAAGGACTATGATTAGATCTAAGACAAATCAAGTAATCAAGTCAAGTCCAAACCTTCCCAGCTATGCTAGCATTCAGAGTTGATTGGTTGCATCATTGAGGCCACCTAAGTCCTCTTTCAAGGGTCAATAGGCTAATCTAATTGCTCTAACTACCTATTTCAATAATATTAGTTCAACTAAACTATTAGGTTGATGACCCTTGATCTAGTTAGCGACGAGACTATTTTCATGTCCCAATCCCAACTATTCTCTCTATCTATACTAGACAATCAACCTCACCTCTCAGCATAAGTCAATTACCCTAAAATATGGATGAAAGCTCTTTCAAGCATTTCATCGAGTACTTGACATGCATGAACGAAAATTCTAGATTTTAGGCATAAACAAGATAGAGTTGGGGCCTCAACAATGTTAATTACGCATCAAGGGCTAGCCACAATCTAAACCAACTAAAATTAACAAATATCATCAACAAAATACAAAAACCCAAACTAAACCTAAGCCAGCAAAGAAGAAAGCAAACATGAACAAGAGGAGGAAAGAAACTAATATAATCTAATCAATCTAACTAAACATGGACTAACAATGAAAACTAAACATCTAAGCTAAACAAATCCAATACAAAAATTAAACTAGCAAACCTAAACAAGAACAAGATATGAAAAAGAGAGAAAAAAGAACTTATGCTTGATTAAGGGAATCAACTTGAAATCCAAAGCTTCGAATCCAAAATACAATTTACCAAATCTTAATCTAATCCTCCTATTGAGGTTTTTATTTGACTAAAACCTAAACTAAAACTAGGCTAAAATCACCGGAGAGTACCCCGAGTGACCCCCCGAACAAAACGCTCGAAGGGGTATTAAATAGATTCGTGCGACTGAATGGCAGCTCGGGGGGCATGACCATGCCACATGGCACGGCCCCACCGTGACAGGTTAGCACGGCCGTGCCATTTTTCTGGCGCGGTGGTTCGGCCCCCTATCGTTCCTTTCTTGCCTGCTTTCGCTGTTTTTGTCTGTCTTCGCTCCTTCTCGTGGTACTTGCTCCGTTTGAACTTATTTCCGACAAAACGTAAATAAAACAAGTAAAAATTCTAAAGTTTAAGTTATTATACGAGCTAAAATTGGGTGAAAGAGGCATGTAAAATACTACAATTTATCGCCTAATTAACAAATACCTACACACCTATCTTTTTCTTATCCTCGAGTAAAACAAAAGAAAAACTAACTTAAGAACCTAACTCACTTTTGTAGGAATCACGGTTGTATTTAGCGTATGCAACAAGCCCTTTGAACCCCTTGATTCCCCCAAGTGGACGAGTAAGGTCTCGTGAGGGTTTGCAGAAGATATACATATAAAATCTTAAAAAAGAAAAACAAGTGGAAAAGGAGAAAGGAAAACAAAGAAAACAAAACAGATATACAAACAAGGCACAAATATCTATACAAGGATAAGACTGTACACATTCTAACCAACCAAATTACCAATGCAACGAAGATATTAGCCTGTATATAAACAGAGTGTACACATCAAGATTTTTTATCCACATACATGACATCAAAGCACTAACTTTTTACCCCACTGTGCATTAAAATCTAAAATCCATCCTAGTGCTCAGTGTGGAGGTGTATCATTATCTTAGGATTCAGGCTTACCAGAATCGACTCAATCCCACTTGACTAACACATGCTACATTATTGATTTGTTAACATAGGAAGTAAGCTTTTCCAATAGCAGTTTTGCCTCAAAGGATAACACCCAGTAGCAGTATGGCCTCAAAGGATGATGCCCAGTAGCGCATGCCTCAAAGAATACTTGTCATTTCTTGTTTTATGTTTTTCTTTTTCTCCTTTTTTTTAATTTTTTTGTTGAATGCGGATAATTATTAAAGTAACCGTGTCAAAAATAGGTGGGAGAGTCAATTACGGAAGACTAAGACCCTAAGCTAATGATGACGGTATAGATAAGGATATGATTACACATTGATAATGAATAATTGGTGTTAGAATTAGGGCCCAGAATGACACGTTGAGGATGAACATCTATCATGCACATCACATTCCTATACAAGCTAATAGTCAAAGTACAGGGAATTTAAGCTAATTAGAATAGTATGAAACTTCCCCAAAGCCCAAAAGAAAAACTATACAAAAGTGAAAAATTTTTACAAAAATATGCATAGGGTGTATGACTTTCCGCACCCACACCTAAATCTCATAATGTCCTCATTGGGAGTCAAGGAGTCACAACCACCAACCAAAACACATATATATACAAAAATAACTATACAAAAGCAAAATATAAATAAGAAAGGGCAAAAGCCATATATACAAAATAAAAAGAAAGAGAAAAGAGGGAACAAATTTACCAGGTTAGGTGCTGGGTGCACCTAAACTACCACCTCCTCAAGACGGTGCGATGGGATGTTGAAGGAGTATCAGCCACTCCTCCTCCTCTTAAGATTTGAGCTACCAAATTAGATGCCGTCAAAGCTTGCATGAGCTTATCAAACACCTGAGCATGCAACTCAGATGAATGTAAATAAGAGCGCACAAATATAAATACATGCATGAGAATAAGTGCTCTCCTAAACATAGCAAATGCCTTGAAAAAATCAAGGAAATAATCGAATACGCTAGTCAATATGATTTTTCCAAGCATGTCTCCTAGGTACAGATGATAAGGAGCAAGGGAGGGGTCGTACCCTCTAAAGGTATCTGGGGACTCAGAACAGTCAACCTCATTCCCCTCAAGTATGGCATAAGAATTAATAAGTAACATATCACAACACTCAGGGGAAGGAGAGGGTGGTGAGTAGGAAGAAGAAGCATGGAATGTATCAAGAAGCTTGGGGGATATATTATCAACAAAATCCAGATTAGCTGGCCCTGCAACCATAATATCCACACATGAAGTCCTTATGGGAGTTTCATGAAGATCATACTCCTCAATAAAAACGTCGCCTAACTCAAACCAAGTATCATCCTCATCAACATTAGCGCTTACACCAAAGGTCTCACCTACCTTGAACTCCGTCGACTGAGCTAAAGAGGAAGGTGTATCAAGAAAGGTTATGATAAATGCAGTGCTGTCCCTGAGGGTATTAGGAAAGGATGGAGCAACTGTGAGTAAAGTAGTCAAGGAAGGGTCGAGTACTTCATCTCGGCCGGACTCTAGAGGTGGGAAAGACACACCATGATCGCACAGATTGACATTAAGCCTAAGAGAACTAGAATTTGATGTGGATTTTATGTTCTAGTTTTAAAACCCTTTTTACTTGCAAGTACATAATGTTAATTGTAGACTAGCGAGTATTAGGATGTCGATCCCATGAGGAACAATAGTGATTTTAGACTTGGCTTTTCCAATTATAAAGAATAATTTAATTTTCAGAGTCGGATTATCAAAATGAATTAACGAGTAAAATAAAGAGCAAATGAGTAGTAAAGTAGAGAGAAATCAAATAGGAGAAAATTCTAGGACTTTGGATTTCACCTTTGATGCCAATATTGATTCACTAATTCAAATGGAGATTCAATTTGTCTCTTGTTCAACTTAAGCTACAAGCATTAGGCCACAAATTAAAAAGATGATTATAATTATAAAGTGAGATAATTTATCTAGTGATTTAACATGAACTATTATTTTTAGATATAACTCATCTAATTTCTATCATAAATTATTCAATTTAAACAATTATAATTTTAAGCCCAAATTGCATAATCATCATATTAGCCTACAAGGTCTAATATTCATTTGAGATAGCAAATTAAACTAGTATCATCAACATGATTAAACATTAGTACTAATAGGTATAAGTAAATGAAGATCAAATATAAACTCAAGATTATGCAAAAGAGACAAAGATAACCCCATAAGAAATTAGCAAAAGAATGTTATTATCAGGGATCCATCCTAGTACTAGAAATGAGTAGTTTTGCCGGCCATAGTTAGGAAAAACACCATTGGAGTTGGTATATTTTACTTCCTATGTCCAAACCTTATACTCAATTATATAAAATTATGAAACTTAGTGTAAACTCTCAAATTTGACTCACAAATAAGATGAGAAGAGAAGAGAAAAATAGCTAACAAAGTTCATTTTCTTCTTAACCCCTCAACCCAAATAATCTTGTCTTACAAAGACTCTCTCAACTCTCTAAAAAAATAGAAGATAGAAGATGGGAGAATGAGAGAGAATGGATGAATGTATGAGTGTGAGTGTGTATGGATGGATATGAGTGTCTTTTTCCCTCAACCTTGGTCCCTTTTTATAGTAGAAATCCAACCCCTTTGGATGCCCCAAAATTAAGGAGAATCAATTCTAATTAATTTTGGGATGCTACATGCATGGACATGGCTAGTCATAAGTATAGAATTAATCTTGATTAATGGCATTTGACTAGGTTAAGAATGAGTCATGTGGGACAAATGGAGCACTTGAGAGTACGGCTGATGCTGCTCGGAAGACGACTGGGGTGGTTGTGACCGTTGGGCCGCAAGAATTAAAGAAAAGGCTGGCTAGCTTGGGCCGCGAGCAGGCCCAACCGGAGGAAGGAGAAAGAGAGTGAGAGAAGGAGACAATGAAGGAGAAGGCAAGCTAGAGTCACTGGGCCGTCAGAACAGGCCCAAACGGAGGCTGTCTATGGAGAGATGAGGTAGGCTGGGGGGAAGCTGGCGTTTGGGCTGAGTCGCACAGCAGGCTAGGCCACGGTGTGAAAGAGAAGTGAGGGAAGAGCGATGAGGGGTGGAATGACAGGCGCTGGGCCGTGATCTGGACCGCAGGCATATACGGGCTAGCTTCTCTCTTCTTTTTTTCTTTTTTTTTTCTTGTTTCTTTTCTTTGGGTTTGACTTCAGGCTTTGCATTTATGGGAGATCCGAGTCCAAATTCTCCTATTTCATTTTTACCTGAAAATTTTATAAAATATGTATTATTTACTCATAAAAATATGTTTCAAAGCCTCAAAAGTAGGTAAAATGAAGGAGAAAATTAAATATAAAATATGAATTATTAGAACTAAGGTCAGTCTCAGGTGATAGGTCATACTCCCGCATTTTATTAGCAAACTCTATTTGTTGCTCATCAATTCATTGTCTCTATCATATTGCTAAGTCTAGCAGAGCCCTTATCAGAAATATAATAGAGACAAGAATTATTGTCTTGATCAGAACAATGGCAAATTTTGCACATAGAAGGAGCATAATTAGGGATCCAAGGGAGGTGAGATGTATGAATTAGTGCAACTAATCTCATATTCATAAGTACCCCGAGCCAATCAATCAAGAAAATCACAAACTTCATCAACATTTTTAGCACAAAAATTTCAATACTCTAAAAGAGTACGGGTCTCACAATTCATACCCTCATAAACTGTATTCAAAATTTTCCACTTTTTCAAATGAAGATCGCAATAAGCAAGAAAAGCGTGTAATCTATCATAGTATCTCCAAAATAATTCATGCTCATATTGAGGAAAGTGGAAAAAAGACTATTTTTTTCCAATTTTCAAATTGTTTTTCTTTTTTTTGTCAAAATAAATGCCTAGTCTCGAATGCCCAAGTAAGCTATAACATTGGAAAGCGCCAACTCCCCAGCAACGGCGCCAAAAACTTTTTAGAGAAAAAGTTTTAATATTTATAAACCCCAAGTGCAAGGTGTATCGTTGAGTACTCGGGATGTCGTCCGCAGAGATATGGGTTTTCAACTACCAGAGCTAACTAAATCGTCTCGAGTTAGGCAAAATCGAAGGGGACAGAAAATAGAACTAAATTACTAAAGAGCAAACAAAAGGACTATGATTAGACCCAAGATAAACCAAGTAATCAAGTCAAGCCCAAACCTTCCCTAGCTATACTAGCATTTAGAGTTGATCAGTTGCATCGTTGAGGCCACCTAAGCCATCTCTTAAGAGTCAATAGGCTAGTCTAGTTGCTCTAAGCACCTATTTTCATGGGATTAGTTCAACTAAACTACTAGGTTGATAACCCTTGACCTAGCTAACGATAAGACTATTTCCATGTCCCAATCCCAACTATACTCTCTACGCACACTAAACAATCGACCTCACCTCTCAACATAAGTCAATTGCCCCAAAACACGGATAAAAGCTCTTTCAAGCATTTTATCGAACACTTGGTGGCCGTAAAAGAAAACTCTAGATTCTAGGCATAAACATGGTAGGGTTGAGACCTCAACAAGGTTAATTAGCCATCAAGGGCTAACCATAATCCAAACCAACCAAAATTAACAACTATCATCAACAAAATACAAAAATCCAAACTAAATCTAAACTAGCAAAGAAGAAGGCAAACATGAACAAGAGGAGGAAAGAAACTAATATAATCTAATCAATCTAACTAAACATGGATTGACAATGAAAACTAAATATCTAAGCTAAATAAATCCAATACAAAAATTAAACTAGCAAAACCTAAACAAGAACAAAATATGAAAGAGAGAGAAAAGAGAATTTATGCTTGATTAATAGAATCAACTTGAAATCCAAAAGCTTCGAATCCAAAACACAATCTACCACATCTTAATCTAATCCTCCTATTGAGGTTTTTATTTGGCTAAAATCTAAACTAAAACTAGCCTAAAATCGCCAGAGAGTACCCCGAGCGGCCCCCCGAACAAAAAGGCCGAAGGGGTATTAAATAGACTCGTGTGACCGAACGGCAGCCGGGGGGACGACCGTGCCACATGGCATGGCTCCACTGTGCCATATGGCATGACCCCACCGTGCCATTTTTCTAGCGCAATGGTTCGACCTCCCCGTCGTTCCTTTCTTGCCTGCTTTCGCTGTTTTTGTCTATTTTCGCTCCTTTTTGTGGTACTTGCTCCGTTTAAACTTATTTCCTATAAAACGTAAATAAAACAAGTAAAAATTTTAAATATTAAGTTATTATACGAGCTAAAAGTGGGTGAAACAAGCCGTAAAATATGACAATTTATTGCCCAATTAACAGCTATCTCCTCAACAACCCAATAATCTTTATCTCTCTAAGTAGAGTAGTGAGATTGAGTAACAACAACAATAACTTTCAGTATGGGTCTCGCTTTTACGGGATTTTTGGAGATCCAGATGTAAACCTTCTTACGTCTAAATATATGACTGCTCGTAAAGAGATCGTTTGTAATAGACTAACATAAAAAGGTTTTAAAAATATATTTAGAAGTTAAAAATCAATTTGTAAACTAATTTAGCAAACATAAAATCTAATTAGTTAAAATAGAGTAAATTAACATCACTGATAAATGAGGGTTAAGAGTTTTGCGTACTTTGCGCGGCAAGCAACGACAAACCAGTAGTCTACAGGAGTGTAGCATACACATGAAAGGAAAAAAAGCTTGAACAACATAACAACAATCACTACCCCTAAAAGCCAAATGAAGGACTAGAAGCACACTACCTATGATCTATAACCATAATTCTAGATCTCCACAAACTTCTATCCTGAGCTATATCCATCGTTAGAACTACAAACTTCAAATTATTTTTAATCACCTTGTTTCAACTTTTCTTTAAGCCATCCTTTACCGTTTCTATACCCTGAAAGGTCAATCATTTTGCACTTATCATTGGTGCGTTCTCACTCCTCCTCTTTACATGACCAAACCATCTTAATCTAGTCTCCTTTATCTTACCTTCTATGAGTGCAACTCCTACTCTCTCTGTAGGCTCTGCATTCCTAATTCTTGGGTGTTTAGGTTTTAAGAGATTGATTGGTGGGTTGAATTTAATCTAGATTGTGATTTAACCTTTAGCCTAGATATATATCTCTTGATTATTGTTGCTACTAGCTTACTCAAACAAAATCCACAAAAAAATCTCTCTTGCTTCATAGTTGATCTTGGCTTTGGGTTATCATCTTGTTCCATTATCATTATTATTTTGGGGGTTTGTGAGCATTTGGTTGATATCCTTCAAGGTCTTCGACTTTCTTCTTCAATCTTAAACCTTCATTTGATCAAAGAAGGCCACCCATGGGTCACAAATATGAACAAATTCTAATTAATCCTACTGAAACTTCACAAGAATGAAATAAAAAGAGACTATAGTTACGTTAAAGAGGTCTTAATTAACAATTGGAATTATTGAAACAATTGGAATTATTAATTTCACATTTAATTGGTTTGGATTAAATTATATCTAACTTTGTTACTATTGGTTTGATTTGTTAAGTCGATTAGTGAAGAACTCACAATCAACATACTACTGGATACATTGTACATTAACATTATCTCGATTTGAATTGCACAAGTTTGGACTGAAGAAAAATGTGGCGTATTCTATTTGCAAGGAAGGTTGATCAATTATGTGTGATTCGATAAACGTTTTCCAATTTATTCTATATAAAATAATTTATGGCATTATACTATATTGTTCCCAAATAACTAATGCAGGTTTTTTTTTTTAAACATAAATGTTGGTCAATCAAGAAGATTGAAGTCCAAGGGATGATAATAGTAGTGATGAGGATGATTTATTAGATATTGGCCATACAAGATTGGATAGATTATGAATGAAGTGATCAGAGACAAAGTAGAAGTGATATCTATAGAAAATAAGATGAGAATAGCAAGACCTAGATGGTTTAGTTATGTGAAAAGGAGTGTAAATGCATGAGTGAGGAGACGACCTTTGGAAGATTAGGAGGAATCGTGATAGGTAGGTATGGCAACAGGGTGGGTTGGAGACAGGGTGCATATTCCCCGTTCCCGTCCCCGCTATGAGCCCTGTCCCCTGTTCCCGCCCCATTCCCCATTGCGGAAAAAAAAATGCCCCCCGCCCCCATTCTCAGCGGGGATCTAATCCCTGATGGGGCCTCAACGGGGATTTTTACCTGTCATTTTTCCCTCCTTTGTGATAGACATATTATAAGTTTTGGATAAAAGCCCAATTCGTCATTCCTAAACCCTAACCCAATAAATTGGACAACAAGCTCTTGTAGGCTTCATACAATATAATTCTAAAAAACTTCATTAAAGTTTACAACCTAATTAATTTAAATTAAAGTTTAACAAGTTTTATACAGCATAAGTCTAGCAATGTAAAAATTATACAAAATAAGTTCATACTATCTACAGTTTTTTAAACTTAATGTACCGATATAACCTTAGTATTATATTCACAAATAAAAGACTCATATTTAATTTTAAATTAAAATGCAGGACGGGGATGAGGATTTTTTGCTAATCGGGGATGGGGAAACGAGGATGGGGATAGGGATATTTCCTTGAGTGGGGAAGCGGGAATGGAGATGGGGTAAATTTTCACCCCGTCCCCATCCCCATCCCCGCTCGGGGATTTATTTCTGTCCCATCCCCGTCCCCATCCCCATTAGGGACGGGGATTTTTTCCCAATGCGGGGCAGGGCCCTGACGGTCCCCACCCCACTGCCACCCCTAGTAGTGGACCTAAGAAGGATTGGAACGAAGTGACTAGACACGATTTGAATAATTTAGGATTAATGGATGACATGTCTTCGAATATGAGTCTATAGGGATCCAGGATTAGGGTTGTTGATCTCAAGTAGCTTACTACTTAGACTTTTCTTTAACTCTTTAGTGTAGATGGACTATTGGGGGATGGTTTCTACTACTACTTGCCTACATTTATCGTATTTCTAGTTCCAAGCTCTACTTTTTTAGGTTGGCATAGGTTGGTATTTTATTACATAGTATGATTTAATGTTCTACACTTATATGTTTTATTTATATACTGTCACTATTTATTGTTTATTGTCTTTTTTTGGGCATGTCAAAAGTTTTTCAACTTTTATATTTCACCAAAGTATTTTGTGCATCTCTTAGAATCGGTCTTTCTGCCAACACTGATGGTCGAATAGATAGGTCTGCCTACCTCCGAATTTTTCCAAGCCCCATACAAGCGAGACCACACTAGAAGTTATTGTTGTGGTTGTATAATATGACATGTCATTAACTTAAATTATGCCATCAAAAAAGAAAAAAGAAGCCAGCATTTTCAATTTACTGTGATTAAAAGGTATTTACCTTCTTTTTAAAACGTAGTTATATTTTGCAACCTTTGATGAAAAGTTCAAGGATATTATATTTTTGAAACTCGAGCACTTTGTATACAGTTTTTATTAAATTCTTCTCACTTTATACTATCTTCATGTACTAAAATTTAGTGGTCGCAATATGATATTGAGTCAACAGGCTAATGCGACAGTGGTCATAAATCATAATACGACGCTGAGTCTATAGTCTAATGCATGCAAAAGAGAGGGGAATTTAAGAGAACAATTCAACAAATTTACACTTAACAAGCATAAAAAGAAAGGGGACATCAAATTGGTCCTTTGGACCTAAAATTTGGTGCAATTAATTTCATCAATAATGAAAATTTTATTTTCTATTAAAACGTAAATGCTACTAGGCCGTAATCGTTAGGCAAAATTAAAGCTTGCACTTAACTGGATGCAATAAACAAGCTATTTTACTACTACTTGCAAGTTACAACAAAAAGAGAGAATGGGACAGCCCTCTTTAACTTATCACAATTAACTTACGATTGATGAGTGTTAATAAGCAGTATTAGTGAGTATTAATTGATGCCCATCAATACTGATAAATATTGATCAATGGTGATCAGTGATGAAACTATAACTAAAAATATGACAAATTAATTACCGATCAATGTCAATATTGATTAATAAGTGTTGATTAGTTTTCAATGTTGACAATAAATATTTCTCATAAGTTTGGAAAAAAAAAAAATCATGTTCCACATAATTTAAATTAACATATGCTATTGAATACCAATCTCACTCAACGATTCTGAATACATTGATAAAAACTATGTCGGTTCAACAATAATCATATATGTTAATTATGTTAATTAAAAGAGAACGTGTTACTCTAAATTGAAAATTTTTAAAGATAAAAATTAAAGCTAGCCAATGAAAATGACTTGGCGTAAACACAGTAGTTGAATCCAATCAATGTGATCAGCCATTCCCCTCTTTCTCTCTCTCAGATTTATTCTGCGTTTGTAGTATGACTAACATCTGTCTTGCGAGCATGCCTCGCTGGTTCAATCTCAATTATTGGATTCTGCTACAATAATTACATTACATGCCCATCTTAATTACCACATCCCTAATTGTAAAGATCGGGACTGCCCCCCAAATCTTCTCAAATCTTCTTTTCTAGGTAAGTTATCGTCTGCTAATAGGGGGAATAGCCTTCTCCAGAAAACTACTAGCACTTCAATCAATTCTTTTCTCATTTTTCATTACGTTTTCCCCACAATCTCAACCAACTTCGGCAAGAACATATATAAAATTATTTCAGAGAGAGAAAAAAAATGAAGTAATTCCATTGCTGATTTTGGTTTTAGAAAGTAGCAGTAACATTAATCAGAACTACACAAGTCTCCATCCCTTGAGGGAGGAAAAATTCGAAAAAATAAAAAAAGAGGAGGAAAATTAAAGAAATTCAAATTCTCTCTCTTCGTGAACTTCAACTTTGTCCTACCTCCATCACCATCACCATCGTCATCATATTTACACCAAAATTTAACCACAGATCCATTTTTAAAAAATTTACTCTATTTTTTTTAAAAAAATTGAAAATCTAGTGATTACTAGAGGAAAATGTGCTCATCGGAAGAGAGAGAAAGCGAGTTGATGAGATCGAGAAGGTCGATCGAAACATCATCGCCACATCGGAGTGCCTGAAGAAGCCGCTCAAAAACGACGACGTTGCACGGGATCCTGAGCGCGCCTTTCTGAGCGTATCCGTACTCTTGCGCCGATTTATTGAGAAGTTCCACGAAGATCGGGTGATTCACCAGATCGGCGCTGACAACGAATCTCTCCATTTCCTCGCCGACGTAGACCGGAACGTGGCCGGAGGGGACCGAATTCGACGACCGTCGCCTCGCCGACGACGACGATTTCTTCCCCCGGCGAGTGGCCGACGGCGGCCGAGTAGAGGTGACAGAATCGGAGCGGAGAAGCGAATAAGATGATGATAAGGAGGAGTCTGCCACCTTGGAGAGCCTTCGTATCAACTGCTTCATTGTTAACAGATGTGAGTTTTTTTTTTTTTGGGGGGGGGGGGAGCAACAGATGTGAGCTTTAAGAGAGAGAAAGGAGTGATGAGAGAGACTGGAGACAGAAAGCAGAGAGAGAGAGAGAGAGAGAGCGAGCGAGGGAGTGGGAGGTTAGAGAGAGAAGGTGGGAAGTTAGAGAGAGAAATAGAAGTTGGGGTTGAAGAATGCGTGATGGGGTAGAGAGAGTGAGAAGGGGAAGGAGCTATAAATAATGGAGAAAGGATGGATGATTGAGGAATGAGGGGACCAGAGGTAAGAAGATAGGGGGATAATAGAAATATCATTTCATATATTTTCTCTTTTTTTTAATGGATTTTATGGATCATTTATTAGGGCAACAAGGAAATGAAGTTTTAATCATGGGGTTATATTTTGGGAGCTTAAGAAAAAGGGTTGAATTTGTGCGATGGACAAAATCCCTTAGATTTTTAAGTAATTATTTGGATTTATTCAATATCACTAATTATGAACTTGAATTGTTACCAGTAGTTGATTCACTAATTGCTTATTAGAATAGAATGTAAAATGAAATGGAGCAATGATTAAGATAAGAATCAAGTTTGTGATCACAAAATATGTGTATTAATTACAAATGCATTTGTGACATAATCTTTACGATAAGATAGTTTTCAATTCATTAGTGTTCAAAAATATTTTTCTGTTGTAAAAATAAATTAAAAATATCAAGCTACTTATTTGATTCTATTTCTTTATTTAGGGAGGTGTAGCACGGACGATAAGATGAATTTGAATTACAAAATGTATCATAATTTGAAGTTTAAATTACTAATCAGGTTAGCTTTTTTGAGATCTACTAATTAAATTAGCTACCTAGCAATGAAATCAAAATTATATTCAATTATACAATTAATTGCTACTGAAATTGGGGGCTAAAAATTAATAATTTAAGAGTAGTTATGTATGAGGTATATCCAATGCAAACTTGAAATTCTTGTTAGAAGAGTTCATGAGAGGTGGGTAACATTGAATACAAATTGTATTGAAGTAGTATTACAAGATAAGGCATCCAAAAAAATATTTTAGCAAAAGAATAAATGTATCTCTTATTTAAAAATATTTAGATAATTATAAAGTTTGCATTGGATCAGACCATTACTAATATTTAGACTATTACTATAAAAACATGAATTTCCATAATTATGTACAAACCAATCTATAAAAATAGCTCACAATTAACTTCTTCAATATTTAACAACTAATTTTTTCGTAGAGCCCACTAATGTCATTCTTTTCATACTATAATTGTATAAGCGTAGCAATAGTTTTCAATATTAAAAAACAAATTTGCGAGGCAAGTGGGAGAATAGTAAAATAAATATAGAAAAGCAACCATTAATATTTATTAATTATTGATTTTAATTTAAAAAGGAACAAGACACATAAAAAGGTCGTGACGAGAAAGAGGCAAGAGAGAGCGTACAGGTAGGCGTACTTGGCAGGTACAATTGCGTGTCATTTCTATATTAATTAATTACTTATTTATTTATTTTCCTTTTACTTTTTATTGTTTAAAGGAGCAAAATTCCTGCTGTACCTTACAGTGACGTGTTTGGACATAATCATTACGACTTGTCTTCTCGCGATAAGACGACATGTCACACGATAAATTGAAAATATTGCGACAAATTGGTTGGTAGTTGAGATTTGCCCTCGGCTTCGCTGTGCCTGTGCCAGTACTGTGAGGGCCTTGCACCCTCTCGCTCTCCCCCCCCCCCCCCCCCAAAAAAACACACATAATTAGGCAGTCAGTCAATTAACTAATTAGTTTTTTCTTTTAAGACATCCCCCTTGATGAACTGTGTGATTTTTCCTTGAAGTTGAAGGAAAATTGAATGATGTTTTGAGGAAAAATATTTTGGGAAATCCCAAATGACTGTTTAACAAATCTCTAAATTGGCCTTTGTTCTGAATTTATTCGTTGTTTAACTCTTGATTAAGATAGATTTGTTATAATGGTAGTAAATATATTTCAAGAAATTTTCACACAATTTAAATGTAATATCTATTTTCAAGTTTGAAATGCCAAACTCTGGGCTGAACAGAACTAACTTTATTTCGATTTGATCCTTGGTCCAAAAAATAATGAATTTGAATTTTCGGTCCGGTTCGGTCCAGTCCAAACTCCAAAAATTTTGATTCAGACTGAAAACTTGGTATTTACAATAATCTAGATTGTTCAAGGAAGGCAAAAGAAAAAAATCAAATATTGCACTTACTATTAATTTCATATGTACACTTTTAAAATGTACTATAGCGAAATATTTTATTGATTTTACTTAAATATCAAAGTGATAATTTCTTTTTTCTAACAAAACATACATCACTGATAACAATTTGGTCTAATCGGTCCAATCTGGGTCCTGCAGTCTCGGTCAGGCGCCTATTCGGCTTGATTTTTGGTAAAAAAATTTATAAAATTTGGGTTTGATCCAAATCTATTTGATTCGGTTTGTTTTGGATTTGAACCGATGTACACCCCTACTTCACATAACATTGCACTAGTATTCATAATTCCTGAAAAACCCAAAAAGAGAAAATGATAGTATGCTTCCATCAAAAAAAAAAAAGTAATATGCTGTTTCAATATTGTAAGGTACATTAACAGTTGAAATTATTTTCGTTTACCCCTCGAGGCTTCGATCAATTGTTTTTAACCCCATCACTTGGTTGAATTATTATTACCCCTTTACTTTCGCACTAAATTTTTATAAATCTTTAAAATCACAAAATACCCTTCCCTATCGGCAAGGTCCAAATGCGGCAATTTCTTATGTTCGCTCTTTGTCTACGTGCATATATTTTTTACGCATATATTTGTCATATATTAATTTTTAATATATATTTGATGATGTGGCTTGTGGGAGTATATACTCCTATGAGTATGATATATATATTGCCCAAATGCCGCTCATGGCACTGTATTTGCCGCACGTCACCGCCACCTTGATGGTAATTTCCTATGTGCTCTCAGGAGCACATGCTCTCATTGTCCACGTATATATATTTTTCACGCATGTATTTGTCATATATTAATTTTTTAATATATATTTGATGACGTGTCTTGTGAGAGTATATGTTCCCAGGAGTCTGACATACATATTGCATCTTGGTTGGAATCGGCCTTCTATGATGACCCCACTTCTTCTCTCTCAACTATTTCCCTCTCCTCCACCTATTCAACCACCATAGCTTTCGGCGATTTCAAGCTTTTCCCCCTCCTCCTGCAGATTGGCCGGTAGCATATACATGGTGGCAAGGTGGGGGATTGCTTGGCAGTTAAGAGTTATGGGATGAAAAATCAGAAAATTGCAGGTCACGATGGTAGTCCCCTGCAGTCAATAGGCTCTGTTCGGAGCTCACTGGCTTCCACTAACGACCTTCATGATCGTTGATACTGAGTGTTGGTGGCGAAGCAACGGCAACGAGGTTGGGGAATTGCTCGCATTGGGGAAATTGGGGCTGTTAAATGAAAAATATAGAGCAAAGATCTGAATTTTTGGCCACGGTTTGCTTGAGCCGTGTTCCCTTCACTTTCTCAGCAAGGGCTAATTACACGTGCTTAAATAATGCAAAACACAAACCCTAATCCTAATTTGCTCAGGAAAGAAGTTACAATATAAGGCATATAGATAATATAAATTATAAATTGTAGATATCCTATTCCTAATAAAATTCATATTCCTAACACTCCCCCTCAAGTTGGATCATGCTAGTTGACCAGGCCCAATTTGCTCTTGAGATATTAAAACTATCTCTTGCCCAGTGCCTTTGTGAAGATATCTGTGGGCTGATGTTGCGAATTCACATGCTTAAGAGTAAGTAAACCTGCGACAAGTTTTTTACGAACGAAATGACAGTCAAGCTTAATGTGTTTGGTCCATTCATGAAACACTGGGTTCTTGGCAATATGTAATGCTGCTTGGCTTTCACAAAAAAGCTTCATGGGTTGTTCATGGAATATCCCTAAAGAAGCTAGAAAGCTCTTTATCCAGAAAAGTTCACTGGTGGCTACTGCCATGGCCCTGTAGTTCGCTTCGGCTAATGATCGGGACACGTTTGCTTGCTTCTTTGTTTTCAAAGAGATAGGAGAGCCCCCCGAGTGTAACAAAATATCCAGTTAATGACCTCCTAGAAAGTGGATAGGCTCCCCAATCAGAATCACAAAAAAAAAGTTGCAAATTATTGTTGGCTTTTAAGAAGATGCCTTCTCCTGCACGGCCTTTTAGATAACGAAGTACTCAACGTGTCGCTTCTATGTGTTCTTCCTTAGGCGCCTACATGAATTGTGGTAGAATGTGGACTGCATACATCAACTCTGATTGTGTAATGGTGAGATAAATGAGTTTGCCCACCAATATGCAATATCTAGTTGCATCACTCAAGAATTTTCCAGCCGCCATTGCTAGCCTATGATTCTCCTCAATCGAAAAGTCAACTGGCTTTGCCTTTAACAGTCCACATTCATCTAAGATTTCCAAAGTATATTTTCTCTAACACAAGAACATTCCCTCTGGACCTCTAGCCACTTCAATGCCCAAAAAATATTTCAAGGTTCCTAGGTCCTTGATGCTGAAGCATGTATGAAGACAGGTTTTAAAATCCCTCGTAGCCTGAGTATTGTTGCTAGCTAGCACTATGCCATCAACATAAACTAACACGGCTATGAACATACCCCCTTTGCGATAAACAAACAGGAAATAATCCGCATAAGACCTTACAAACCCATACTCACAAAGTTTTGAGGATAATTTGGCAAACCATTGCCTAAGTGCTTGATGAAGTTCGTATAGTGATTTCTGTAGACGACAAACCTTGTTTGGACTTCGTGATGAAAAATCGGGAGGCATCTTCATAAAGACTTCCTTTTCTAGATCCCCATGTACGAACGCATTGTTTACCTCCATCTGATGCAGTTCCCATTCTTTTGCAATTGCAACTAACAGAAAGCACCTGACACTTGTCATTTCGGCCAAAGGTGCAAAGGTTTCCTTATAATCGAATCCCTTAATTTGATAATCTTCTCGAATCACCAACGTTGCCTTGTATCTCTGAATGCTCTCAACTGAATTATACTTCACCCGGTAAACCCATTTACAACTAATGGGTTTCTTGCCCGAGGGGAGATCTTCCACAACCCATGTCTTGTTTTTCTACAGTGTATAAATCTCCTCAGCCAAGGCCTTTCTCCAAAGAGGGACTTTAACTGCTTCCTGAAAATACTTAGGCTTTACAACCTTCATCAAAACAGCTAGAAAATTTTAGTGAGATATAGAGAATTTATCTGATGACACATAATTTGCTATAGGATAGCGTGTACTTAAGGAATGCTTTTCGGGTGATTTAGCAACAGTGAATATTTTTGCAGGGTCATTGGATTGAGCATTGTAGCATAGATAGTCTTCCAAGTTGGTCGGCCTCTTTCTGGGCCGAATTGGTCTCTGCGGTGGCGACTCCCACTGGGCCTGCGCATTACTTCCTCCTTCGGACTGGCTGTGCTGAGTTGGGCTAGGTAACTCACTCTCATCAATCTGGACAACATGCGTTTGGGCTTCGCCTAGCCCAACAACTGCAGCCGAAGGCCCCTCAGTCTCAGAGAGGAGCTGGGGGCTGGAGTGAACCTCGAACACACTCCCCCTTTGCGGCAAAAGATTCTGTTGGCTAAGTGTCATTGGGCCAAAGGATTTGGGTTGAGCCTTCCTCCACAATATCATCCCTAAAAATACTTCTTCCAAGGTCCGTATTTTCATGATGCTCTTTTTTATTTTTGGCAAGGGGAAATATATGTTCTAGGAAGACTACATCTCGACTTATAAAAAATTCTCGTGTATCCAAGTCATAAAGTTTCTAACTCGTTTGACCAAGAGGATAACCCACTAAGAGACATTTCCTACTTTGAGATGCAAACTTATCATTACCCTTTAGATTGTAGTGTGCAAAACATAACGTCCCAAACACTCATATGTGTTCATATGAAGGTTTTTGATTGTAAAGAACCTCATAAGGGGCCTTTCCTGATAACAATTTGCTAGGTGTTCTATTTATTCAGTGGGTTGCCGTAAGAACACATTCCCCCAAAACTTCACTGGACAATTAGCTTGAAACAAGAGAGCTCAGGACACATTCAAAACATGGCGGTGTTTCTGCTCTACCCTACCATTTTGTTTGGGCGTATCGACATGACTACTAGAAGATGGTACTCTGTAAGGTTCATAATGAATTAGCTCAAACACAAACTTAGCTTTATTTTCACTTAAAGCAAATTTTCCACGAGTTTGTTTTGCGCGAAAACAAATCTCACACATATCATGTTTGCCTTTATCAAAAACTCCTAAGCTACTAGAAAGAGGATAACACTTCACTTGATGGATGACCCCAGCGCTTGTGCCACAAGTTGACTAAATTGACTGCATTTACTTGATTTCTTCCCAATGACCCCTCCTTGTAGTAGTAGACTCCTCCTTGTTGCTTACCCACACCAATCAGAGTCCTCGAAGCACGGTCCTGTACCACACAAGCATCATCAGAAAAAGTTACCAAGCATCTTAGATCATTACATAAGCTAGCCACTGAAACTAGATTGCAGTTCAAGGAAGGGACATAAAGAACATCTTTTAGTCTCAATTTCTCTCCTAGGCTCACGGTTCCTTGGTGTGATGCCATCGTATTTGTTCCATCGGGCAAGCCTATGGGAACAGGTAAAATTTTCTCAATTCCTTGCATGATACTTAGAGTTTCCCGTCATGTGACAAGATACACCACTATCAATCATCTCAGTTTTACCTGAGAGTTGATCACCACCAGATTTTGACATTTCAATAAGGCTCAAAAGCCTCTGCACTTGCTCTACGATCAGCCCTGGAATCGCGACTTCGGCCTGTGCGGTTGGGCCACTGCTACTGCCCACTACTGCCTCAGCTTAGGCCAGTGTGGCGTGGGTACTCTCTCCCCCTGGCCCACAACCTTGCCTTCTACTGCAAGCCGCCACGTCCAGAATGGCCTCCATGGCCTGCTCTTCCTCTTTCGTGGCTTCCCCAGCCAGGTGGATAGCCGAATGTCTCATAACAATTTGTTTCGTCATGACCATACTTGCCGCAATGCTTGCACATTGGTCCCTCCACCATGATTGACTGTTCTCTCACCACAAAAGCCACTGTATTCTCAGCTTGATGATCCGTGTCCATCATGATACATTTATGGTTTTCTTCTTGTTGGATTATATTGAAGATCGTATCAAGGGATGGCAAGGGCTCACGTGCAAGAACTTGACTATGCACGGATAAGAAAGATTCATCATTTAGGCCCATCAAGAATTGATGGGTCTTCTCTTCATCAATCATCTTTACTATTTTCTTTCCAATCCCACATTCATATTTATCACATGTGCAATGAGGAATCTTCACGTAACTTTCTAACTTGCTCCACATTCCCATTAATTTCGAATAAAGTTTAGCAACCTCCAAACCTTCTTGCTTGCAAGATGCAAGATCATTCTTTAATTGATGAATCCTAGGGTATTAGCGATGGCATACCTTTTGCTTAAGTTCTCCCACATAGCTTGGGCAGTTTCGGCATAAGCTACGCTAGTGTGAATCTTAGGGTCAATCCCATTCAGGATCCACGAACAAATCATGGAATTCACCATCTCCTGTGCATCTAGCTCGCTTCAGTCTTCTCCCTTTTGTAGTGTTGGTTTGACTAGGGTTCCTTCTATGAACCCCAATTTGTTTTTGGCCTTTAGAGCAATCCTTATTGCCTTCCTCCGAAGGTCATAGTTTCTTCCATTGAAGATGACCAAAGTGATATTAACTCCTGGCCCTTCTGATGGATGTAGATAGTAGGGTGATTGGCTTTTAATCACAAATCTTTTTCCTCCACTCATAGCTTTGATACCATGAAAAATCTAGAGCAAAGATCTGAATTTTTGGCCATGGTTTGCTTGAGCTGTGTTCCTTTCTTTCACTATCTCGTCAATTGCTAATTACACGTGCTTAAATAATATAAAACACAAACCCTAATCCTAATTTGCTTAGGAAAGAAGCTACAATACAAGGCATATAGGAAAATATAAAATATGAATTGTAGATATCTATTCCCAACATTAAACAGGTTAGGCCGGGTTGAATTCGTGTTCGTGTTGAATTTAAATAAATTAAAAAATCATCCACCACAACCTAATCCATTTATTAAATACATTGTAAATCTTGACTTGTACCAAATTATTTTTAAAATGGATTGACCTGAAATTCATCTATTAACTTATTTAGTATAAGCAGGTTAGGATCAGGCTATCCACATAGCCATTTACCTTTTAACATTTTGACTAAAGTATGATTATGAAACGTTATAAATTAAACCTTTGAGTTAAATATATCATAATAATACAACCATTATCTATGATCCACATGAACCACAACCCCAAAATATAGATAGACTTGATTGAACCCCATATTTTCACAATTTCTCCAAAAAATGAACGGTAATTGCATACATTGGTAGACCGATTTAACTCATTTAATTAAATGGTTAAATTGTTATTTTTTCGTGTTAAAATTCTCAACCTAAACCTAATCCAATTAATTAAATGGGTTAAATGTATTAACTTATTTGATTAAACTAGTTAAAAATTTTTATCCAAACTTACTTAATTTCGTATTTAGTTCATATCAATAATCGTGTTGGGTCAGCTTTTGACAATCTTAGGGGAATTTTGGAGGGGGCGAGAGATGGGGGAATTTAAAGTTCACATACATGAATGACATTTTTGTAATTTTGGAGATTTGTAATAATTTGACACAAAGGTAAAGGAGGGGTAAATAATAACTCAAAAATGTGAAGAGACTAAAAATGATTTATCAAAACCTCAAGGAGAGTAATAAAAATAATTATTTATTATTAGCTATCGAGGGGTGGGAGGGGGTCTTAGGGGGGTCGAGGAGAGTGGCTTGATGGGGTTTGTAGAATTTTAGAGCATGCACCTTGGTGAAAGTTGAATCAACAACCGTATTACGTTAACTCTGATCTAAATGACTAAGGTTAGGGATTTGAAGAAGGCTTGTGTCCAACTTGATTCTCTTGTGATTGTGGGGATGCTTAAGGAAATGAACGATCAAAGACCCCAAAAAAAAAAAAACATAAGAAATGTCATTTACTTTTCATTTAAAAAAAAAAAGAAGAGGGAGCAATCTTTTTTTTTGTTTCAAAGATGTTACATTGTTTAATTTTAATCAACACTTTTATCTCAATGGACCGTTATGCTTCCCTATTGAAATTAGTGTTACATATATGTGCCAATACTTGTTTCTTCTATTGAATATGAATTAGTATGCTTTCACATTTTATCACTAATAATATGGTTTGCATGACTATAATTGTGTCTTAATCTAATTCAAATTACATAAATTTTTGGGTAATAAAGATCATCTAACATAAAATTTATGATAAGATGAACTTTTTTAGTGGTGAATTTTTGATGATTTTGAGATTATTATAATTTATATTTAAGTGACTTTTTAATTTGAGTGTGACTGATAATTTATTAAACATTAGTTTTAAAGAAGACCTCTCATTAAAATAAGATTGTTTACATTAAAATCTCTCAACCTCATATCTTTTAAAAATGAAATGACAAATAGTATCCATACTAGATTTTGCTGCAGGCCTGCCGCTGTTGTTGCTTTGATCGAGGATGCTTACTATTCTTAATGACCATTAA
This sequence comes from Carnegiea gigantea, assembly GCA_029747015.1. NCBI lineage: Eukaryota > Viridiplantae > Streptophyta > Magnoliopsida > Caryophyllales > Cactaceae > Carnegiea > Carnegiea gigantea. The sequence goes on along the minus strand of JAKOGI010001264.1, from coordinate 72,495 downwards.
TTAGACAAATAATTAATGGTTATGGAAGTTTATTAGTGGATTGTTCTCTCCAGGGGAGGAGAAATTAACAAAGGAGCGGAAGCAACATGGTAATTTACGTTTTAGTGTGTATATATATATATATATATATATATATATATATATATATATATATATATATATATTACTCAAAATTCTGAATTCAGCTACGTACGTACTATGCAAGCGCAATTTCTTAAACCCTCACCAACTAATCAAACCTAACATTTTCTTGACAAAAATTGAGCTAATAACATTGGCGGGTTAGTCATGTTTGAATTCAACTACTACGATCATGGATAGTCTAGATTCTAGAAGGATTTTAGTCAATTATTTTCAGTGATTTAATTAATTGATTTTATAGCTTTCAATGTGACGATTATAACCCACAAATACATGAATTTTCAGGTCTATTTCAACTTTGTGTTGGTGTTCTTTTTACTTTTTTTTTTTTGCCAATGGAATTGACTTTTAGTGGTTTAAGTTCCATTGTCATGGTAGGTGAAGGAAAAATAAATATTGTTTAATCTTAACAATAGCATTTGGTGTGTATTTCATTTCATTAGGACCTGAACAAATCCACCAATAAGTAATATCATCCTTATAGACAAAAAAAAAAAAAAAATTGTTCTTGTAAATAAAAAAATATCGCCAAAAAAAAATTTACTGAAGACCGTTTTTTATTGGATTAAAACATTTCAATATTTGGCTGGACCAAATTGTTAAGATTATAGAATTAATAGTAATACCACCAGATTTAGTATAAGGACACATGCATTTTTTCGATCATCCAGACTATAATTGCATATATATTAATCCATGTGTTTTAATTTGAGTAAGAGGCCAATCTGTAAACCCTAGAGTGAAAATTGAATTTCTATTTTTATTTTCCAAATGCTGATCCTGCATGCAATTTTAATGTTACTATCACCATTTGAATATATGGCTCACCTATTTGCAATGGGGGAATGTGTCAATGATACGTAATATAGTGTAGTATTGAGGTACTGGAATGACTTGAGGCAGCCCTGGTAATATCCTTCAGGATAAGAGAGGATGTCCTCATGAAAAACACACGGTAAGTAGGTGAAGAGGCAAGTACAAATGGTGGAAGACTGTAGGCACAAAAAATTTAATAATAAGTGTAATGCTATAAAGTAAATATAAATTAACATTTTAGGTTAGCCCATTTAATTAATTTAATTTATTTAAATAAATTGAGTCGAATCAGCTGCCAACTTAACCACCAAGTCAAAAGTCCAATAGGTTATCAAGTCAATGGTCTGAGAAGACAATCAACTCACAAACCCTAGTTGGGTTTTCCTATAAAACAACATCACTCTCTCCTATTTAAAGGTGTGCAAAAATTCATGCACTCCCAAGACATTAAGAAGACTTAGGCTCTCAAGCAACCTTTCTCTAGAGATAGACAACAAACACCTCAAACACGTGTTGTCCACTTTTGAAAATCAAAGAAAACTCATCTTACTTGAGATTAAGCTTCCTAGGCATCTTTCAAGATCAAATTAATTTAAGTTTATACAGATGAAGTCAAATCAGCCAACTTTATCGAGATTCAAGCCAGTCGATCCTCTTCAAGTACAAATTGGAGATCGAATCAGAGAAATTATTTATTTGTTCATCTTGTAACAGATATATAGAAATTGTACTCATATTTTCTGAAAAAACTTGTCCATATTTCTTATCTTATTAAATTTAGACTCGAAATTTGTGTTTGTAAATTTCGGCACACTCAATGGGACCATCTTTGCCTCTCATCTCTTTCTCCAACACCCCCGCAAAAAAAAAAAAATGCTTCTTTGAAGAAGACGTGGCTTTCAATAACGTCATCCCTCAACCTCAAAAGAGGAAGACTTTCGGATTTGTATCTAAAGAATCCACAAATGCAAGTATGACATTTAACAATCGAAGCACTAGAGTATGGGTAGGAGCATGATCAAAGTTGCTACCTCCATCACCCTAAAGCAACCAGTCATAACTCAACCTTTTCAACCATGCAAAAATCAAAACTGTCTCAAATTTGCTTATTGATGGAGTCAATCAAACTGTTTATCTTCCTAATTTTAAACTAAAATCTCTTGATGTCTTAAACATTAGGAAGACTTTGCCCCACGGAGTGGATGAATTCCAAGCCCACACCAATCCTATCTTTCAGCCTATCCGTGAGGAGGATGATGAGTATGGTACTAGCGATTCTCCCCCGGCATCTTCAAGGGATTCACTTTTCTCACAAGCTGAAGTCGAATCGTATAACACCATCATCATGGCAATTATGATGATAAAGGCTGCCAACTTGGAGGAACAATTAGCAGACATGAAGGTCACATTGGATAGACTTTTAAATGAAAGCGCAGAAAAAGATGTTCAAATCAAGTGTTAAAAAAAGCAGATTATTGATTTGATAAAGAATTTGAGGAAGGACTCAGCTAAAGCATCCAACAAGGCTCAAGTAGTGAAAATTTTGACAAAGAGCCTGACGATGAATCCAAACCACAGAACGATTTAACCTTAACCTCAATGTTCATTGAGCAAATTCCAAACTTGATAGTTGACACATTAGAAGCCCATCTGGGAGGAGATTCTCATAAAACTAACTTCTATAAGAAACCTTATACAAAGAGGATGTTATGCACCTAAATTCCATCAATTTTGTGACAAGGGGAACCCCAAGCAGCATATGTTGTGCACTTCGTCAAGACTTGCAACTATGTAGGCACAGTAGATGAGCTCTTGGTGAAACAATTCGTGCTATCTCTTAAAGGTATTGCTTTCAATTGGTATACAAACCCTACTTCGGAATCCACTGATAGCTGGGGCCAAATGGAAATTGAGTTCATGAATCGCTTTTATAACATGCACCACATAGTCAACATAGCAACATTGGCTAACACAGTCAACAAAATGATGAGCCAGTCATTAATTACATTAATTGTTGGCATGCTCTAGGTCTGAAGTGTAAAGATCACTTGTCTGAAATGTCTATTATTGAGATTTATGGTCAAGGGATGGATTGAGATATATTGTATGCTTTGTAAGTGAATAAGCCCAAGACATTTCAAGAATTCGCAGCATGAGCTCATGATATGGAATTTACAATTGCCTACTATGGAAGATGGCTAAACAATGATGAATTAATGACATCGACAATAAATAGAAACTCCGTGCTCAAAGATTCTAAAGAAAATGTTTATCCTTATTTTGAGTCTGATGCACAAAAAATGCTTGACAAAACTCTTAAGGAGGGACTTATAGAACTTCCACAATCAAAGCGTCTTGAAGAAGTTGGAAGAACCAATGATCCCAAATACTCCAATTATCATAGTATCATCAGCCACCCTATAAAGAAGTGTAGGGCATTCCAGAAACAAGTGCAACTTGTAAAGGCAGGAAAGATTACATTAGATGAAGATGACATCAAAGAATCTCATTGATCTCCTTTGAAGATCATGTTAAAAATGTTCCAGCAGAAGGACCACACAAAATTGGCGTTCAGGTGGCTGACTTCCAAGTCATCATTGCAAATTCCTAAAGTCATAGAAGTGAATGACTCCTAAATCGTAAAACTTTCACAATTTCAAGTCATCTTCACGGGTACCCCAGCTTCCTAAGTAAAACTTTCTATTGCTTTAAAAAGGCACAAAAAATGCCAAATTAAGACTCTGAAGTCACAAAAATCTTTAGACTTTCAAGTCATGACCAATGCTACAGGATTGCAAGTCATCAAAGTTAAACGAGTCCCATACCATCAAGAACAAAATTCCTAGGTGATCTAAATAATGACACTCAAGCCATTAAAGATAAAGACTCTTAACTCATCAAAATCAAAGATAACTGAGTCTCCCAAGTTCAAGACTCTTAAGTCATCGAAATTAAAGACCATCAAGTCATCAAAGATAAAAACTCTCAAGTGATCAAAATTAAAGACAACTAAGTTTCCCAAGTTTAAGACTCTCAAGTCATCGAAATTGAAGACTCCCAAGCTTCAAAAGTTTAAGACTCCTAAGTCTTTTAAGTTCAAGACCCCCAAATCATCGAAATTGCAGACTATCAAGTCATTGAGTAGACTTTTAGATTATCGAAGTGGACTTTAAATCATCACCAAAGTGGTGAACTCCCAAGTCATTAAACTTCATAAGCCTTGAGATATCAAAGTTTGTGCCCCTCAAAAGCACTAAGTTAATTCTTCTACTGTTTAAGTTGCAGACTTTTAGAACTCCTTCAAATTGGGGGCAATGATGATATATGCGTCTCCGTATAAGTTGGTGATGGTGGCATTGGAGCCTCCTCTTTCAAGTTTCCACCTCCTCCTTCGAGGCAGCATCAATGGTGATGTACACCTCTTGCAAGTAGGTAGCAACGGTGATATAATCGGTGGCATCATAGGCCTTCTTCAAGTTCATAGAATGGTGCACAGGCCTCTTACAAGTTGATAACAATGCTGCCATAGATTCCTTCTTCAAGTTGGCGGTAGCAACAACATAGCCTCCTCCTCAGTGACATAAACCTCTACTTTCAAATTTGGGGGCAACAATAACATGTTAGTCCTGTTTAAGTCAGCATCCTTCACGTTTAAATCATAGGTAGTCCTTATTCAAGTTGGTAACAACAAACGTGGCCTTCATCTTCATAATAGGAACAGTCATCAAAGATGGATCCGTATGCACAAGCCATCCAAGGGTGAGAAAAATACGGAAAGTTACTCAAGATGGACCCATTTAAGGATGATAAAAACTTTCTTATTGTGGCAAGTCATAGCGAGAATGACTCCCGTAGCCCAAAGCTTGAAGCATCCGACACTTCAAACGACAAACCTGCAAAAACGTGAAAACAAAAAAAATTGTGCAATTGCTTGACATGCGCGGCATATCCTTTTCAAGTAGGTCACATACGCGATGCAAATCTCCTTTTAAGAATTCAAGGTTAGCCTATTAATGTACCCAAAAGGATCAGACATTCAAATGGTAATCGATATCACGACAAATTTCCTTTTAGAGAATTTTTTGCATTTGGAGAATTTTCGCCTTTGAGGAAGTTCACATTAAGAGGACTCAAGGCTAACCTGTTAATGTATCCAAAAGAATTAGACATTCAAATTTTAGATTTTTTTTGAACGGGACACATCAGATTAATGATTAACAAATTAGGTTAATGAAGTTTAAGATTTTTTTGAAATGAAATGAAAATTGAAAAGGTTCTCTATTTAAAACCCATAATAACAAAACCTGTGCCATAGTTCTCTCTCATACTCCATCCCTGAATACCTTGAACTTCATAATTGACATTGGGTGAGAGATTTCATAAACCCTAAGTTTCAAGAGCAGAGTGAGCTTCACAGTTGCAATTAGCGTGGTGAAGTTGGAAGATTATTCTGATCTAGTGGGTGAAGCAGTTGAGTTGATTGGTTTAATACCGTTAATTGGAGCTAGGAAAACCTGAAATCAACTGAAAATGACTGATAAAGCACGTAAAGGCAAGCATGAAGCTCTAATTTCCATTATTCTCTAAGTTGGTGTCTAAATTGTATAATGTCGTATTGTGTATATGGAATATAGATTTTCCTTGTATTATGTGCAAAATTGATATGTGAAATAAGTAATGTTTAATCAATTGGTTTGAAAGTGCATATTATTGTTTGGTTGTGGTTAGATGTTCTAGTGGGAGGTCTAGATGGTGTGGCTCTGGAGATTAACTACGAAGGAGTATTTGAGAAACGGGAAAGTGGCTTGGAATATAAAGGGGTTAAAAGTAGGACCCTTTGGCCAGTGGATGCGGATTTGTTAGCATATTTTGAGGTGAAAGGGCATACAGAGGATGTTAGTTTTACTAATATAGAAGATATTTACTATGTCATACCTTAGTTGAGTATGGAAGATGGCATTAGGCCCTTAAAGACCGATTATGATTCATTGGAGGTAGCTGAATGTACTAGGAAAATAAAGAAAATTAGTGCTTATATTATCCACAAAGTGGACAAACCACTCGTCATTCCTGCAGCTTTGCCTAGTTGTGAGGCTGAGAAAGAAACATGTACCTCAAAACAACCTAAAAGTGCAGATAAAAAAAGGGTGAAGCATGCGGCAACCAAGAGGACAAGTCCAAGAGGCAAGGTCCCCCCTTCAAATGCTAAAGATGTAACCTCAAAAGAGAAGGGACCTATTGCAACTATCAATAATTCAGGGTCAAAAGAAAAGGGCCCTGTTGCAGCTGCTGAAGTTTCAAGCCCAAGACAAAAGGCCTTATCAGCAACTAGCAAAGGTAGAAGCCTAATTGAAACTATCTACCCTACTGCCACCAACTCTTCAAGACAAAGAGAAAAGGGCCCCCTCCTACTACTAAAAGCACAAGTCCAAAACAAAGGGTTCTGCTTGATAGTGCCAAAACACAAAGTCCAAAATAGAAGGCCTCCCCTGTACCAATAAAAGCCTAGCAACCATTTGCGAATGACTCTGAGGATGATAGGCCTGACTCTCCAATTCCATGGGATGTTTTGGCAGGTCGGTGGATATAATAAGTGGTTTTTCTAGAACAAGTGTGTATGAACCAGAGTCTGATGAATGGGAGGATATGGCCTGCAATGAAGATGCAAGTTCAAAAGACAAAAGGAAGAGGAAGTACAATGATGCTACTGAAAGAAATGATGATGATGTACTTAAAACTAAGGATGATGTACTTGAGGATGAGTTGCACAATGTGGAAGACATTGAAACTAGTGATAAAGAGTTGGAAGTTACCATTAATAGTTTAAGAAAGTTCAAAATATATAAGGAACTGGAAGCTCAAAGGGCTGCAGCTGAACATAATAGTGAAGTTCCTACTACATATGAGAATGATAGTGAGTATGCAGAGTTAAATGCTGATTTGAACATGCCTCCCATAACTGATGAAGAGGACAATATGATACAAAGTAGAAGAAATAAAAAGGAGAGGGTCAAAGTTGATGAGCACACAGACTATAAGAAGCTTAGATGGGAAGTTGGGATGACATTCGGCATAATGCATGAGTTTAAGTAGGCTGTGATTCGATTTGCTTTAGCACAAGGTTATGATCTGACATTCAGTGTGTTTGACAGTAAGAGGTGAGGGGTTGGAGCAGTATGTAGAAGTGGTTGCAAGTTCAAATTGTATGCTTCTTGGGATAAAAGGAGAGCTACTTATGTGATGAAGATAGTGATCAATCAAGATGTTTGTACAAGAGACATGTGCAAGAATAGATAGTTAAAGTCTCCATGGGCTGCAAATTACTACTTGTTGAAGTTTAAAGACAACCTCATTAGCCAGCCAAAGAAATAATCAATATAGTAAAAATTGACTTTGGTATCGTATTAGAGAAATAGGTAGCTTATAGGGTGAGACATGCAGCTCAGAAACTCCTTCATAGTTCAATAAAAAACCCCTGCTGCAAACAAAGGAGGTATATTAAAAAGTTGAAGAGATCTAACACAGGCTACACCTTTATATTATAGACATCCCTTAATATCACGCAGAACATCCCAGTCTTTCAAAGGTTTTTTTGCTTGCTTTGATGGGTTGAAAAGAGGATTTTTGACGGGATGCAGACGTATGTTATGCATATATGCCAGCTTCCTGAAGACTTTTCTTGGGGGCATATTGATTTCTGCAGTTACTATTGATGGAAACAATCAAATGTTTTCACTTGCTTGGGCAGTAGCAAAGGGAAAAAACAATGACAGTTGGTCATGGTTCTTAAATAATGTGAAGACTTGTATTGGTGCCATAGATGGGAAAGGGTTGACATTATTATCTGACCAACAGAAGGTATGGTGTTTGTTGCTTGCTTTCACTAATGACTACATTGGTTTTTCAAAATCTGAGCATATGATCTAACACTCTTTTTGTAGGCTATCAAACATGTTATTAAGAATGTGTTCCCTAAAAGTGAGCATAGGAATTGTGCTAGACATATATATGCAAATTGGCACATGACTCACAAAGGAGAAGAGCTGAAGTCGTTATTTTGGTCTACTGCTAAAGCCTATAATCAAGCTGACTACAGAGATGCCTTAGATGCTATGAAGCTTATTTCTGTAAGGGCAATAGAGGACTTTGTCTCCCAGAATCCAAGGGCTTTTTGTAGGGATTTTATTAACAAGACCCCTAAGTGTGAAGTAATTGTGAACAATAAAATCTTTAATGCATATATTGTGCAAGCAAGGGCAAAGCACATTATATATATGTTGGAGGATATTAGGGTTGCCTTGATGGAGAGGGTGGTGCTAAAAAGGGCTACTATGGAGAAATCTGAAGATCAAATTTGCCTAGGAATAAGACTGAAGCTAGAGAAGGAAAAGGATGAAGCCAGGAACTATTTCCTTGTACCTTCAGGTAATAGGATTTTTCAAGTAACTCACAAGCTAGATACCTTACATGTGGACATGAATGAGGGGAAACGTACCTGTAGCAAATGGGATGTCACTGGTATCCCATGCTATCATGCAGTCTCCTGTGCAACTTGGCTTAAGGAAGATCCTGCTAAGTTTGTTCATCCTTAGTTGCACAAAGAACATCATCTAAAGTCATATGAGGGAGCAATATTTCCTTGTAAAGATGAAAGGCATTAGCCTTAACATGACTTCCCCTTAGACCCACCCGACATCATAATTGGCCCAGGCATATCAAGGAAGAACAGGAAAAGGGATCCATATAAAGATCCCAAAAAACCAGGCAAGCTAAGTAAACATGGTTCATAGATGTCCTGTGGGACTTGCAGATAACATGATCACAACAAACGTTCATGCCCTAACAAGGACCAAGCCAGCCACAACCGAAGAGGGGAGGGCGTAGACCAAGAATAAACCCTCAACAACCTCAACTTCAACCTGAAGTTCAACAAATGCCTATTGTCTCCCATGCTCAAAGAGGAAGAGACATAACTACAAGCAAAGGCATAAGGAGAGGTATGGGCAGAGGCAAAGAGAAAGCTACTGGGAGAGGCTAAAACACTTGTTTAATGTTTTGTAGTTTTAAGCAAGTCTACAACGTTATCTGTCAACTCATTTGGATTTTCTTTACATTAATGTTTTGTAGGTTTGAGCATCAACCAATTAACCAACTAGATTATTAGAAGCTTTGTTGTCAAATCAATGACAAATTCACATTTCACACTAGCGATCATAAAAATTGAAATTTCATTGTTTTGGTGTCAATGACAACCTACAATTGATGGCAACTTCCATTTATTACATAAACCTAACTATTACAAGAACTATCACCATAACCGCCACACACAAAACAACTTTATCTTTCCGAGAACACTTCAATTCAAGTGCCATTAGTTTCTCTCTAACTATTTTCAACTGAACCTCTACTACTACCTTTTCTGCTTTTCCTTGCCAATCTTCATCCTCAGTATAGAGATCACTTTCCTCACATTCCAAGTGTTAGCTAAATTATCTTCATCTCTTATGTTCTTCTCTTGCTTATTACCCCCTCAAGTTGCCTAGCTCATTTCCCATTTTCTCATTTTCAACCACCAATTCCTCTATCCTTTGTTCCAGAATTTTGTTTCTCTCCCCAATTAAAATCTCTACCCGTTCATCCCACCTGAAGTATCCACAGTCATCACCAACCTTGCAAATTTTAGAAATCAAATGTGTCAAAATGATTGCAATTTCACTTTTAATTAATGAAAAAATGCAAACCCTAATTTCCAATTTTCACACTTACTCTCCATAGAGGACAACCAAAAAATTTCTTCCCCCTGTTGGGAGGTCGTTTGCATATCTAGTGGACGATAGGAACCTCATGAACACACTTCACAATAGACAACTCTTTATTTCTATTTCTCAAAGAAATTCTTCTACTTGAATAAGATGAGCCGATCTTAGTTGTTCTCTTTCCAGACATGTTCCAAATCTTATAGACCTCTCTTTGTACACAACTCGCTTATTGTAACTTTTCTCTCCACCTAGTTACAGAAGAATTTGAGGTGTGTCGTCTCCAAAACTAGGGTTTACTTTTTCACAGTAAAGGGAGGAAGAAGGTTCGAGCGAAAGAGAACAGTGGGTTAAAAAAATAAGGTCCAAAATTACGTTGGAAAACAGAAAGAGTTTTGAAATTACGTTGAGGTGTTGCTCCGATTCAATGTCTGTAATAAACGCATTTTTGCAACCGCGCGACATGATTTCACAGAGCCCCTTATGATTCTAGGACAAAGTATGCGGGAGTATTAAGAAAACAAGACAAGGGCACGTTTTCTAAGCTAAGTCATAATAATGCATCATCTTGAGTATGCCAAATTAATATTTTTTTTAAAAAAATGAAGGACGTATAATCCTCTCAAATCGCAAGCAGTGCTTTTAGCGAAAATACATAAAAGAAGAATACGATGATGATGATGAGAATATAAGAGACAAAGTGTTGAATCATTAAAGCGTTGTTTGTTTCTGGGTGTACTCAAAGACTCCAATCATGTATGTTTAGGGCAAAAGGAATTGTAATATTTATAGCCTGAAAGAAATTGCACGTAATGCAATATTTGAAAATTTCAAAAAATAAAATTTTTGTTTGCAAGATATTATTCTCTTGCCAAACATTAAAAAATGAGAAAAGGAAGCTCTCATCAATTTTTGGGGGAACTATCTCTAGGAGATTTCATCACAAGATGCCAAAATTTTGAATTAGGCTTATCAAATTATATGAGCGTCAATTAAATTATTCAACTAACTTTTAAGTCCCTCTATTAAGTCATTTTTTACTAGGGTGCTTAATGAGTCGAGTTATGATTCAAAAAAATCAAAACTTCTTGTTGAAGATACTATCAAATTAAGAGCATGAACTTGGCGGCTATCAAAAATTTTGAATCAAGCTTCGAGACTCGGCTGCATGAAATGCTGTTGCTCAATGCAGTCAAGGTCTCGAGGGAGCAATTTGTAGGCATAGAAAATTTAATAATCAGTGTCATACTATAAAATGAATATAAATTAATTATTTTGGTTATCCCATCTAATTAATTTAATTTATTTAAATAAATTGGGTTGCATCCGCTGCCGAGTCATGACCCAAATGACTGCCAAATCAAAAGTCAAATTGGCCATCAAGTCAACTGCCCAAGAAAACAACCAAGTCATAAACCCTAGTAGGGTTTCCCTATAAATAGAATGTCACTCTCTCCTATTGAAAGGTGTGGAAAAACTCATTCACTCCTAATGCATTCTGAAGACTTGAGCTCTCTAGCAAACTTTCTCTAGCAGGACACAACAAGCACCTTGTGCTGTCTACTTTTGAAGATAAAAAAAAAACTCATCTTGATTGATATTAAGCCTCTTAGGCCATCTTTCAAGAGCAAAGTTATTCAAGTTTATACAAACGAAGTCAAATTAGCCAATTGGATTGAGATTCAAGCCAGTCAACTCTTTGTCAAGTAAAAATTGGAGATCGAATCAAAGGAATTATTCATTTGTTCATCTTGTAGCAAAATATACAAAGATTGTACCCAAATTTTCTGAAACAATTTGTATATATTTCTTTTTTTTTTTTAAATTTAGACTTGAAATTTGTGTTTATAGACTCTTCTTTCATGTTTACCATGGTTTTTATGCCAGTGTTATCTCCTAGTGTGGTCTTTATGCCTTGTTCTCCCATATATCTGGATCACAGTCCAGAACGCAAACCTAATCCACTATTAGCGAAAATGAAAAAATTTATTAATGTATAAATTTATAGTATCAAAATAAATCCTCTACAATAGATGACATGCTAGCTATAGAGTCCAACTCATAGCATTATTTTTATATCATAGACAACGGGATTAATATTATTACTCGTCAGGATTAACACAAAGATCTTTTGGTGCTAGATCTAACACGAAGTCTAGACCATCACCCAACCAAACTTGATAGCTCAAGTCATAGGGTTGGAGATGGGCAAGCGCATGAGCTACCCCATTCCCCATTCTCTTCGCATATGAAAAAGAACAAAACTCAAAACATAATGAAAGCTTTAGAATCTCCTCAATGATCAGTCCTACATTAGTCCTTGGAGGACAACACGACTTTAACTAGGCAATGATACTCATGCAATCCCCTTCACAGACCCCCCTATTATATAGGAACTCCTGGGCCTTTTGCATAGCAAACAAGCATGCCCCTGGTTCCTCAACTTCAGGCCCACGAAAACCTATACCCTAGACAATCGCAGTAGCACATACATTTCTCATTGAACCTTGGACCACCATACTTCTTCCATGCCCCCAATCCCCCAGCGTAGCCCCATCAAAATCGACCTTCCAAAAACCCGTGTACCTCGACTTACTCCAATAAGAGCAATGGACCCTGATGACATGGCTGGAGATTCACCTTAGCCTCAACAAATTCTTTAACAAATTTCAGAGCATGCGAGACAACCCCGTTGGAGTCAAAGCAGAGCCGCAAAACATCCAATTATTTCTATCATTCCATATATCCCATATAACCCCCCTACTTCCACCACACTCATCTTCCTCTCTTATAAGATCCCTCTAAAAAGTCCTTTATAGACTGAAATTCTCCTATATGAGGCTGGATACCTAGGCTAGCTTGATCTCAAACCAGTCTAGCATGGGGACACTCGATAAATGCATATATCTCATCCTCTTGGATAGCACCACAAAAATCACATCATATACCAAACTCTTAAATCATTTTCGCAAATGACTTCTTAGTTGGAAGCGCATGGATGCAGGCACACCACAAGAACATCTTGATCCTAGGTGGGAGCTCTAACTTCCAAAAATCCTTCCAAAAAGAGCATGAACATGAATTGCTTCAGCTAGGATCATCAGCTAATATATGCTGCTGAATCACATCATAAGCTGTCTTCACTGTCAAGTCTTCGGAGCTCAAGAAGTGCCAATGATTCTATCCCTTGACCAAGGGGTGCATAATGGAATCTATTTTATTAATTCTGCATCAATAGGTAAGAAAACAGAGTCAACCACATATTCTTGCCACTCACCTTTGTCCCAATCAATGAGTTTTGCCACTCATAATAATCTAAGCTCAACTTACATGGCGTAATAACTTTGAATGATGAAGGTCAAGGGAGCCACCTCGACTCCCATATACTCAGACACATTACGTCCTCTACAAGCCACCTCACCCCCAGATCAATAACCTATTTGGCACCCCGTAGACTTCTCAAAGTGCAGCTACATCTATGCCCGAGCTTCGCGTTCATCATGGAAAAACAATTTATGACTCTGGGGTACCCTTGATTTTATGAAAATAATTATTATGGGTCAACGTCTTTAGAATGTATTCCAAAGTACCTACTATTTTAGGTAAAGTATTAATAGGGGATAATATTTTTCGAAATAGTTACTGGCTAAAGTTTTTCTTTGTAACTTAGTTATTGAACTTTCTAAATTTATAATTTTTGCCCAAAATGAGGCTTATCATGCAAATACTTGATTTTTTGGTACTTTTTTAATAAAACTAAGCTTATATTTTTGTTTAAACTTCTTATAATGACTTTACTGGTACTAGTCATCACAATCTACTACTTATATCATAAATATTACATTTTTTGTGGTTGACGGCCGACCATGCTTAGCAATAATTAAAGCTTAATTAGAGAGTTTCGACCATTACTTGAACGTAGTCGGTGCTGGACTCCGGCGTTCCTCTAACTTTTGGTTTACAGAGGTTGCTAATCTCAACCCCACCTTTTCTTAGATTAGGCACAGTACAGATCCGTTTCATTTCATACCTCGAACCGTAGTCACTAATCAAGTTTTACTTATTTTTAAGGGATAGTGAGACTTTAATTAAGAAATTATAATATTTAAGATATAAGGTTCAGTTGGATAACATTCCTTACTGGGAAAACTTCTTTTATTGAAAACTTGAAAGTGGAAATATTATAATGGAAAACTTAAAAAGGAATTTTAAGCTAAGATCATTAGAGATGCTTGCCCATAGAGAAATGGAGAATTCCGACTTCTCTTTTACTCAAAAATGCTCAAATGACCATATCCCTTCTCAGCACTCAACTTCTCTATTTATAGAGGGGATGGGGGTACATAAGACGCCCTAGAAGCTACAGTACATAAAGTTTTTTCACATAGCTATAATACCCACTACTTTATTTTATAGACCAAACACTTGTCGAAATGGTACAATAATGGGGCAGCTACTTTTCAGAACTTTTAATTATGATAAGACTAGTCATCATTATTGAGATTCTTCATTCCTTCATCTCCAATTATATCTTCCAGACCATCATTATCTGGATAATCATCAAAATCTTCATCAATTTGCTTAAAATGCTCTGGATCCCATTCTTCATATAATTCACGAAGATATTTTTTCCCTTTTTCTGATAAGAATTTTTCAGCCCCAACATCAAAGAGATAATTAAAAATATCATCTGATTCTGCACCTTCCACCGTCATGTAACCTTTAAACTGATTATTATAGGCAAAAGTAATGTTTTCACAATGCATTAATATTTTTCCTTGCTCGATTAATGCCCAACACTGATGATAAATGTTGAAAAATCCAATAGCTCTTGATAAAGAAGGATCAATAACTAGGTGCACTGGATTTTCATGAATCCAATTTTGTCGTTCATCATTGGGATCTTTGCAATCAACAATCTGGACAAGATAATGAGCTAGTTTGGCTCTTCCATTTCAATATTCAATCAGGGCACTATAAATTTCTAAATTAAGGCATCTGCGAGCTGGAACTTCATTGGACCATTAGGAGATGTGAGAATCTAATGGATCCTTCTAAACATGCATTGCTGAAATTTAGTTAGGGTTTAGAAAAAAGGGAAATTTAGATCTAGAATTTTTGTGAAGTAAAGTACCATCCCATATTTTTAGGCTTTATAGACAGGGTTATTTAGAGATAATGAATTTGATGGGAAACAAACACCTCCAACTCCAGACCTATCGAGAAAGTAGATTGTTATACCCCAAGACTCCCAAATATCATAGGAATGATGATGATAAAAATTGATACAGGCTGTATACCGTTCATTGAACCATTTCTCTTAGACATAAGAATTTATTTTTTCTTGGGTATCATAAGGACACTGAATGATGTATATGTGGGTGGTAAGTGAACCAAATCAGACTCAAATAAACCTAAATAAGAATTGAACCAAAGTAAAGAGAAAATGGAAGGTTGATTGAGATGGAATGAAAATAATAACAAAAAAGAACAAAGGATAAACAAGACCTTGCACTTGAGATAATCCTTCGCGGAGCCACTCAAGGACTTGATCTTGGGCAAATCCTCTCGTCTTCACCAAGGAATCACTCCAATTGGAAAAGAAAAGAGAACCTAGAACACCACTTGAACTTGCCAAAATTCAAGATATAGAACTAGGATTTTTTTTTTGGACACAAATGAGAATCACTCTCAAGGTGTTTGTACTACTCTTGGAAAAGCTTACAACTCTGAATTGAGAAACACTTCACACCCCCACTATATATAGGCAACAACAAGACAAGCAAAAGACACAAACTCCTAGCAATTTAAAGCTAGAAAATTGAAAAGACTTAGGAAAAATAAAAAGACACAACTTAAAGGAATGGGGGGAGGTTACAATGAACATTTTAGACTTCCTATCAGCTACAGAAATCCATCCAAGTCGTGCATGATGTCAGAAAGGTGATGTCATGTAACCTATGTCTCTTCACTTGCCCAGCATTAACTCCATGCAGCAGCCTTCACTTCAACTGAGCATTTCTCTCAGCTCACACGTCCAAATAAGGTGATTTTGGGCTTGTTGGAAAGCCCTGGAAATCTATTTTCCCGAATGGGCTCATTTGCTCAATTTGGATAAGTAGATAAAAAGTTATGGCCCGAATATTACACCTATATCAGAACTGGACTGGAACAGGACATGTCTTCTTTGAGTAATATTTAGCCCAACCAAACGACGTCCAAATTAAACATAATTGGGCTTGTTTGAAAGCTGAGATCTTAAAATTCAAAACCATGTGGAGCCTCAAGTTGTGGGATCACTTTAGTTAGGCCAAAAGTGCACACAAAAAATCAGGAAATTTCGGGATGAAGACGGCATTACCTCTTCGGGCATGAACGCCAATTTTCGGCAAAGTTTTGCAACTTCTTTGACTTCTTGAAGCTTGAGTGAGTCCTCCTTGGGCTGGGCTTGATGGTCTTTGGGCCGTTCATGATGGTCTCCATCGTGGAAATGCAAGGTACTCTTGATCCCTATTTGGAAAACCCGTTTGGAAAAGGCACTTTGACGTTCAAATAGAACTCCATAAAGTGTCTTTTGTCATGAAATTCAAATATTGGAACCAAAGAGGAGCCTTGCCATGCATGAACTTGTTTGAAACTTACCTCCCTTGAAGTTGAGTTTAAAGAATGAAAATGATCCCCTTGAAAATATACATCAATCCCTCTCTCTTCGAAAAGAATTGTCCTCAATTCTTGTTGTGAATGAGGGCATTCTTCTTGACTCAAGAGTTCCTCAATTCCTTCGACAACCCCACATAGCTCCAAATCGGACATTTGGAGTTCTTCAATTTCAAGCTCATCAAATCTTAGAGGTAGGTCACAATTCACCTCATGGTTTTCATGACATCCTTCTTTAAAGATCAAGGGTTCTCCATGTTCGCCTTCCTTATCTATCCCTCTTGGTTGTCCCTCACTTGTGTTTCCCATTTGTCCCCCCATGGTTATAAGTTTGGTTAGTTCAGGTTCTAATTGTGGGGATAATGGAACAATGAAATTGTCATAACAAGGATCAAAGTGAGCAACACATGCTATTCCCTTATCTAAATGGTGATCTAGCACAAGTGGCGAAGGACATGAATAGTCTTCTTGTCCCTCAAGTTCAAAGGTCTCATCATCACCATAGTCATCAAAAACAGGAGGTAGGTCAACTAGGCTTGAAGCTTCCTCCCCAAGGATCTTTTCATCTTTGTTGGGGTTAGGTTTCTCCAAACAAAGGAAGGAAGTAGAGTTAGAGATACAAGCACTCATGGGACTCCCCTTGTTGAAAGGGATGCCTTTAGGAGAGGAATTAAAGCCATTTCCCTCAAAGGTAAGAAAAAGATGCTTCTGTAAGTAAGAGGTTGGAGCAAAAGCATACTTTAGTTTATCTCTCAACTTATCCCATGTTCTGATCTTACTTTTTCCTCTCTTCTTCCTCTTATACTTGTACTTTTCCCACCATTCAAGCGCATGGCCGTGGAGCTTCTTGATAACCACCTTAAACTTCTCTTGCTCATCAATATTGTAGCGAGTGAAGACTTGATCCACTTTGGAAATTCAGTAAGGGAAATCTTCTTTTTGGCCACGGAACTTTGGAGTTTCAAGGATGACCATCTCCTTTTCAATCAAAGCAATCTCTTTTCTCAAGTTCCCAAGAGAAATCATGATGGATGAATGCTTAAGGGTTCTTTGTGTTATGTGTTTAGGCTAGAAAAAGGCTGTTTTGGAGAAGAGGAGGGAGGGCACGGTCGTACAATGGGGCACTGGGGAACCGTGCGCAATTTCTGGCCTGTGGACACTGGATGTTCACGGGTTTTTTTTTTTTTTAAATGTATTTGGGTGTGATGTGGGTCACTTTAAAACCTTTGCTCTGATACCAATTGATGTATATGTGGGTGGTAAGTGAACCACATCAAACTCAAATAAAACCAAATAAGAATTGAACCAAAGTAAAGAGAAAATGGAAGGTTGATTGAGATGGAATGAAAATAATAACAAAAAAAGAACAAAGGATAAACAAGACCTTACACTTGAGATAATCCTTCGCGGAGCCACTCAAGGACTTGATCTTGGGAAAATCCTCTCGTCTTCACCAAGGAATCACTCCAATTGGAAAAGAAAAGAGAACCTAGAACACCACTTGAACTTGCCAAAATTCAAGATATAGAACTAGGGATTTTTTTTTGGGACACAAATGAGAATCACTCTCAAGGTGTTTGTACTACTCTTGGAAAAGCTTACAACTCTAATTGAGAAACACTTCACACCCCCACTATATATAGGCAACAACAAGACAAGCAAAAGACACAAACTCCTAGCAATTTAAAGCTAGAAAATTGAAAAGACTTAGGAAAAATAAAAAGACACAACTTAAAGGAATGGGGGAGGTTACAATGAACATTCTAGACTTCCTATCAGCTGCAGAAATCCATCCAAGTCGTGCATGATGTCAGAAAGGTGATGTCATGTAACCTATGTCTCTTCACTTGCCCAGCATTAACTCCATGCAGCAGCCTTCACTTCAACTGAGCATTTCTCTCAGCTCACATGTCCAAATAAGGTGATTTTGGGCTTATTGGAAAGCCCTGGAAATATATTTTCCTGAATGGGCTCATTTTCGCAATTTGGATAAGTAGATAAAAACTTATGGCCCGAATATTACACCTATTTCAGAACTGGACTAGAACAGGACATGTCTTCTTTGAGTAATATTTAGCCCAACCAAACGACGTCCAAATTAAACATAATTAGGCTTGTTTGAAAGCTGAGATCTTAAAATTCAAAACCATGTGGAGCCTCAAGTTGTGGGACCACTTTAGTTAGGCCAAAAGTGCACACAAAAATCGGGAAATTTCGGGATGAAGGCGGCATTACCTCTTCGGGCATGAACGCCAATTTCCGGCAAAGTTTTGCAACTTCTTTGACTTCTTGAAGCTTGAGTGAGTCCTCCTTGGGCTGGGCTTGATGGTCTTTGGGCCGTTCATGATGGTCTCCATCATTATTGAAATGCAAGGTACTCTTGATCTCCATTTGGAAAACCCGTTTGGAAAAGGCACTTTGAAGTTCAAATAGAACTCCATAAAGTGTCTTTTGTCATGAAATTCAAATATTGGAACCAAAGAGGAGCCTTGCCATGCATGAACTTGTTTGAAACTTACCTCCCTTGAAGTTGAGTTTAAAGAATGAAAATGATCCCCTTGAAAATATACATCACTGAAGGTAACTAAGTTGTAACTCTAAAAGGAAAAATCTTTGGGCCATCAGGTAGGCAGTAGAAAGTAGACTAAAATGTTATCTACTTTTTGTATGAAATTCCAGGTTATCAATAAGGACTTTACTAGAAGGCGTAACCCGTTCTAGTAGAAATGGCATTTCATTTAGGATCTCTTCCTTTTCTGGCAGGAGGTCGGCTTTGATGATCACTATCGGTGAGTTCTTAAGTTAAACTGTCTACCAGAGAGTTCTTCGATCCCTGTATATGTTCAATAGAGAAGGAAAACTGATTAAGCCATAATTGCCAACGCAGGAGTTGCCCTTGCGCTCGCATATTTGATAAACTCTTTTTCACAAAACCAAGTATTCCTGTGCACTCAGTTCGAATAAAAAAAGGTTTTGGGGCTAAAAAGGTTATGAACTTTTCGATTTCCCTTATAGCTACAAGGATTTCTTTTTTCATTGCAGGATAGTTGCATTCTGCCTTATTAAAACTTCAATTGCAATATTTACAGAGTTTTTTTCTTTCTTTAATTTTGAGTACCGCACTCCAGTGCTCATTGCTGGCATCTATTTCAAGAACTAAATCATCTCCTTCGTTAGGCAAATTAAGGCCAGGAAGATTTTTACACATTTTTTTGAAGTTTTGAACGATCTTTGTATCATTAGTGGTCCATGTCCAACTTACTTCTTTCTTGAGTTTCTGCTGCAATGGTTTTCTCACCTTAACTAAATCTTTAATGAAATCTGAAGTATAGATAAGACATCTAAGAAACCTTTCTAGTTGTTTTCTATATTCAATCTTTTTAGGAAATTTTTTTTTTTTTTCCAGAATATGCTTTTGTAGGATGATTTGTCCAACTTTTATCTCTAGACCTAAAAACTCAATTTCTTACTCAGCATAAATGCATTTGTTCTTACCAAGTACAATGCTATGATCAATGCATCTCTGGATGACTGCTAACACATCATCTTTGTACTGTTCTATGGTTTTAGAAAAGATAAAGATGTCATCAATGTAAACTAAATAACAATGATTGAGGTCTTTAAAGATATTATCCATTCTCCTTCGGAATATTTGAGGTGCATTTTTAAGATCAAATGGCATTAGTATCCATTCATAATGTCCTTATGGGGCACTAAAAGCGGTAAAGGGAACACTCTTTCCATCCATTTTTATCTGCTAATAACCATTCTTGCAATCCATTTTCAAGAACCAAGATACTCCTTGAGTTCTGTTGAAAAGGACTACTTTGTTAGGAATAAAATAGCCATCAAAGACAGTATTATCATTAATCTTTTTGTAATTGATAACCATTCTAACTTTTTCTCTTTTTTCTTCCGCATGATTTCTTGTCATGAAAGCGGGACTAGTATGAGAACTCTTATTATTTCTAATTAATCCTTTATCCAGAAGTTCTTTGATTTGTTTACTAAGCTCTTGAATGTCCTGGTGGGTATACACCATTTGCTTAACTCGGATGAGTGTTGGGATTTAATAAAGTGATTTTAGCAAATGTTTTGTCTTTCTCCCAAAATTTTAGAGGAATGTCAAAGTAGAGCTCTTTGCATAATTTTTCTTGTTATTCAACAATTTGCTCTTTAATAGATAACTCAAGTAATGAGATTGTTAGTACTACTTCTCGTTGTGTAGGTATGACCTTCTCACCACGCTGGCTGTGTGTAAATTCAATTTTTTAATGAGTGCAAGCCTTACTTAATTTTTCAATAGGGATTGAGAGACCATTAATTGTAGATATTATTTAGTTTATGGTCTAGGTGCATGGAGAATATAATCTTTGAAAATTATTTCCAATAATCATATCATGAGAGGGTTGATCAGTAGCCCATAGAATTGGAATAATGCATTGGACTCCTTCTAATTCTAGGGATAATCCTTCTATGGCTTCATTGTGGCTCATAGCACTATTATCAGCTATCCTTACTTGTAGAGGATTTTAGCTGTTTTTCTCATAAACTCAGGAAATAATGATCTTTTTTCAAAGCATACAAAACAACCACTATCTATGCAAGCACACAATTCATATTTATTATATCCATCTAAACATGTCTTTATTAGGATATAGATACTATTAGGGTTTGTATTGGTAACTTCATACCATATTTTCATAGTCATGTTTTTGACTAATTCATCTTCATAGATTGGTTTACTAACAGTTTCAGTTTGTATCCAATGACCTTTCTTTCTAGACTCGTTATTCGATCTATACTGGATCTTGCAGCCTCAAAACTCATTCTACTCATTTCACTACTTATGCTAATTGTATCATCTTCCTTAAACTCTTTTTTGGCGGATAACGATGCTTCTCTCCAATCTGACCTTGTACTCATACTTCTTAGTAGTTGGGGTTTAATGGTAATTGTACCTTCCTCATCAATCTTTATTATATTTTTCTTATTGGTCTTTGTAGGATTGGCAAAACTAGATATCCATGACCAGTCTAATTTTATCTCTCGAGGATTGGATTTAATCCTCTGGATTTTTTTGCATGGGAGTGGGACTTTCGAATTTCTCTGCTTCTATCATTATTACCTTAGTCATAGGGTCTATTTTATTATCTAATTTGTAGATAATTTTTCAAAATATTCGTAAAAGATATCCTCCTCTTTTTATGTCCATCCCAACTGTTTTTATCTTAAGAGATAAGAAGTTTTTTGCAAATTCATCCTTTAGACTCATATTATATCTAGTCGATAGTTGAAACCTTCTGACCCATTATAGAAATTGATTTTTATCTCTGTGATGATCTAATTATTAAATTTGGTGTGCCTAATATCACAGAATAAAGCGTAAAGATCAATATCTTTACCATAATATTGTAATGGAGTAATTTGAACTTGGATACTTCCGACATGGATGTACCTATATTTTCTATCTTTGTTATGCTTAAGGATATTCTCCCCATTAATAAGATTAACTTCCCCAACGTCATACTCATAATCCTTTGTCTTGAGATCTTCTTCCATCATTTTACATACGTATTTGCTTTTTAATTGAAAAATGAATTTTTTATAGATTATGTCTTTTTGGATTATGAGAAGAACCCAATCTCTTGTCACTTCCTCATGATCATTGTCTACAACAAATTCTCCTCCTTAGAGGTCACCAAGGCTGACAGATCTATTCTCCATCATATAACTTGTTTCTTCATAATCACTTTCTTTATATTCATTGTCTAATATAATTTCAACAATTCTTTTGTTGTTACCTAAGGCTAAGTCTAAAGCCTCATCTTTATTAAGCTCAACATGATCTAAACTTCCCAAGATTTCAATTAGTTTGTTATTTCATTAGCATAATGTTCTACTTCTCCGCATGCCCAGCATTTGCAATTGTTTTTTCCTGCAGGACAATAAGCTGCTTTCCTAAAAAATCTACTTTTTTTAGGACTTAGCTTATTATAATATTTTCTCCTATATTTCTCTCCCCTTTGCTTATTAAAGCTCCTTTTCTTATTAAACTTTCTTTTTTCTTCTTCTCTCGGGTTCTTTTCGCCATTGGTGAGGTGAATCCCAATAAGTTAGGAATTGCTTCTTAATTTTCTTTTACTTTTGGAGATCAAAGCATTGACTATTGACTCATTTTCTTAGATAAGAAATTCTAGAACCAGTGGTATCAATGACATCTGCTCGTTTAATATATGCAGTGTATTTTTCATTTATTATGGAATTTATAAGATATGGTAATTTATCATAGAACATATCAAGATTGGTTTCATTATGCCCAATTTTGTAATAATATTGATTAAATTCAGTAACATAATTTTTCAAATATCTCATATCCCATAATTCTATGTTATTAATCTTTCTTTGTCATTTTCTTACTTGTTCTTCGGAATCAAGTTTAGCTTCGATGAACTTGGTTTCAATTTCTTTACATAGATTTTTGAACATTGCAACTGGTGTTTCCATCATTCTTAATGTATTTTTACCTTCTTCAGTTAAGGAATTAGCTCCAATGCTAGAAAAGCTATGTTCGATGTAATTTAAGAAATTTAATTTGCCGCAGTCCATGTAGCATTTAGGTTTAGGACACTATTTATTTTTCTTTTTCAGTACTCAAATATTTCTTCTCTATTACGGGCTTTACGGGCTCCATCTATGTTTAAGATATATTCTGTTTGACTAATTGGGGTAAGGATAATTTGTTAAAAAATTGTGGTTTTCCTTGGGATGACCCAAAGAAAAAATTGCTTGTACGTCCTGCTGGGACGTACCTAGGTCTTAAGAAATGAGTATTTCTTCTAGAAGGTTCACCAAATTCTTCAGACTTAGGAACGACATTTTTTATGAGATTAGTCTCTGTTTCATATAAGTCGATCTTTTTTTCAATTTTATTAATCTCATATTTTTTATCTAATTGTTTTCTAATTTCTTCTAAAGGTAATGCATTAAGATCATCAAGCTTAAGAAGGTTCATCTACTGATATATTTCTTCTTCTAATTGGACATTATTGGTTTCTTCATTGTCATCTGATGTAACGTCATGTTTATCGCTAATAGCACTCTTGATTTTGTTTAATTCTTCCAGATGTTGTTCCTTCTCAAATATTTTTTGTAGCTCTTCAAGAGTATATTGCTCATACTCCATCTTCTTTCTCTTTCTTTTCAAACAATTTTTCACCAGATTGTTCTTTTGCTTCTTTTTGAATTTTTATCTCTTGCGAAGGAAGTGAAATCTTGTTTTTTGGGTTTTGGAAAGGATATTTATGCTGAAAAGCAGTACTAATACTAGGACTAGCTTTATCGCTAATTCTAACTTCGTTAATCAGAGAAAGATGGACAACGATTAACTGATTCTTAAGCTCCTTTAATTCAGTCTTAATTTTAGCTAATTCTGCTTTTAATTCTAAAACCATATCCATGACATAGTTTAATTGAGGTGCTAACGATATATTACCTTCTGGTCAGTGGTCGATGTGGGAATAATTAGGGCCAGGACAAGCAGGTGATGATTCAAGCATTAATCACAGATAATCACAGTTAATTAGCTTAATTAGTTATTAATTAGCTTACAAGCTCAATTATTTTTGTGCAGGTGGCTCTGATGTCAATTGAAAGAGGGCCTCGAGTTTTACTAGTGAACAAAAAATCACAAACACAATTTTAAATTTTTTGACAGTAAATTTTTTTAAGGATTTGAGCTAAAGTGCAAATATGAAAAGTTTAAGGGCTAAAAAGACAATGTAAACAATGGATGGTCCCCTTGATATAGTTTCCACAAAATATTACCCCTTTTAAATAGATTCTAATAACATAATCTTCTATTTATGATTTTCACACAAAATGGGATATCTGGGAGTGATTTTTTTGCATTATTTTGGCCAAGACATGGATGTATATTTAACATCAATTTGCCTTTTTTAAAACATATATACTATTCTTGATCTCATCCCAGGACAATTTGTTTTTGTTTTTACTATAGTTTTACTATATATAATAACTATATATACGAATTACAATCAATAATTTAGGATCCCTAAGTAAAATTCTAGAGATTTTGTAAATTATAAAAATTCAATGGCTTTTTAGATATAATTCAATGACTTTGAAAGTTAACCAAAAACAAAATACATATCATATGTGCACACACCTATGGAAAGTAATCTCACGTATAGAATATGAATGTCGGTCAATGCTACTAACTGAATGGGATGATCACCATTGGGACTCCACCTCACAAAGATGTTCTGAGAACTTAAACATATTTCCTACATACGATCAATGTTGGTCACTGGATTCTTGCAATCATATTGCATAATTTAGAAGAATCCATCAAATACAAATCCATAATTTAAGCCTCTTTACTTGATTCTTATTATATCATACTACATATGAATGATTTATAGTTGCTACAGCACGTAAATCCAAACAATTCATCAAAATTTACAGCTAAAATTAAGAGCTCGAGTTTAGGTATGAAAAAGTAGCAACCAATTAAAATTCTAGAAGAAGCAAAATTATGGAGAGGAAAGAAACAGCGAGATAAACATAATAATAAAGTGATGAATGGGTAAATATCTCATCACAATTTATTATCATGCATATTTTTAGAAAATTGGAAATACAATAATAATAGTAATATTGGAAAGCCAAAATTATGCAGAGGAAAGAGATGTTGAGATGAATGCATTAATGTTGTGAGACAAACGGGTAAATATTTTATCATAATATTTTATCATTTATATTTTTAAAAATTTAGAAAGACAATAATAATAATAATATTCGGGTCATAAAGTTTAGATATATGTATGTGTGTGTGTGCTTGTGTGTGTGTGCGCGCGCGCGCACACACACACATATATATATATATATATATATACACACATACATACATATATATATATATGTGTGTGTGTGTGTGTGTGTGTATATATGTGTATATATACACACACACACACACACACATATATATATATGTATGTATGTGTATGTATATATATATATATATATATATATATATATATATATATATATATATATATATATATATATATATATATATATGTGCTTGTGTGTGTGCGCACGGCGCGCGCGCACACACACACATATATATATATATATATACACACATACATACATATATATATATGTGTGTGTGTGTGTGTGTGTATATATATATATATATATATATGTATGTATGTGTGTGTGTGTGTATATATATATACATATATATATATATATATATATATGTGTGTGTGTGTGTGTGTGTGTGTGTGTGTGTGTGTGTACATATATATATGTGTCAGAATATTTTAATATATATTTTTAAAAAAATTAGAAAGGTAAAAATAATAATAATAAAAATTATAAATCTTTTACTTTTTTTTAATAGGCTTAGATTTTAGATTAGGAATTATCTCTGAAACTATGAGACCGTGCCATGAGTCCATTGGTAGGTTTCTAATGCTTTTTTTAATCTCTCCCTCTCTATATATATATGTATACGTGTGTGTATATATATATATATACATACATACATATGTAAGGAGAAAGAGATACATACGTACATATAACATATTGATTTCAATCATATTAGAATTTTTTTTGACCTAATATGAAAGTTTATCACTTGTGAATTAATTTTTGAATTTCAACAAGTAAATTTGAAAAATAAAGATTGATTAGCTTAATATATAAGATTGTTTGAAGATGCTGCTTGATTAAATAAATCTTGAAAGTGACAAAAGTTTGCAGTAGATGAGGGATATGATCGTCTCTCACTTTTTTATGTATATGCATGTATATATATACATATATACATATATATATATATAAATATGGATGAGTTAGTGCTTGCTGGTAGAGGGCTACACATATGGAATAAATGATTGGGGCAACACATAAGCGGAGTTAAAGGGCTACACATAAACTTTTGTTACAGTTGCTAAAATGGTGATTATGTGCACTTTATTGACTATTGCTATTTCAAAGGATGGGAACTACATCAGATAGATGTCAACAATGATTTTCTTCATGAGGCTTTACATGAAGAGATCTACATGAAGCCTCCACCAGAATTTCATACTGCCTAGTCTCATCCAGTTTATAAGCTCAACAAATCTTTGTATGGGCTTTGTCAGGTGCTCCGAAAGATGACTTGTACTTTGTTCTCGACATTTATATGCATGCGTTGGTGCTTGCTGGTAACAATTCTCAATTTCGTCACGTGTGTTGACCTAATTAATGTGTAAGATTTTGATGATAATAATCCAAATGCACTAGTCAATATGCTGTGCTTGAGTTGTGTATTGAGACAGAATCCGGAAAATACTTGGAGCGGTTCGAATGAGCGTGGAGCATCAAAGTCGATACATGTGCAAGGAGTCCAGCTAATAACAAGAGTCTTGGATTTTGTATGTGCTTTATTCTTTTATATTCTTGTTAATATGCCAATTAGAAAGTCCTTGACTTAGCATTTGCTTTGAAGGGTTTTGAGGTATCTTAGAACACTGTATCAGAGTAGCTCTTAGAAGTCAGGTCTGCAGTGTTTTGAGGCCAAAAATAAAAAACGAGTTTCAAGGTTTTTAAAATAATTTTTGACTGTCGAATTTCATGAAATAATTGGGATTAATTTTTCTGATGTCAGTTGAGTCTAAAATGATTTCTTCCTTTGTAAATAATGTTGAGAGATTTAATCCTACTTTCGAGGGAAGGATGTTTGCCAAGTAATTACTCCTACTTTTTAGGAAGTTGCTAAGATAGTGGAGAAATGTGTGGGATTGACTGTTGGAGTTGATCAGTTCAAAGAAGTGATTTTCACTTCTTCCTATTCTTGCACTACAAGCACTGAGTGGGAGAATTATTCCTCTTTCCCACTCACACACATTCCTCTATTTAAGTTGCCTTTTTTCCTCAAGGTTTTTCAAGGTTTTTCAAGTGTTAAAAATTGCCTTTGTGAGTCAAAATTTTCTGTGAGAAAAACCTTCAAAGAGAGTGCTAAAATCGAGTCTTCAATATTGGCATAATAGGAATTGTATTGTACCTTACATTCAGCTTGGTTAGAAGCTTCAAGTAAGGTGTTGCTATCTCTTTTCCATCAGTGAGATAAGAGTTTGTCCAAGTCTTAGGAGACGTTGGACGTGGTATCTGTAAGAGTTTGTTCAAGTCTGGGGAGACTTTGGACGTGGTGTCTGTAAGAGTTTGTCCAAGTCTTGGAAGATATTGGGAGTGGTGTTCATAATTAGGGTGTCTCAGGATAGACTAAGTTACGTGTGTGATTGTTACATGTGTAACGTGTTCGACCCATCTAGTAAAAGTGTTATCGAAATCCTACAGTGATAGGTCGTGGTTTTTACTCTTTAATTGGGCCAGAAGTGGTTTCCATGTAAAAACATTGTGTCTCCTTTATTATTTCCATAATTAGCTTTGTTTCTGCTTCACTCCAAACACGCATTTCAAACAATTTTCATGAGTGTTCTGAAACAATCGAAAAAGTTGGTAGACACAATTCATCTCCCCCTCTTGTGTCATTATGCGATTAAATCCAACAACGTGTTTAAGACTTATCTGAACAAGTGTTTCAAGTTGAAGGACTTAAGGTCTTTGAAGTACTTTCTAGGTATTGGCGTGGCTTGTGCTAAGTACACTTTGGACATTTTTACTAAAAGTGGGATACTTAAGAGCTAAACCAAGTTCTTGTCCTATGGAGTAGCAACAAAAATTACTACTGGTTCTGGCGATCCTATCTCTAATATAGCACAATATCGATCCCTAGTGGGCACTTGATCTATCTTACTGTTACTCAGCCTGACATTACTTATTTTGTTCATATTAGTAGTTAATTTATGTATGACCCTTGGCAAGGTCATTGGGACGCTACTATACATCTTCTAAGGTATATAAAGTCTACTTCTGGGCAAGGTACCTTATTATTTCCCATGCTTACTCTTCAGGTATATTATGATTATGATGGGGCTAGTTGTCCTATGTGACACAACGTTTTTTAACTGGTTATTTGATAAAGTTAGGGTCTGCACCCATCTTATGGAAGACTACAAAGTAGCCCATTGCTTCTCTTTCTTCGATTGAAGCTGACACGTGCCATTGCTAATGCTAATAGTGAGGTGATTTGGTTACGTAATTTGCTTATTTTTCTCCAAATTCTTTTCCCTACTAACACTTTGTTTTGTGATAATCAGACTGCTTTGTACATTGCTGTCAACCCTTATGTGCCAAAAACATTGAGGTGGATTGTCATTTTATTATTGAATGATTGGTGTCTGGTGACATTCATACCTGTTATATACTCCTACCACTAAGTAGCTTGTTGATACTTTCACCAAGGCTTTAGGGCAACATCAATTTCAGTATTTACGAGACACATTGCGTGTTTCAGATCTGCACGCTCTAATTTAAGGGGGGGTATTGGCAAGTAATCTGGTCGCAATATTCTTGAAATTGTATTACTACTGTTCTTGTATTGTTTGGAAATCAGAATCATGTCTTGTAATACTTTCTTATAGCTTTCTTATTAGTTCTTTTTCCTTTGTATCATATTTTCCCATAGCATATACAAAAGAGACATAGTTTGGGAAAGGGTCGAGACAACCCATTCTCTCCCAACTCTATATCGGTTAAATTTACACCTACATATAAATTAAGACAATTTTTTTGGAATTGAAGTGAAGATAGAAAAAAAATAACTTTGCTGGCAGTTACATACTATTAAGATAGAAAAAAAATAACTTTGCTGGCAGTTACATACTATTTGATCACACTATTTAATTAAAGGAATTTATCATTTATAATTAAAAAATTATCATTTGATAACACTTTTTAATTAAAGGAGGTTATCATTTAATAATTAAAAAATTGATCATACTATCCTCACCGCCACATGACAATATAATTTTTAATTGAAATAAGATACCTAAAAAACATATTGTAACAAGACACCCATTATTTTACGTTCGGAAAAACAATATGACCAGTAGTCATCCTAACAAAAGAACTTGAGAGACCATCCGTATTCTAACTAAAGTACTTAGACGCTCTCCAAAAAAATAAAAAGATAAAACTAAAGGACTTAGACTCTCTAATTGGAGTACTGGATAGACTTCTAGGGAACGTTAAAAATCAAACATCACTATTTCTATTGAACCTAACAACCTGGAATACAATTTGCTCAAACAAATATATCTGACAAAAGATTGACCAGTCGTGGTGTCCCCTACATACAAACGAGAAATTATGTTGCAAAATTTCTTGTTTCAAGATTATATTATATCAACTAAAGGTTTATATATATTGATGATTAAAGGTTTACAAAAGATTTCACAAGGAATATACTATAGCATGCATTCATGCTCCCCACGTAAGTCTCCTTTATCTATGTGAAAGTTGTTGAGATTTAAACTTTTCCTTATCCATTTAAGCTAAAAGTTATTGAAATGTGAACGTGAAGCCTCTCAATCAAAATTCTAGTATTATGTCAAAAAATAATTTCAACTTAGAGTTTAAAATAATAGTTAAAGACCTAGAAAATATTTTACAAAATACTCTTACAAATTTGAATCCTTTAGCTATAAAGGAGCTATGAACTCTCATTTTTTAATATAAATAAATCTACAGATGCATACAATCTCAGAAAAATCAAACCGTAATCTCGACGATAAAAATCAAATATGCCACCATTGACCTACACTCAAATTAAAGGGGCAAGCCAACCACTCATTTAGTCACTAAGGCCCTTTTTTTTCATTGGTAAATTCAAATTTATCAACCTCAACCAACTTCAATCGATATCAACCTACTTCATAAACTTCAATTAAAAAATACCAACTTCAACTCACTTCAACTTACTTCACAAACTTCAATTAAAAAATACCAATTTCAACTCACTTCAATTTACTTCATAAACTTCAATTAAAAAATACCAACTTCGACTCACTTCAACCCACTTCGTACTATTTTAACAAACTTCTACTTTTCATACAAAAAAATTAACCCTTTTCAACAAATTTAAACCAATTTTAATAATCTTAACTAAATTTATTTACCAACCTATATTTTTTAATAAAAAGAACATGCCCCAATCACCAATTTTTGTGAGTGACTTTTATTAGTTGTCGATGGTTACAATAAATATTATTACAATATTCATTTCTTATCGTAGGTGCAAATACAATGAATTGTTACAGCGGACTCATGGTTTACAAACAACCCCTACCAGACAAATACGGATATTGTTGACAATGTGTATGTAGCTCTGATGCAATTGGTCGCAGGGTTGGAAATTTAGGGCAGCAGTCATTTCATATTAATTTTCAAAATAAGTTTAGGGAAGATCTCACTAGAAGACAGTGAAATTCGAACGTTAATTTTGTTTTATGCAAGCTTATATTTTATAGGCTGGTAGCTGAGCCCTGTGACTTCTCCTTTTTTTTTTTTTTCCATTTTGTTTTAAATACTTGTAATAATAATATCTTTTGCCAAGTGGATTTTAATTTGTGTAATTGACAAAAATTTTAAAATTGCCACCATAGAAATATATTTGAGTTCTGCTAGGTTCAAACTTGGGGGTACACACTTCAGCTTTGTGCAGGAATTGTGTGCATTGGAGGATTGTAGGTCTGGGCTTCTGACTTAAGCATGACATTTCCTCATTTGATCTATTAAAGTATGTTGAATACCGTGTCGTAGGGGCCTTATGGGTTGGCCCGCTTACCCTTGTTAAAAAAAAAAAATGTTAAAAAAAAAAATGTTGACACTTGACATTGATGTCCTCTCAAACAACTATTGATTTGCTAAATTGAAATTTCTATTCAACCAACTAAAAAAATTCCGCGCAAAATTAGGTATATATTATTTCATTTGCACAAGCTCTGTTTTGGATCTCATAAGTCTCAATTTCAATTAGTAATTATTAAGAATGGTCATCAAAGGCTTATATTTAAATTCCATGTCTCTGACCTCGATTTTTTTTTTTTTTTTGGTTTTTATTTTTTGGGTAGGAACTAGGAAGAA
Organism: Carnegiea gigantea; assembly: GCA_029747015.1. Lineage (NCBI taxonomy): Eukaryota > Viridiplantae > Streptophyta > Magnoliopsida > Caryophyllales > Cactaceae > Carnegiea > Carnegiea gigantea. The sequence continues at coordinate 41,062 of JAKOGI010001264.1, read as the reverse complement.
CAAAACTTCATAGTCATCTTGCACATGTCAAAACTTGATTAGTCCACAAAGGAGTGAAAGTACTTGGCAAACAACTATTAGTTATATGTAGTAGCTGATATGTATTAGCTGTTTGTGTTAACTGTTTATATTAGTGGTTTCACTAAAAAGTGTTCACTCTTCAAACACCCAAACTAGGTGTTTGACAAAGTCAAATAACTAATTTAAATCCAAACATCTCCTCAAAAAGCTCTCCGCCAAAGATCCACAAACAACTCAGATGACTGTGTAGCTTCGTTAACTTTGTTTCATCACCTTCCTTCCTTCCTTCCCCCCCCCCCCCCCTCCTTTTTTGGTTCGCTTGGAAATCCGTTAGAAAATTTCATCCGCCATTATCCATGTTATCACTCAGATTTTAGAATTTGAATGTCATAGTTAAAAGAACCATAGTAAAATCCAAAAATGATTGAAAAATTAATTATAAAAATATCCAACAGCGAAAGCCATATAAAAATGAGATATTTCTAGGAAAAATTACTCTATCCTTTCGCTTCCTCTTCCTTTCTCAGTAGGGAAAAAAAATCTTAGCTTTTTTCATCTATTCTGCTAAACGGACTACTATCAGTCATAATTGCCTTCGATAAGCTCTAATTTTTTTCAATTTTTAATGCCTTTAGTTTAATAGGAGATTTATTGGTAGTTTTGTATAGCTTATCAATAATTTTTCTCACTATTAATATGTGAGAGTTAAGATTGTTGCTTTTGATGTCAATTTTGTCTTCTCACCTTCTGCGAGATAGGTCTTCCACCTTAGTGATTTTTCATAGATATGGAGGCATGAAGTTGTGGAAAAATATCATTGAATTTTATTTTATACTAGTATAGACCCGTGCTATGCATGGTATATGATGAAATAGATCAGTATAACATATATACTTTTGAAAAATCATAAAATTATCATTACACATATAATTGATACTATAACTTAAAAAAGATAAGATGATAAGTGATTACTGAAAAAATAAAAAGTGATCAATTTCATATATTGCAAATGAGATTAATAACATAGGAAACATTTGATGATAATATATAGACAGATAAAGATCATGATAAATGACATGATGATAAGTTAATGAGTAGAGTGGGACGGCAAACACTCCTCCTCATCTTGGAGTACCTGTGCAGAAAATAAATTTTTCTAGTAATCATTTTATTGTGAATATTGATATAAACCAAGTTTATGTGTGCATACTATGTTTAATTAGATAGTGTACTTGGATTAATTCTTCAACTTTAGCACTTCTTCCACCCAGTCGGTCGATGCAATAAGAGTGATAGGTACTTCTATTTTATGATGTTATGGAGGCTCAATAATAAATAGTGATTATTTATCTTGGTAATCATCTAGAATAGTGTATAGCAAAAAGTCATCAGATGACTGAAAAAAATATAAATATGACATTGTTAGTAATTAGTAATCAAGCGGCAAATCATGTGAAAAGTAATGAATATAACAAAGAGATGTTTGTCAGATACTCTTTAAAATAATAATAATAATAATAATAATAATAATAATAATAATAATAATAATAACAACAACAACAACAACAACAACAACAACAACAACAATAACAATGAGATGTCTTATCTGGAGAAGATGTGTTTTTTTGAAAATAGGAATCGATATTTTAGATTCAATAGATGACTACTTTTTATAACTAAGATCACTGTACATCAAATCTCGCAAGTCATTTCCGTTATATCATTTTAGGGTTTTTCTGAAGATTATCACCTTTTTTTAACTACATATGTGTTTTTTTTTTTTTAAAGATATAAGATTATCATGAATCTTTTTCATACATATATATAGCTGAAATTTGAGGGGTTTTTTTTTAAAAAAAAATAAATGGTCTTTTTGAATAAAGATAAAGTGATATCATGGCAGATTATTTGCTTTTTCCCTCTGTTAGGGAATAGGATTCTCATTTGTCCGTTATCACTTATATAACTGAAATAATGGGTATTATTTTTAAAAAAATAACAAATAGATATTTTATTGAAAAAAGATACATTATTTAAGATAAAAATCAAGGGATTAGATTTATTACGTGACTAATTTGTATGGATAAGATTACACCAAATCGAGCAGATTATTCTCATTGCACCATTATAGAATTTTTAAAGATTATTCATCTTTTTGTAACTGCTTGAGTTTTTCTTTAGATAATACGATTATCATATATGCTTTACTAAATATAACCAAAACTACAAGGGATTTTAAAAAAATAAAAATAAAAAGGTATATTGCTTGGGGAGGGTAAATTTTTTAAAATTTAAATCTATGGTTTAGATTTAATAAATAAATATAACTACCTAGGTTTTCCCTCTAGATAATAGGATCATCATCCGTCTTTTGTCATGTGTATGCGAAATCTTGGGGGATTTTTTTAGGGATATTTTAACTTTGAAATCACATTCATTGCAGCATTTTAGAATTTTTCAAAGATTATCATGTTTTCTTTTAATTGCATGGTTTTTTTAGATAATAGGATTATCATGTATTCCTTGTCACATATGACCGAAATTATGATTTTTTTTTGAAAAATAGAAACAAATGGGTTTATTTTAAATAAAAAATTGAATTGATTTAATGGCGTATCATTTGGTTTTCCCCCTAAATGTAGGATTACCATATCATTTATCACATATATAACTGTAAATATCGGCATTTTTTAAAAAATTGGTAATAAAGAATTTTTTTTTGGGCAAAAGGTGCATTATTTTCTAAGATAAAATCGATGGTTTAAATTTAAAAGATGACTAATTTTTCTAGCTAAAATTACATTAAATCCCGCAGATCGCTTCTGTTAGCACTTCATGATTTTTGAAAGATTATCGTAATTTTTTAAGTACTTGCGGTTTTTTTTAGATAGTAGGATTATCATGTACTCTCTATTACATATAAACAAAACTATGAAGAATTTTAGAAAATAAAAATAAATAGGTAATTTACTTGGAAGTTCTAAATTTACTGAATAAATATAATTGCATAGGTTTTTCCTAGATAATAGAATTATAATTTATTTTTTATCATATATATCCAAAACCATGGGTTATTTTAAAAGACAAATAAAGGAATCTCTTAAGTTTAAAAATCAACATCTTAGATTTAATGAATAAATATTTTTAAAGGTCAAGATTACATCAAATTCTGCAAATCCCTCAATGGTAACATTTTAGGGTTTTACAAAGATTATCACTTTTTATTTAACTGCTGGGGATTTTTTTAGGTAATGAATAAATATAACTGCCCATATTTTTTTCCATATATAATAAGATATCATCTATCCTTCATCATGTGTATCCAAAATTGTGTGGGGTTTTTAAAATAAAGATAAAGGGGTATTTTATTTTTAAAATGACCTTTTTAGATATAATGAATAAATAATTTTTATAGCTAAGATTAAACCAAAGTTTGCAAATCACTTTAAGTTACTACATTTTAGAGGTTTCCAAAGATTACTATTAATATAGCATCTACATAGATGACATGAAAATTAAATTTACCTCAATATAGCAGAAAAAAATAGATCGCAAAGAGGAGGCGGTGACCCTATCTGGTTTTACTTTTCTAAAAACAACACTAATTTATTCTCATTTGGTCTTTCCGGTTTAGTTGGGCGATAATTGGATTTTTAGAGACAGAAAGAAGAAAGAGAGAAGGAGAAGTGAGTGTGCTTGTGAATGTGAATTAAGTTTAAGTGAATCAAGTTCCATAAATTTTTCACCTCAAAAAATTTCAATTTTTCAGTAGCTAGATTTATTTACATTTCTAACCTCTTAGACTCCTCTTACTGCTAACATATTTGATAATAGTTAAATAGTTATGAATTTTCTTTTAAAAAAATTAAATAGAATAAACTTTAGTAGTTGTAAAGTGTGGATATTAAAATGATCATTGATCTAACGGTTGTTATTTTTTCTTTTAATAATTTTTTTAAATTACAATTTTTTTTTAAGAAAATCTAATGTTGACCATTAAAAACACCATTAATCAAACGGTTGAGAACTTCTAATTTTTGAGAATTTAGATAAATCATAGGGCCCATAAAATTGCTATTATGTCTATATATGTCTTACACACACACACACAATCCGTAATCCTTATTTCCACAATTATAGATTTATGCTTCATAAGATATACTTTCTTACGATCATTTCCTTAATAACGATTTTTTTCCCTTATTGCTATGCAAGAGATTTGAAAATTAGAAAATAACTTTTTTCAACAATCTGATGGTTGTGATTAGGAGAGGGAATGAATTCAAGGGTTCAAAATCTCTAATTAATGAGAATGTAAGAAAATTCCACATCACCACAACATTGCTTTTATTATATAGTATAGATAGATATGAGGTTTACTTAATTGTTTTAGTTGGGGGGTGAATCAACAATGAAATATCTTATGGGTCTATGAAAATGATCTTCCTTTGAAACATAAACTATCACATCAAGATACCTACTACCCCAGGGAATTAGACTATATTTCACCACTATTCAGAAAGGCACAAAGACATTAACAACGTGATTAGCAACCTGAAGGATGGTATAAGTTTTGAGCAAATAAACACTATATTTGCTATTAACGTTATGGAGATGGATAATTATGTTGATGTTGTAATTTATTCTTATTTTATAATTTTTATTGTAAATACCATATGATTTTCCGATTAATGAATTTCACTTTTCTATCAAATTAAAATGGACGAAATCTTTCTGATTGATCGAGATGGAATATCAAAATAAGTCGAGTGTTAAAGTCAAATTCTCCCACTTCATTAATTAAAAAAAAACCTCCCTCTTATATATGGGTAATTATATCATGTTTCATTTCCTTTTGTCTTCATTAATTATTACGTGGCAAAAGTCAAAAGGGAAAAAAGAAGATACTATAGAATGCAAATTTTTGGCTAAACAATTAAGACCTGCCACATGGAAAGAAATAAATACTTTTATTTTTGGCCAATTACGACACGCCATATGTTAAATTAATTACGGCAATTCATTAAATATTAAATACTTATTGGAAATATATGCGACCAATTAAAAAGCACCACGTGGCATAAATGATGCAGAAAATAAATGATTATTCCTTTTAATAGAGGCAAGAAGGAAAACCCTAACTCCAACTTCTCTATAAAAAGGGAGTTAACCCCCTCATTTAGGGATGGACATTTTTTAGAAGAACTCTTAAGAGCTCAAGACTTTTCTCTGGTAGAAGACAACAAACACTTCAAATACGTGCCGTCTATCCGCGGAGACTAAATCATATCTTGATAGAGATTAAGCCTCTTAGGCCTTCTCTCAATATCAAATTTATTCAAGTCTATTCAGGAGATTGAATCAGAGGATTTATTATACTTGTTCTTGTAACAATTATATAGAGATTGTACCCATTCTTTGATATAAATATAAAAATTCACTTTGTTACTCAATTTCTTGTCTAATTGATTGCAGGCTTGAAATTTGCGTTTACAAATTTGACACGCTCGATGAGACATTCTCTGCTTCTCATCTCTTTCTCAAAACCACAAACTCTACATTCCCTAGAAGACGACATGACCCCTAAGACCGCCATCCCTCAACCTTCAAGGAAAGCTGTCTGATCCACATCTCAAGGATCGACAACCGCTAGTGTTATATCTAGCGGAATCATAACTAGAAGTATAGCAAAAGCTACTGCTGTGATTGTCATAAAACAATCAGTTGAAACTGTCCCGTCGCAGTCTGGCAAGATCCCAAGCCTTGACTCCAACCTACCTAAAGGAGTCAACAAAGTCACTTCACATCCTTTGAAGCAAAGATCCGTCGCTAGCTTCAAAATGCATCAAACAATTTCTCAAGAGATGGATGAGATCCAAACTCAGGCAAACCCCGCCCTCCAACCTTTCGATGAGAAAGATCATAGCTATACTAGGGGTGACTCATCATCGGCATCGCCAAGAGAGTTAGTCGTTGAATCAGAGACCGAATCCTCAAATTCTGTCATTATGCCAGCCATGGTGATGGAGGCGACCAACGTAGAAGAGCAACTCACAAATATGAAAGCAACATTAGAGAGGCTCGATGAGGAAAGTATGGAGAAAGGCGCTCAAATCAAGCATCAAAGTGAGCAGATTGCTACTCTGATGAAGAAGTTAGAAAAGCGACTATTCAAATCCTCTAGCAAAGGCTCGGATGGCGAAGAGTCTGACAAGGAGTCTAACTGCAACGAAGACTCTGATGACGAGCGCATAAAAAAGAAGGAATCCTCATTAGGCTCGATGTCTGTTGAACAGACCCAAAGCCTAATCGCGAATGCTGTTAAGGCTCAATTAGGGGGAGGACCTTGCAAGACGTATTTATACACAAAGCCTTATATGAAAAGGATTGATGCCCTTTGTATGCCTCATGGATACTAGCCCCCTAAATTCAACCAATTTGATGGCGAGGGCAATCTCAAACAGCACATCACTCATTTCATTGAGACGTGCAGTAGTGCTGGCACCGAGGGAGACAGGTTGGTGAAGCAGTTTGTTCGATCTTTCAAAGGAATCGCCTTTGATTGGTATACAAACCTGGAGCCTGAGTTTATTAACAGCTGGGAACAAATGGAACATGAATTTCTCAACAGGTTTTATAGTACCCAGCGCATTGTTAGTATGACAGAGCTGACAAATACTAAGCAGTGGAAGGATGAACCAGTCGTTGATTACATCAATCGCTGGAGATCTCTTAGCCTTGAATGTAAACACCATTTGTCCGAGGCCTCTGTTGTCGAGATGTGCGCTCAAGTCATGGAGTGGGACCTGCTTTATATCTTGCAGATGGGCAAGCCTAGGACCTTTCAAGAGCTAGCTACGAAGGCACATGACATAGAAATGATGATAGCAAATCGTCACAGCAAGTCGTCCGCTTCATATGAGTTCAAGAAGGACAAAGGTGATTCTAAGAAGAGTTCTAACCCTCCAAAGGCTTCAACAAAGGAAACTATGACTATTTGCACTGAAGAGCCCGTGAGGATTTCAGGAAGTCTAGACCAGAGGGGAAGAAGACCTCATTCTCTAAAGAAACAATAAAGAAGCACCCTACATTGAAGGAGCTTCAAGAAAGGAAGTACCTGTTCCCTGATTCAGACTTGTCAGGAATATTGGATGACTTGCTTGAAAATAAGATCATCGAACTCCCTGAACCTAAGCGACCAGAAGAGGCTAGAAGGACAAGCGATCCAAAGTACTGTCATTATCATAGGGTTATTCGCCATCCTTTAGAGAACTGCGTTACTCTCAAAGAGCGTATCATGCAGCTGGCTAAGGATAGGAGGATCATACTAGACTTAGACGAAACCGTTGAAGCCAGCTGCATCGACGCTCAATTAGAGTCATCGCCTTTACGACGAGGAAGTCATACGCAACTCCACCAAGAGAGAAGATATGATCTAACTCATGCGCCAAGGATGGAGTTATTCACAATTCAGTTCAGAAGTCTAGAGCCAGTTGTTGTGCCATTGATGATACAGACTCCTCCTCTAGAGATCAAACCCACTGTTGATATCCCAGAGGATAATGAAGAGGGGTCGACCCTTGTTACTCGGTGAAGGTCCAAGAACCAAAGGCGGGACCAACAACTGCCCCTGTGCCATAGGAAGAGACAAGGGAGGAAAAAGAAACCTCAGCGTAGGAGAAGTAGGAGGAATCCGAGAACAAATAAGAAGCAGGACATTTAACCTATAGATCTGCTTAAGCAAGAGCCGCTTACTCCTATCACGTTGGAAGAGTTCTTCCCTGTGGGCTTTTTTGATAAAGTCACTGTTAACATGACCTCATGTACTGAGTTTGAAGATGAAGAAGATGGAGAAAAGAAAAAACAGGAAGACTCTTCAAAAGGAGATGATAAAACTCCGGTTGTCTTGGAAGCTTTACCAGCACGCATAGGTTGGAGGTAAATCTTTTATCTACCAGAAGAGATGCGTCAGTGTGTCGCCACCATCCTCCACCATCTAGAGCTTTATGTCGACAAGGTCAAAAACCTTGAAGAATCCTCGAAAGGCCTTACCCAGTATGCCATTTGCAACACCGCTATCACTTTCACCGACGACGATTTATTGCTAGGCTCCAAACCTCATAACCATCCCTTATTTGTGGCTGGTTATATCAAAAAGCAAAAAGTCAAGCGCATCTTGATAGATGGAGGTTCAGCAGTTAACATCATGCCTAAATCTACGATAATCTACGATGAATGAATTGAGGAGCTTTCTAAGAGTCGTATGGTGATTCAAGGATTTAGCTTGGAGAGTCAGCATGTAATTGGCATGATTCGCCTAGAGATAACAATGGAGACCAACTAACATCTTCAATCTTCTATATAATTGACTCTAAGACGTCGTACAAACTGTTACTTGGATGCCCGTGGCTCTATGAACATGGAATAGTGGCTTCTACCCTCCATCAATGTCTTAAGTATTACTATGGGGGCGAGAAAAAAATCAATGGTGATGTCAAGCAATTTACAAAGGCAGAATCGCATTTTGCCAATTCTAAATTCTTTGAAGAGGGCACTGGACTTAAGGAAACTATACCTTCAGTAATTTCCTCCACAGGTAGCATCAAGCCAAAGACCTGTTCTTTTTAAAAAGTTAATGGAAAGTGATCTAGAAAAAACACTGCTAACAAGGCCACATCATCAATTCACACAAGAAGGCCCATCAGATTGGCTTCAAATATGGCCCCCTAATGCACCCTAGCTCAGTCTCATCTTTTTCGAAGCTTATGGATGAAGATAACCCTGTGAAATTATTAGTTAGCTCATCTGCTCTGTACCCTATAAATATCAATCTGCCACTTGAGAAAGGTAATGAATGCGAGGCACAGATACTTAGGTACTCACATCACGCATTAGCGTCTGGTTCTCGTCTTTTCTGCTTTTCCCCCTCCTCTTGTAAGGCTCTGACTTAACCATCGGAGGGACATTTTTCGGACTCACATTCAGGATGCGCCTTTGTTGTAGGGAGGATGGAAGGCTCGACATTCCAGACAATCACCATCTCGTAGGCCTGTTTTTCATGACCTCATCCTTACAGTATTCGTGCTGAAATAGAAAGGGTTGGAAATAATCGAAAGAAATTATAGAAAAAGATCATTGGAAGACTGAAAAATTGAATGAGTTGAAAGGAGTATAGTTGAAACAAAGTGGAAAAAAGTTGGGAAATTTTTTAAGGAATTGGAAGAAATTAGAAACTAATTAAAACTGTAAGTTGAGAAGAGTATGATTGTCACTAAGATTAATAATATTTCATTTTATACCCTCGCTACAATTGGATATCATCTAGCAACTTTGCGCCATCAATTTTTAATTTTGATGAGTTATAGAATGAGGCTTTACTTTTTTTGTGGGCATTAGTGCTTAATGGATATCATTTATATAAATTATTGTTTTGGGAAGTAAGTAAAGTGAACCTTTTTCTCTATACCTTGTATAATGACTAAGGCTCAAGGCAAAAGTTTATTAAGCAAGGATAAATCAAACCCACAAGCCTATCAAGAAAGTGCTAGTACCTTCCAATTCTAACCTAATGGTTATGCCTTGGTGTGTATCCGAAGTGCCAATTGACTGAAGCTCATCATAGTGATCTCCATAAAATTCAATTGAAAAAGGTTTATCGACAGGTTTGTTCTTTTAAACTTGATTGCTATAACTTCTTAATTACATTATTATGAATTCTTATAGTTCGTTGGAGTTAAATTTAATTTAATTAAACTTATAAGTATGTATTTTATTAAATCTTTAACTAAATAAAGTTGTACAAAATTAAAGTCTATATCATACTTCTATGAGTACAAACTCTTACAAATTCTATCAGCGTCACATATGAAAAATTATCTGTATATGATAAATATTAATTTACGTTGGGAAAATACATATACGTGGCAAGTCGGAGTGCACACTCATAGGTGTATGATATACTTTACCATGCAAAACCTTTAGTTACATGCACTCAAATAATTGAGAAAGAACAATTAAAGGCTTCTTCTTTTCAACTTATAATTAAACTGACTAGGCTAACCTTGTGGGGTAGGCCAACACGGGGCGAGGGCCAGAGAAGGCGCTGAAGCAGTGGAAGAGACTGGAGAAATGGGCTAGGTCGTGGAACCAGAAGTAGATGTGTGGAGGAACAAGCAACAAGGAAGAGACAAACAACTCAGTGGGGGAAATATGAGTCGTATGGGATTCAGGTGGAGTAAGATCAAGATAGGGAAAAACGATCTCATGAAAAAGGACATGACGATTCACATAAACACATCCTGTAATAGGGTCTATACACTAATACCTTTGTAATTAGCAGCAAAGCTGATAAAGACATACCGTTTGAGCAGGGTTCAAGCTTGTGTGATTGAATGAGAGGAGTTGGAAAACACATACATCCAAAAATTTTTAGAAAAGAGTGATTAAGTTTTGTTTGAGAAAGTCATTCAAAGAGAGCGAAGTAATCCAAAACAAGGGTGGGAATATGATTGATAACATAAATGGCAACATTAGTCGCATCAATCCAAAACTGATCAGGTAGACTTGCCTCTAAAAGAAAAGTACGAGCTTCTCAATAATATGTCTATGTTTCCTCTCTGCAACTCCATCTTGCTTCGTTGTCTTAGGACACAATTTACTAAACAATATACCACAGTTTGTAAAGTGCAATTTTAAAGATTATCCATTCAAAAAGGCTTTTCACCATTTTTTGAAAAGCACAAAAAATGTTATATACTTCACATTTTTGTTTTATAAGATAATCTAAGCATAAGGTGTGCAGTCATCAACAAAACAAACATAATATCGGAAACTGAACTTAGATAAAGTTAGTGACTACCGTAAATCTAAATGTATCAAGTCTAACATTGTACTATAACAATACTCTATTTCAAAAAGGGCAAATGACGCACTTTTTCCTACTTACAAGAAACACACTTATTACCAAATTTGGACTCAGAACAAATTAAATATCTAGACTTCAAATAATCTAAGATCCAAAACCCATAATAGCCCAAACGACTATGCTAGGTATCACCTGGAGCAGTAAGAGTGGTAAAAGCTTAATGGGAGGAAGGCTGAATAGTATAGATGTCCTAGTCATGAGAACCCTTCAATAGTGTTGTCTTTGTTGCCTTGTCCTTAATAAAAATAGAAGAATCATCAAAATTAGTAGTGGAAATGTAATTGATGAATAAATAATAAATTGTAATATAATTTAGGAACAACAAAACGTTCTGTAAAAGAAAGGGTTTGGCAGAAGTGTTTAGATGCCTTTTCTAAACGTGAGATTAGTGGCAGAGAAGATGAGTTGGAGAAGCCATGCGATGCAAAAGGGGGAATATGTTGAGTGGTTATGGCTATGTGGGTCGTAACCAGAAGACTCATCATCAAAAGGATTGGGACTCAAAGGAGTTGTGTGCTCAGTAGAGTAAGGATGCTCTCAAGACCAAACGAAGCACGAGGAGGGATAGTCATGGTGGTTGCCAAGGAAGAGTGGTTGATGGAAAGGCTAATGAACTAAACTCACACTCAAGGAGAATGCAAGCTAAGGTAGAACAATCTGATTCTAATGCTTAGGTTCAATAGAATCCAAATGGAGGGAATGAGTTTGGATAGAACTAAACTTGAATCTTGGATATAGAAATCACCACCAAGACCAAGATTAGGGCCCCTAAGCTTGATTGAGATACAGAATCACCATTTAAATAAGTTTAGGACTTTACTTGATCATCACTCTAATCGGACTAATTAGAGATAAGCAAGAAAAGTGATGTTTACAGCCCCTTATACCCTAGCAAGCAAGTACACAAGCTGGTCAAGTAAAGGGGAAGGGGTTTCTTCAAGATTAAGAAACCTCCTAATCTTGTTTAGTTCATGGTCTAGGCTGACCCGTGAAACACTAAACTAATTCCTAGCTTAATCCTTACTAATTACAACCATTGAGTCTATTTAATCATTAGGATTAAAGTTAAACTTGTTACTAAGAAAGAAATTAAGCAAAAAGGTAGCTGGTCATGTGTGAGAGTAAAGAGAAAGCTACTTGGTTCCCGAGTTGCTTTACGACTGGCCAATGAGGATGTTTTTGCATTTCTATCCTTGTTCCTCATTAGTTCTTCATATGCTTGCTCCATGATTGTGTTTAATACTCCTTTAACTGCTTAATCATGCTGCTAGGTAGGGATTGGATGCCTAGAATGACAGCAACCACCAAATGCACCAATTAGGTCTAACCGGGCAGTTTCAGGCAGATTGCAGGCAACATTTGGACACCACATATCCCATGCAAAGCGTGGGCATGATTTTGATTGCCACATATGGTTAGCACCCTTCTGACCACTTAAAACTCTTCTCAAGACCAACATTTCACCCTCATCTGCTTCCTCCTCTACCTTCTCTAGTGTTTCCTCAACATTTCCCTCAATTTGCCCTTCATGTTCCTCCTCAATCTCTTTTTCTTCCATGGCTTTCCATTTGGCTAAGGTAATCAGCTTTTAGTTTGGGCAGTCCATGGCTATTTGTCCTAATCCTTGGCACTTAAATCACCTTCTCGTATTCATAGGATTAGGATTGGATCTGTTTGGAGGTGGTTAGCTCTTTTGTGAAGCTTGGGTTCTTTGTGGGAATGGTGGGGAAGGAGTTGTGGGCTTAGGAGGTGCGTTAGAACTCCCCTTGTTTAAGGGTGTGTTTCGGGGTGGAGGCTTGCTGAACTCACGTTTAAAGGGCCGTTTGATCTTCTTTTGTTGCTCAACCTTGTGAGCAAGTACACATACTTCATCAAAGGTGGTGAATTGTTGCAATTCAACTAGTTTAGCATACTTAGGATCAAGTCCCCCCAAGTATTTAACTATAGTTTGCTCTTATAGTTCTTGAATATCACACTTGATCATGAGTTTCTCAAACTCATGTGTGTATTTTTTAGCATTGAGGCCACCTTGTATAAGATTATGGAGCTGAGAATAACTATCTTTGATGTAGGTGGGTGGAAGAAACCGAGACCTAAGCTTTGCTTTCATCTTCTTCCATGTCCTGTTACTTTTCCTACACCTAACCCTCTTGGCACAAATGTTAATCTACCAAAGAGAGATGTACTTTCTCAGCCTAAGTGCCACCAGCTTTACTTTCTCATCATTAGGAACATCTTTGTACTGAAAAACTTTTTCCACCGTATGCATCCACTCTAAAAACTCATCTGGATCCAACTTGTCTTCAAATTCTGGAATCTCAACTCTAAAATCATTAGAGTTGGCTTGAAATCTTGGCTCCATTCTGGTCCTTCTTGTTGGTTCATCCTCGCTAGATGAACTCAAGAGGTTGTTTGCTTCTCCTTCTTCTCTTTGGCTAAACCGAATTGGCTCTTCGTTGATCTTTTCATTCTGTTTCATGAAGGTACCAAGCTATTGAGCCTTAAGTTCTTGGTTAGAAACAAAAATTTCGTGATTGCTCTTCAAAACAGCTTCAAGCTTCTCATCTACACTCAAGCTAGTACTCATCGTGTAACCGGTTTACTTAGAATTGAAATGGGGTTTTGTGTTTAGATTTTGTGTAGGGAACGAATCTGGAAGTATGGAGGGGAATACCAGGCCAAGGAGAAACTCAGCTTTGATACCAAATATGATGGAAAGGCCAATGAACTAAACTCACACTCAAGGAGAATGCAAGCTAAGCTAGAACAATCTAATTCTAATGCTTAGGTTCAATGGAATCCAAATGGAGGGAATGAGTTTGGATGGGACTAAACCTAAATCTTGGATACAGAAATCACCACCAAGGCCAAGATTAGGGCCCCCAAGCTTGATTAAGATACAAAATCACCACTTAAACAAGTTTAGGACTTCACTTGATCACCACTCTAATCGGTCTAATTAGAGATAAGCAGGTTAAGTGTTTATGATTTTCAAAGGAGCAAAGCTCTCCTTTCTCTCATTCAACGTGTGTAATCTGATTACAAAAGTGATGTTTACAGCCTCTTATATCCTAGTAAGCAAGTACACAAGCTGGTCAAGTAAAGGGGAAGGGGTTTCTTCAAGATTAGGAAACCTCCTAATCTTGCTTAGTTCATGGTTTAGGCTAACCTGTGAAACATTAAATTGATTCCTAGATTAATCCTTGCTAATTACAACCATTGAGTCTATTTTAATCATTAGGATTAAAGCTAAACTTGTTACTAAGTAAGTAATTAAGCAAAAAGGCAGCTGGTCATGTGAGAGTAAAGGAGAAAGCTGCTTGGTTCCCGGGTTGCTTTACAACTGGCCAATGAGGATGTTTCTGCCTTTTTCTCCCTGTTCTTCATTGGTTCTTTATATGGTTGCTCCATGATTGTTTCTGGTACTGCTCATTCATGCTGCTAGGTAGGGATTGGATGCCTAAAATGACATCAACCACCGAATGTATCAATTAGGTGCAACCGGGCAGTTTCAGGCAGATTACAGGCAACGTTTGGACGCCAAATATCCAATGCAAAACGTTGGCATCATTTGGATTGCCACATATGATTGGAAAGCTCTAGATTTCTTCTAACTCCTCTAAATGGAATCACAAGTTTATGGCTTCATTTGCCCGTCCAAAACCTCAGAACACTCAGACTAGTCTAAATCGGGTTCTAGTTTGCACGGTTTGCAAAAATGACCTGGTACTTCAACTTCCACTTAACTTGAATTTTTCAATTGGACCAGGTAGTTAACATATTGCAGATCCACAATATGCAAAGCATTGGGATTTAAACCTCATGGAAGCCTAAGTAATTAAGAATTCAAAACCAGGCTTGAAATCAGCCTTGAACCTAGATGCTTCTGTTTGTGTCCTTTGCAAAGTGTGAGCCATCATTTGGACTTTGGATGTTGATTTTGGACTTCCTAGACTTGATTGATCATCCTTAGGGGTCTTTGCTAGGTAGGACTCCATAAGTTGTGGGGAAGGCGGGTTGCTTGCTACGCAAGAAAGATGCACAACTAGGATAAGAGTGTTCGGGGTTTTGAGAGGGTGGCTTTGATACCATGTAACAGTGTAGCACAATTAGCTAATGTGAGGACTCCATCAACTTGGAGCTTCCTAGATTATATTTATAGTGTCTGTAATAATACAAAAAATGTAATTTATATCCTACATATCCTCTATTACTTATAATATTCACTATGTATCAATATTTAATGGTTAAGAAACGACAGTAGAATATATTTCATTAATTATTGAACAGTACTAAAGGGCACTATATGCTACTAATAATTGTTTATACGAAATTAAACAAAATACCTAGAAAAGAAAGTGAATGAAATTTCCTTCTATAGAAATTAAAGTCCTGTTTGGCTGACAGCTATTAACTGTTAGTTATTATTTGTTTGAATTAACTATTTGTATTAGCTGTTTGTAGAAAAAAATATTTGACGAAATTAACTGTTTCTAATAAAGTTGTGAGGTAAAAAACTAATTCTTCAAAAAGCTCTTTCAAAAAGTTTTTTCAAATTACCTTTTTAGATCTAAAAAGTTCTTCCGAAAAATTATTTTATCAAATAGCTAAATTAACTTTTGATTAGATCAAACAGTTAATTTTAATCTAAAAAACTTTTTCTTGTCAAAAAGCTGCTCAGAAAATTGTTTACCACACCCCTAAATGCGATCCAACTGTTCTCAAATTCAGAAACAAAAACACAGACAGGAAAAAAAAAAGGGGGGGGCGCCCGGAGAGGGGGGGGGTGCGAGACGGTGAAAACGCGTGGTAGTAAGATGTTGCTTTCCCCAAAATAGGGGTAGAGTCAGAAGGCAGTACCAAAAGACAAGAAAGCAAAGGAGGCCCACGTCATAAATTAGCGCAATAAAAGCCGTCAAAGTTTTGCCGTGCTCTTTCCGTATTCCGTACTAGTCGTTCGTACATATGAGTCCTTGACACCAGGAAAATAATATCAAAAGAAACAGACAGAAAGAGCCCAGAACCTACCACCGACTTTCCCCCTCTCATTTGCCCCGCAATGTACGCTATGCCTCATCCTAAAGGTCGTGACCATTTGCAAATTGGAGACCCCTTGTAATTATTCAAAGATCAAAACAGATATTGTCATATTCATATTTTGATTTTTAGGCTATGCTAGCTTTGTCACTCATAAATGTATTGTGTCTTTTGTTTTGTTAGGTCCAGAATTTATATCCAAAAAAAAACTATGGGAAATTTATAAACAATATCTAGAATTTTAAAGAATGTATAGAGACATAAGTAGTTAGTACTCTCTGAAATTTGTGAGCATTTTGTTGCATTACTTTGGCTATTTTTTAACTTCAAGATCAATAATGAGAAATCTAAAATCATTTGGCGCTACGAAGGAAGATTTAAGAAATCAAATATTAGAGTGGACTAGGTTTAAAGCTAGTTGGTTGCCGCATTCAAGTAATTGAGGATGCCTTTGTTTGCCTCAAAACTTCCCAAGTTAATTGCCAATGTTTAATTGAGAGGATTACATCACGGATCAAGAGTGGGGCTACGATCGGCAAGATTAAGTTATATAGGGTGGGTCTACCTTATGGACTCTATGCTTATTAGTGTGAGGGTTAATTTACTGTACATTGATTATTGTTATGCTTAAATATGTCATGAACCAAGTGATTGAAATTAGTAGAAGATATTTGCTGGATTAGACATATCAATTCGAACGGACGGGTTAAATATGATTCGGGTATATTTGAATTTGGGTAAAATAAGGGTCGGGTGTATTTCAAATTTGGGTAAAATACAGGCGGGTGTATTTCGATTTTACATGTTTCAGATCGACATAATGAATTTAAAGCGTCTTATCGATCTGTGAGTTATTTTTCCTTTATTAAAATCAAAAATTCTACGTATTTATTACTCAAAATTGTTAGTATTTATTGAAAAAACATAATAGCTGTAATCTCTCAAATCAATATTCAAAATATTCAAACTTTTCATTATGATATATGAACATCATGTATGACGGGCAAAGAATCACGCCCTCTTTGAGTTGGATGGATTGACCCGTACATTGAAAGAAGGTCAATAGCGGATTGGGTCATTTACAGGCCAACCAATCTAGAACATGCTGATGCATTGGAGCAGTTTGGTCTGATAATTAATGACCCATTTAATAATTCGATATTTTTTATTAACTAACCTGCTAATGTCCAATCAGGTAAAACTCTATTGTGGGCCGACCCAATATGAATACGACCGATCAATTTTTTTACCATTAGCATCATAGTTCTAGACTAATTAGAACGAAAACCAAATAAAATGGAATCAAAGAACAAAATATTATCTTTTAGTTATGACATCAAAAATTTAGATTACAAAGTAATTGATTTAAGAAATGATTAGACACATTTATTTCACTAAATATATAATGGTGTGACTTATGCATCTTTAATATTTGTCTTCTTTTAAATTTATTTTTCTTAAGATTAGATAGTTATTTCATGCAACTTCATACCCATTTTTAGCTTTTTCCACTTTTAAGTTGCGTTGTTATTTTCAGAGAATAGATAGGGAAAGAAAGGGTGTTATTGTTTAATTTGTAAATGTATGCAATAGCTACATAATGTCTCTTTAACTATTCGATAAAAATGACCATTATTATTAAAAATGATAAATTAGAGAAAAATAAAAATATAAAAATATAATATTCGGATCAAATGGGCGCGTTTGGGATCAAATTTGGGTCGGATTTGACCTGCTAATTTCTGGGTTTTTCGTGTTTAGGTCAAAAAAATTGTGTTCAAAATCCAAAATTTTCGGACAGATTCAAATCAAATTTTCGGATCGGGTTAGTTTTTGCCAAGTATATGCTGGATAGTGAAGGATCTCATGAAAAAGCATCTCCAATTGCTAGGGATTTGATTTTTAGATCAAAAGATAAGCGTCTTCTAAGAGTTAGGGAAATATATAGCTTGGAACATTGCCTCACTTTGTAGGTATGTGCGGAACATCCAGTAAGGCTGATAACTTATGGGCTAAGTGGATCAACCACATCCACTTGATAGTAGAAAAGTTGTGGGATCAGTGGTGAAGTCAGGGTTCAAACACTAAAGTGTCGAAGTATACTATTTTCTTTCTAGGTTGATGTCAACATAAAATATGTTTTAATTTTTCCTTTTTTTCACTGACATATCAAACTAGAAGTAAACCCCAAATCTTCCATTCATAAAGGGGAGGAATTAATTAAATATTACATACGAAAATTAATGGTAAAAATGTTATGTATCTTAATTAAAGGAAGAGCTACACAGTAATGCATTTACCCAAACTCGAACAAGCATGCACACCCCCCTCCCCCCAAAGCATGGGGCAAATCCTCACACCTTACACCAAGTGAGTACTACACATTTCTTATTATATTCGCAAACTAAAAATATCCAAACACTTTTATCTTAATTAAAAAAACTAAACAAATGCAGTTGTACACACTCAAACACGCAGACTACACCACCAGAAGGTAATATACAGGCGCCTCTCACTACTTGCGCTGTATATTGACACTTCTTGCTTTATGTGCAACTGAAATAATATATATACTTGTTTCTTTTTCTCCCCAAATTTCTAACATTTTAAATTTTTTCTCAAAAAGATGGGATGCCAATTGACACCCCTTGCACCCACGTAACTTCTCCCACACAACTTCGCCCGTGGGTGGGATTACAATTTGTAAGATGACTTTAACTGCTATTTAGTCTTGAAAACAAACCATAAAGGTAAAAGATGTCCTAAAGAATGGTTTTGATGCGAAAGCAAGTAAACAGAAGGGATCTACTAACGAGTTTTTATTCTATGTCATGCTTATATTGGCTACTCAAGATGAGAACCCAAGCTCACATTGGCCCGAAGTGACTTGCGTAAGTGGAACACCCCAAAAGCTTTGGTTGTCACTTATCAATTGGTTGGTTGTGTTAAACAGACTTAAAACAAAGGATATATTGCTCAATTGGCACATCAAGGACAATATCTATGTGTTGTGGTGCAAGAGATTAGAAGACATGGATCATCATTTTATTAATTATGCTTACAATGCTGAAGCCTTAAAGCAGCTAAATATCAGGTTTCATTGCAAAATTCCAATATAGCTAGAATTCATGGCCGTGGCTGGCATCAACATGTAAGGCAGATAAAGTGAAGAAAAAAGATATTAGTCCAGTGCAGAATAAAATGAAGCAGCTTGTGAAGAATCTGATTCACATAGCTAAAAGTACAATCAATGTACACAACAAGAGAAGAGTTTAATTTTTCGATATATATGGAGCATATAATGTCACAATTTTTGTGAAATTGAACCGAAACATAATTTTAGTTAGATTCACCGATTTGTTCAGTCCTTATTACCCATCAATAGATAACGAAAAGGATTTGTGGGGACCTCGCTAGCAATAATGTGAGTGCAGCTCTTTTCCACCAATGAAGAATTATCATGTGGCATCTATCTATCTATCTATCTAACTGTACTTAAAATTGAGTGATCACACAATGTTTAAACACTTGACAATCACTAATTGGATATAAGTATTTTTTTCTTTTGTCTTTTTTAAAATATTAATTAAGACATTAATAAAGACTTATTAGCAAAAGTAATTAGATCAAATTAATGTAGGCATTCAACTTATAGGTTTAATTTTGTATTTGAAAAGTGCTTAAAATTACAAGTCCAGTTTTGTGTTTTGAGTTTTCTTTTTTTAAAAAAATAAGAAATGGTATATTCTTGGAACATGTACAAATTCTATATTCATAATCTTAATATTACAAATATAGAAAATGGTAAAATCATGGGTCAAGAATATTGCGAATATTATTTTAAAATAATTATGATTTTAATTAACTATTTTATTATAGTTTCATTAATGTATATTTACAAATATTTAGTTCGACCAAAAAAGGTTTAAATTTTAGTCTTAATGTTACTTTTTGAGAATTGGTAAAATAGCTATTAGTTCTTCGATTCTTTTATGTTTTCATGATATTAATTGATGGCACTTTAATTTTTTTAATCAAACTTTTGTAACTGAGGCTTCTTTTTTAACGTATTTTGCATGGATTAATTCCAATATTTCAACTTTTCTCCCCGCATAAAAAGAAAGCCCTACAAAGATATGCTCTAAGAGTAATAGGCCGAGTTGGTGCTAAAATCCAGATAATTACTTTTCATAATTTGTGGAGGAAGGTTGTTTTCGTAAAATATTTTTATTTTATATTTTATAATTCTATTATTTTTTCAAAGGATTTTGCTACTCTTATTATGTTTTAAGTGTTGGATGATTTATCGATTTAGTACTATTATTGTGGGATGCATAAAAAATAACTAGATGGTTGTTGAGGTAATTGAAAAGTTATTAAGACAACAAGTTTAGTTTTTTTCCCTTTTTTTATAAGACTGAGATCTTTTTGGAACCTTACACAAATCTTATATTCGTAATCTTAATATCATAAAAATAAAAATGATAAAATCATGGGTCAAGAATATATAAATACCACTTTTTAAAATAGGATTGAAAATAACTATTTTATTATAGTTCATAATATATATTTACAAACCACTTAGATTGCCAAAGAAAAGGTTTTACAAATAGTCATAATCCTCATATTAATTAAGAATGTGTAAAATGACTATGAACTCTTTGAGTCTCTTTAGCATTTTGATAATATTGATTGATGATTTTAAATTTTTTAAATCAAACTTTTGTACCTAACGGATATTTGTAACTGAGGCTACTTCTTTTAACTTATTATGCATGTATAGATCTAATTTTTAAACGAAACTTTGTAACTAAGAGATATTTTGATTTTTAAATGAATGATACTTTGATTAATAGCAATAACATGGGCGATGTCATTTAGTAAATATATAATAATTCAAAAATAATTAGAATAGATGCAAGTAGTATTTCAAGAGTCAGTATAAATTAATGGGAATGGTACATTCACAATTAAATAAAAAATGGATTCATTAAATATTTTAAATAATCAGTTATAAATAAGCACAATTAAAATTACATTTTTTGTGAATTGGAATGAATAACACCATGGGTTTAACTTAAAGCTGCGAAAAGCTGACCCGATACGATTACCGACCTGAAACCGATACAAAGTTAAGCAGATTTGGGTATAAATTTTCGACCTGTTTAATTAAGTGGGTTGACATGTTCAACCCGTTTAATTAAATGGGTTAGGTTTAGGTCGAGATTATTGACACGAAAAATACCTATTTAACCCGTTTATATTAAATGAGTTAAATAAGTCAACTCATTTTTTTATTTTTTATTTATCCATTTACTTTTTATTAGATAATTA
The DNA here is from genome assembly GCA_029747015.1 of Carnegiea gigantea. Classification (NCBI taxonomy): domain Eukaryota; kingdom Viridiplantae; phylum Streptophyta; class Magnoliopsida; order Caryophyllales; family Cactaceae; genus Carnegiea; species Carnegiea gigantea. The sequence continues at coordinate 19,746 of JAKOGI010001264.1, read as the reverse complement.
AGAATGTAAAAATTTTTAGAAATTGTGAATGACGAATCTGTGGAATTTCAAAGAGTAATTGTTTAATGTGGTATGTAAACTTAATTTTTAACACTGTAATTGCATATTAGCTGAAAATATTAAATGTGTAAATAGTTAATTAAGCGACGGAACTTGACTTGTCTATCTTAAATAGGTTAAGCAGGTCAACTCGTTTAAAAATTAAATGGGTACAGGTTGAGATTTTTTAACCCGTTTAATGAACGGGTTAGGTTCAGGTTGAGAAATTCTCAATCCGTTTAAGTTCGACACGAACACGAACTCGACCCAACACGACCTATTACCCAACTCTAGTTTAACTGTGATGCTTTAGCTATTAACAAAAAAGTTGGACTTCTAGACTACACTTATCAAAATATTAATTTAATTATTTTGGAAGACATGAGCAAGAGTTTTGCCCAATAATATATTTATTATAAATATGTTGATTTATCACATGAAAATTTATTAAACAAGAAAATTGTAACAATTCATGCGAAGTATGGACCTAACATTAGTATATATTAAAAATGATTCCAGCCAATCTAATCTAATATAATATATACAAGAAATGTTGTCAACCATGCTTTCCCCTTAATTTGTGGAGGTTAAGTGATTTAGGACCATTGATATCATTATCTGAGCAATCACAGCCTTTTAATTTTTCTTTAAAGAAAAAACACATTTGACTTTGTAGAGGCAAATTTGGCAACTATTTTTGATTTGGTAACTGCCCATTCACACGCTTCTCTCTCCTCTCCCCTCCTTCACTTCTTATTCTTTTTTTTTTTTGGGATGAAAATCCTTCACTACTTATTCTTCTTCATTAATTCTTTGTTAGTGGTGTGATCTAGATTTATTGTGCTGGTTTTTTGTTTTTGTCAATAAATAGTACGGGAGAGATATTTAGACAGGGATTGAGAGGTTTGTGAATCGAGTTTGTAATTCGGGTTGAATCATTGTGATCATCTTTGATTAGTGGAATACATGTAACTTTGTTAATGTTGTTGGAGACAACGGAGGTGTCAATATAAAATTTATGTTTATTATTCTTCTTATGTGCCTTATTTTTTGATTTTATTTTGTATAAGTCGGTGTTCAAACCCAACAATTTCTTTCTTGAATATCATTTTGGTTGGTGTTCACCCTCCCCCTTTTATTGATGGTCGTATATTCTTCCAAACCCCTTTTATTGATTTTTATTCTCTGGTTCTTTGGGTTTCTATCGGTTGGGGGGGCATTGGTCCTTTATTTTTCTTAAGTTCTTTTACGCTTTTTTATTAAATTCCATGTGTTTTCAGATAAACACTATTAGAGATCAAGTGTTAGTAACGATATAGTCACTGGATGGTCAGCTTTTGTAGTCACAGGACTTTCTGCTTCCATAGTTCTATTGAATCACTGTGCAAGTGAGATGATACCATTACAATGTAGGTCTTTCAAAAATGGGCAAAAATTTTAATTTTTTTTTTTTGAGGCAGCTTAAGTACTGTTACCCTATATGTTTATGTCGTCCTAGCATTCTACTTCACGTTAGGTTTCCCTACATGTTTCAATAAATTATCAAGTTTAGCTTTAATGTGTCATGGTAATTTTAATAATGTTACTTTTTAATTGTTTAGACTCCATTTGTCTATGATTTCAGTTATGCATTTGTGACTTCCCTTTACTTTATCATTTTTGTTAATATGGGGTTGATTTCTTTTAGTCTAATTTTGTTTTGAAACTTTATCCAAAAAAAAAAATTGAATATTTTCTCTTAATTTTTTGAAGGGTGTATGTAAGAGGTGTTTTGGAACAACTATCTACGTGTTATGGATAACTTGAATGTGAAATATTTAATTCGGTTCTCTATCCTATGAAGAGATTGGTGAGTACAAACGAGATGGTTGATTAGGGCATATTTGAATATGCATTTAGGCATTCGAAATAATTTGTTATTGTCTTATATTTGATGTATATAGACTCAATTCCATTATGCAGGGAAATTTTAAGTATTTACTAATTCGGAAGTGCATATTGTTATGATGCAGACAAAAGGAAGGCCTTCCTGACATATAATGCAGAGGATAAAAGTAAATTGAATGTTAGGTCCAACTCCAATTGCATCATCATTGTCAACTAATTATCAACAATGTTTAACCGATGAAGTTATAGTGTATTTTAAATTAAATATTTCATAGATTAAGTGATTATTTAATGATATTTTAAAGGATTATGTACTTATTCAAAAAGTCAATAGGGGAATCAATAGGTGGATTTGAACAAACATCGTACAGTAGAGAAGACTAATGAAAGTCAACAGATTACATTCCATTGATTTTGGTCGTATAAGACAAGAGGGTATCGTGGTGTATAAATTTTGTTTTAGGTACTATTAAACTAAATAGATTTCCCAGTTAACTGAGAAGTAGAACTGCTGAATGTTCTTAGTCTATGATTTGATTTGTGGCGGGAGATTATAAGTGGGAGTTATGTTGTCAAGTTGGGTTGTGTGGGATTTGACATAGTTGTTCAGGATGAAAAAAGCATTGTAGGAGATATACAGTTAGTAGGTTATAGGCTCCTTTGAGGTTAAGATGGGCTAGATGGCTAAAGCAATGACCCTTAAGTGCGTCTTGAAGTGGCTACCATGGGTTTTCTAGGAGGAATGTCCTTAGATAGATTCATTTGATATATGTAGAGGTACAAATTCATTTTTATTTTTGCATATTGTTCAGAACTCTATTTATGATTAATGATGTTCAACCTATAGTTCTGTTCATAATATGTTTGGTTTGGATGTTGTGAATTTGGCTCAAATGTTATTATAGATTGGCCAAATAGGCCAAGGATATTAAGTTCCTATATCAAATGCAGTGGTTGGATCTATTTGATGGTTTTTGTATTGATAATGTATATCGGTACTGTACATCCACTATCAGTAGTGGGATTTATCTGTTTTGATGAGAGAGCTCCTAAAAGAAATGTTGAGGAATGACATGGTGATTTTTGAAGTTTCCAGCTATATGAATTTTTGCTTGGTACCAAGCATCCTCGATTAAAGCAATAATCACAAAATAAACAATAGGTCCACCATATCATGGGAAAGCTTTGTCACTGATTTTTTTTTTTTTTTTGAGTGGGGTGGATGGGGCAGGGGCAGGGTGGGTTTGGAAGAATGAAAAGATGGATGTTATGAACCTAATTTAGGGGCCATTAATCATTTTTAACATAATGATGGTAGAAAAATTAAGCTTTTATTTCCTTTCTTTTTATTCCATTTTTTTTTTAAAGTTATATTGTAGAGTTTTCTCTTTTTGTCTGTGTTTTTTTAGGAGCCATTAATCATTGATCATATATGTATGTTGAGATTTAGAAAGAGCGATTCATTAACATATTCTTGCACCTTACATATCTACTCTTAAGAGCTGGTTTAACATTTGTGTTTGGTGATGAAATCTAATTTCTTTAGATATTTAACCATCATTATTAGTACCCCACATTTTAACATTTGCAACTTTTTCTTTGGCTATCTTGAAACTTTTGTAGATTGTGTCTACTCAGAAAGAAATTGTGCATCTTACATGTAAGACATTTCCTTTTTTTCTTTTCTTTTGAAAGGAAGAAGGCAAGAAGCTAATATTGTATTGTGAATGTTCGTGATAAATGTCGATACTTTTATTATCGTAATAAATTCTTTTTTTAAAGTGTATTTGTCATGTATTGGCCAGTGTAAAAAATAATATAACTGTGTATTTAAGTTCATTTTAATCCATGCTTTTATTAGTTTATGGACATATTTTCTTACTCAACAAAAAAACATTTTCAACCATGTCTATGGAATACACTTTCTTATTATGCATAAGGAATATTTTTATTTGTACTCAAGCTTAATTAGAAAATTGGTTGGAGACATTTGTCCTCCTCCTTTGGGGGAGGGGGTTAGAGTTATCTTTATAAAGATCGTGGTTTAAGATATTAACCCTCCCCTAACTTAGAAAGATGGGTTAAGATATTGTTATTTTTACTAAAGACTTTTAACATAACATATTGTGTGTAGTCTATGGATCAAAACTTTCAATTATTATGCTTCATTCATCTTAATATTTTGTAGATTAAATAATTGTAGGATGTTATTTGAGCACATGTCTATAATAAAAGTAATTGAATGGGGTCCTCCATACCCTTCATACCTTTAATGCAGTAATTAGGGAGTTAATATTTAATAATAATAATAACAATAATATTAATAATATTAATATTAATATTAATATTAATAGACAATTATAGAATGCTATTTGAGAACATATCTAATTTATCATTTTGGATTATTGTTTTTTATGTTTAAATCTTTTTTAATAATAGACAATTATTCAATATTATTCATTAATCACTTATATTTATTCAAGTAATTAATTTTGGGACAATGCACGGATCTTTACTAGTAATAACTGATGGAGATCACAAAAGCAAAGAAGAAGAAAAATTAATGATAAATCGATCATAGCCGTTACTTTTTACGTTCCGACTGCATTTCAGTTGTGACAAGATTCCTCAATTATTTTCGGAATCAATTTTGTACACATTTTGCAAGGATTTATCAAAGCCAAAGGCCCAAATTAAAGGCAAATGATTGTTTTATCATTTCCCTCTTTCCGTGTATTCATAGCCCGCCATGTTTTGCCTTTATTATATATATGGTGTGGCGGTGCAACACCACCCTCCTCCAAAAACAAAAAAAGAAAAAAAAAGAAAACGAGCTAGCTGTGACTCGTCGGAGAGTGGCGCTGCCCTTGTATTGGTTGGATGAGTGTGAAAAGCACTTGTTACATATTAACCACACCAACTCTTTTTTGGGCCCCCCGGGGGGGGGTGGGGGTTGGGAAATGGGGGCTTAAAAAACATAGTTGCACACTAAAAAGTGTCCGTGTCGCAGTATGACAGCACGGTCCTTGAATGCGAGTTTGCATTGGATAATATTAAAAAAATAAAAGATGTGGTCGAAGGTATACAACCGATGTAATAAAATAAACTTGCAATAAGGAGGAAGGATCCATACCGTGCATGAAACTTGTATATGTAATTATTTATATTTTAAATTTTGAGTTTTTAATTATTAAATTTAAAAATTTGATAATTCCCATTATAATAAGTACATTAATATTTCATTAAAATTTAAATCTTTATAGTAATTGGTTCCTTTATAGTAATTGGTTCCTTTTTTCAGAAAATAATTGATACTTTATGTCATGAGATTTGAGACTAAGGTTGTTCATAGCTTTAGACTCAGAAAATTTTATCATCAAGCTCTTTATTAATAACTTGACATTAACAGCTATTGCCAAATTTTAGGTCATGTTAAAAATAAGAATCTTTATTATGTGTATTTTTAAAAAAAATATTGGAAAGATAAAAATAATAATATTGGAGGCACCAAAAGAAAAGAAAATCAAAAATAATATTTCAAGATCTTTTAATAATGGGGATAAAAAAAAGTAAAAAAAAAGACAAATTATATGATAGTGATATATATCAGTTGGAGAAGAAAGTTTATTTTGTTTTAATATATTTATATGGATATTGCCATGAGACCAACTTGTTGTAATTAGTCTAATAAAATGAGTATCCTAATTGCTAAAGGTAAGTTTGTGTAGTGTTCATGGACATGTTAATTGGATGCCCCTGTCTCTCATTCTCTCATATAAGAAAAAACCTTGGCTACCTTCAATTTCTCTAAAAAAGGGTTGTAATTAGTAAGTCCAAAATCTTTCGACACCAAAGCATCTCTCCATTTCTCTGGGGCAATACGGATGCAACATATCTCTTGCCTCCTGATGCAGAAATGACCTAGTAGGTTATACAAGCAAGAAAAATCTTACAGATGACATTAGTGACATATATATATATATATATATATATATATATATATATATATATATATATATATATATATATATATATATATATATATATATATATATATATATATATATATATATATATATATATGTATATGTATATGTCTATGTATATGTATGTATTTGGAGAGAGATGTAATTGACTAATAGAGTTTATCAGCTGAAAAACAAATTTCAACAAGCACCTAGTCAACAAATACAAACTCTAATTTATACATGAGCTTGTAGGGATAAGTTTTTAGCATATCAAGACTGGGCATTTTTGACATGTAAGTTGCTCGACATATCTCGAGTGAATTATTGCTAAGCTACCAGTAATGACGAATCCTCATACTATTTTTATTTAGAGTTTAGATAGTATAAATTGATAAGAAAACATGACACGCATGTGACTTAAGATTACCAATCAAAACATGAATCTAACATGTTATGACTGATTTTGGCTTGAAAATGATAAAATTTGATCATTTAAAGTAAAACATGTCATGCTTATTTTTAAATAAGTTTAAACAGTTTTCAATATAGACACAAAATTGAGATGATTATTAAATAAGTTTGATTCAAACAAATCAAAATTAACATAATTATTAAACAAATCTATTCACACAATCAACTTGTCAAAGATTAGAAACGGAAACAAATAAATAAGAAAGATTCAAGTGTGACTAGTTGCGTCCTCTAGATTGGAAATTAGGAAATGGGATATCGGACATGTATGGCTGCGAGGAAGCTTCCTTGTACAAAATCTTACATGCCTACCACTAGGTCCTATTGAATTCCTCACTGTCCAAATGTGTGATCAAGAAATCCGTACAGATGAATAATAAATACGTTAGCTGTATTTGTCTCCCAACCCCGTTTCCGCCATCATCAAAACGCTTCTCTATCTATATTTTGATGAATTTTTAAGTGTATATATATATATATATATATATATATAGATATATATATATATATATATAATGAGTGCAGTTATAGTAATTATCACAATATGGTAACTATCATAATTTTAAAAGTCTAAAGTATACGTTTGAAATAAAGTAATCTCTAACCGTTGATTTTATTTTTGTTTTTAAATAATGAAAATATATTATAAAAATCACAAATATGTATTAAATGCTGATAAAATTAATTTTTACATGACGTTGTTTGGTTACTCTCCAATTACCATAGAATCAAAAACTAAATTTTAAAAAGAAAAAACACTTTTAATATTGACACTTGAAATCTTTGGTGAAAAAGGAGTGCAAGTTTGGGGCAAGAAATTGATCTTATTTTGCCTTGGGCGTAGCATACATGTTCATGGAGTATATATACAATATTATTACAAAATCTTTTGTTTCCTATCACTTCCCCTCAAGTTGGCTCATCTAAGTTGACCATGCCCAACCTGCTTCGTGGATAATGGAACTGACGCTTCTGAGAGCCTTGGGGAATATATCTATTGGCTAGTACTTGGAAGGAACATAAAACAAATCCAAATCACCTAAATGATACCGTTCACGAATAAAATGGCACTCAATTTCGATATGTTTGGTGCGTTCATGAAATACCGAATTTTTGGCAATGTGAAGTGTAGCCTGGCTATCATAAAACAAATGCATGACTTGTGTACGAAACACCCTGACGGAGGCAAGTAGAGCCTTTAACCACACCAGTTCACTGGTTACCGCGACCACAGAGCGGTACTCATCTTCGGCTGCGGATCGAGACGCGGTCATTTACTTCTTAGTTTTCCATGAAATGGGAGAGCTCCCGATGGTAACCAAGTATCTAGTCAAGGATCATTGTGTAATAGGGCATGCAACGCAATCAGAATCACAAAATGCTGATAAGTGAAGGTCTACATCTGTATGAAGAATTATACCACAATCCGGGTATCCTTTGATGTAGCGCAACACTTTACTTGCGGCTGCCATATGCTCTTGTCGTGGAGCTTGCATGAACTGAGACAATATGTGAATTGTGTAACTCAAATCAGGGCGAGCAATAGTAAGATAGATGAGTCTACCAACAAGCGATCAATATCTCGATGCATCATCTAGAGGAGGTCCACTGCCAAGCGCTAGCCGATGATTTTCTTCAATGGGAATGTCACTGAGATTAGCTCTGAGAAGCCCACACTCATCAAGAATTTCCAAGGCATATTTGCGCTGAATAAGAAATAAACCCTTGGGCTGGCGCGCTATCTCGATCCCGAGAAATATTTCAGCAGTCCAAGATCTTTAATACTAAAGCAAGTATGAATGTAGGTTTTGAAGGCATCGCTAGCTTGAGAGTTATTACTTGCCACAACGATGTTGTCTACATATACCAGCAAAGCCATGAAAATATCACCGTGTCCATAAGTGAAATAAGAATAATATGCATACAAGTGCACAAACCCATATTCTTGAAGCTTGGTGGAAAGCTTAGCAAACCATTGAAGCGGCGCCTGACGAAGCCCACAAAGAGATTTTTGAAGTCAACACACCTTACCGGGAGTTTGGCATGTGAACCCAGGAGGTAAACTCATATAAACCTCCTCTTCCAAATCGCCATGCAAAAATGCGTTATTGACGTCCAGTTTGTTAGAACTAATCGCACAATGATACAAGAGGAGGGTGAATTGTCTCTACCGACTTTTTTGATTGTTTCAGAACACTCTTGAAAACTATTTGGATTGAGTGTTTGGAGTGAAGCAGAAACAAAACTAATTGCGGAAATAATAAAGGAGACATAATATTTTTACGTGAAAAACCACCGCTGGCCCAATTGAAGCGTAAAAACCACGACCTACCATTGTAGAATTTCAACACTCTTTCACTAAATGGATCGAACACATTATAACTGTAACACACGTGACTCAGTCACTCACATAACTTGGCCTGCCCCAAGACCTTCGTTACAAACATCACGTAACTTAGTCTACCTGAGACCCTCGTTACAAAAGCCACATCCAATTTATCCCAAGATTTGGACACTCTCTTATCTCATTGATGGAAAAGAGAAAAAGGAAAACTCCTTACTTAAATGCTTCAAAATAAGCTGAATGTAAGGTACAATACAATCCCTATTATGCCAATATTGAAAACTCGATTTAACACTCTCTTTGAAGGTTTTCTCTCAGAAAATTCAAACTCACAATGATAATTTTAAACCCTTGGAAAACCTTGAAAAAGACTTGAGAAAGAGGCGACTTAAATAGTGAGGTTATGCCATAGGGTTAGGAAGATTTCCTTCCCTCAATCACTCTAACACTCAACCTCCTAAAATCTTTCCTCTTGATATTCTTCCCTTAAAGGATAGGATAAAATCTTTTAAAAAACTTTCAATGGTATCTTTTAAGGAAAGAAACCTTTTTAGAATCTACTATTAAAAAACCTCTCAACATTATCTTCAAAGAAAAAATCATTTTAGACTCAACTGACACAGGAAATTAATCCTAATTATTTCAATCCTAATTATTTCAAGAAAATCGTCAGTAAAAAAAATTCTAAAATCTTGAAATTCGTTTTTTGTCTTTGATGTCAAAACACTGTAGACTTGACTTATCAGAACTGTTCTGATGTAGTGTTCTGAAGTACTTAAAAACATTTCAAAGCAAATGCCAAGTCAAGACCTTCTAATTGGCATACTAACAAGAATCTAAAAAATAAAATCAATACTAAGCCTAAGACTCTTGTTATTAGCTGGACTCCTTACACATGTATCGATTTTGATACTCCAGGCTCATTCGAACTGCTCTAAGTATTTTTCGGATCCTGTCTTAATACATAATTCAAGTACAACATATTGATTAGTACATTTGGATTGTTATCATCAAAACCTTACACATTAATTAGGTCAACAATTTCTTCCTTTTTGATGATGACAAACCAAAGGACCGTTAGACATCATCTATGACATGGCAAAATACATTAGTGCCAAAATAATTTATTCAATCCACACTAGAGAGAAAGCAAGAGTTAAAAAATCAACTTAAAACTAGGCAAACCAATTGAAACAAGGTCATACTTATCTTCCTCCTTTTGACACCATCGAAAAGGATGAGGAGGCCGGCAGTTGAAATCTAGTGTGGATGCAATCACTACCAGAGCGGTAATACGGAAAATAACAGCGATACACTCAAGTGTACGATACAGTAATGATATTGGCCATCCAAATCACGCACAAACAAGTAACACATTCAACAAGCAAAGGCATAAATGCATAAATGCATGGACCATCCAGGAACATTCACAAACCACTACCAGTTACATACACAACCAAGTGTTTTAAAAATAGTGTTGGAAACAGGGGAAGGAACAGAGTCAGGTAAAGGAAGGTGGAGGAGGAAACTTAGCTGTGAGGGCAAGAATGGTACTCAGCAGATCCTCATGACGTTATGCATTGAGAGTCTTTCCTCTGTAAGCACCTGCTTTACTTTAGCTATCTTCCCCTTCAATGTGATCTGATCCTGTAACAGTGTGTCAATGGTAGGAGCACTGGATCTGGAGACTTCACTGGGAACAGGACCAAGGGGAGTTTGGAGCCCCTGTTCTGACGTTGCACTGCCGCCCCTTGTTACCTTTAAGCTACACCCAATCAGGGTACTGTTGTCAATTTCATCACTGATCTGGAAGCCTACTCTCTTCTGCAAGGGAATCCCAAACTTTTCAAACACTGAAGTCAGTAAGAATCCGTACCCCATATCATGATCCTTAGATGCATTCGCAATTCTTGCAATGTGGCTAATCATGATGGCAGCCAAGTTAATTTGCTCACCCTGATCCAATAAATCAGTGTAACACATGTGTATGGGATCAGCAAGGTTACATCTCTGACCTCGGGGAACAATATTCTTAATCACAAACCAAAGCAACAATCGATGCAATGGCATCATTTTCTACTTTCTCACAGACTGGGACACAGTCAGATGGGGCTTTTGGGCCAGTCTCTGGGTTAATTCCAATAATCGCTTATCACCAAGTACGCTCTTGTCCTCACATATATACACATCAAAACCTTCTGATGGCACCCTAAACAACTCACCTAGTTCTCTAGCATCAAACCGTACTTTATGATCATTAACAGTGCTTATCACCACTCCATTTGTGACGACATAGTTGGCATAGAATTTAGCTAAGTCCGAAACCGAACACACTCTCTTAATTTCTGTGAATGGGTCCAACCATCTCTGAACTTCCAACTTCTCTAAGAACACCCCTAGCCCCTATTCCTGAAAGTATGATACCTTAACCACCTTCCCACGAACCAGAAATTTCTGAAGGAATTGTTCATATCTCTCAGCAATTGTCATGTTCTTCCTAACTTTCTTTTTCTTTGGTTCATCAGATTCTTCAACCAGTCCTGACACTTGTTCTGGGGCAGCCCATTTCTGGGCAGGTTTCTTGGATGGAACTGGTTTGATGGGTGTTTTGGTGGGTGTTTTGGTGGATGTTTTGGTAGATTTAGGGGCCGGTTTCTTCTTCATGATAGAACTTTCAACTCTGTCTTCTGGCAAGGGCAGTATAATGGGAGGACCTGAACTTCGAGTTCAAGGTTGTGGTAGGGGTGCAGCTAGAGGTACATTAGGTGAAGTGGTAGGTTTTCGTTGGCGTTTAAGGGTCGGTCTGGTCAATGTTTGGGGCTTAGTTAGGACAATTCTTTTAAACCTCAAAATTAGTTCATCCTCATCACTATCTTCAGCATCTTTGATAATAAATTCATTACTTGTATGCTCAGCATCAAATTCTTTAGACTGCCCAATTGACTCATCCTCAGGTCCCCCTAATCTCGACTCAGTCACAACCGGGTCATATACTACTATCTCTCATCCCGTAATTGGGTGTACCTTAGGTATTTCATCAGAATTCAAACCCACTAATTTTAAGTCTAAACTCTTCAAAAACCCAAAAATAGAAGGAGTAATTGAAAAAGAGGGAGAGGGAGTGTTTTCCATACCAAATGTGCTCACTTGCGGCGATGGCGGTGCCGGTGATGCCCCCTCAGTACTGATCCAATTTCCTCCTCTTTTTTCTTGATAATTGCTCCTGTAGTGATCTTGGGTAAGAAGTCTTACACTTGGAGGATTCTCGACCGTCACGAGTTCTTGCCATCTTGAAGATTTGGGAGGATTTGGAGTTGGGGTTTAAGTGGTTTTAAGAAGGAGAGGAAAATCGGATTCTTTGAGAGAGAGAGAGAGAGGTGGACGGATGGGTTATAGAGAGAGAGAGTTGAGGGTTTTAATGTTTGACATGAGTGGCCTGAAAATCGAGGGTTGTGGAGGGAGGATGTTTGCATGCAGGACATAATTACACATTAGGTAGGCTATAAATTGCAGGTTCGGTGTAATAAAAGGAATTTCGGTTTCCAACATTCTTTTAATAATACCACTTGGTCAACCTATGATACAAACAGTGGTCAAGTCTATTCCTAGAACCCATTATTACTGTTAAAAGTTCGATGTCTCAAGATACTAAGGGCAATATCATTAGACCTCAACGAGTGTCGGCATGTTAAATTCCATACATATGCCAATAAAAGCACAGAAAATTGAATGTATCTATTGGAATAATTTATTTGGCCTAAAGACCCTTAACTAGTCAATCATTGGGGGTTATACAAGCATGCTTAAGTCCTTTTAATCATACCCAATTCAAGTCTATTCCTCTCAAACTGCTCTCTATTCAGTGCCTTGGTGAAGATGTCAGTAATTTGTTTATCAGTGGCACAAAAATTCATAGAAATCAAGCCCTTTTCAATGTTATTTCTAAAAAAGTGATGACGTATGTCAATATGCTTAGTCCTTTTATGTTGATATGGATTTTTGGCAATGTTAATTGCACTTGTGTTATCATAAAATATAGGAATGCATCCCGTGTCAATAGAAAAGTCCTTGAGTTGTTGTCTAATCCACAACAATTGAGCACAACAAGAAGCAGCCGCTACATACTCGGCTTCTGTTGTGGACATAGCAACGGAGTGTTGTTTCTTGGTTGCCCAAGAGACCAAACAGGGTCCAAGAAAATGAGCCATACCTGAGATGTTTTTTCTATCAACCGAGCTGCATCTGCATGCCCAATAAGATCAGAATTGCACCCTCGAGAATACTATAAAGCTAAGTTTGAGGTGTGTTTCAAATATCTCAAAATTGGTTTTATACCTTTCAAATGTGTTTCTTTAGGATTTGACTAAAAATGGGCGCACAAACCAACATTGAAAACAATGTTGGGTTTACTAGCGGTTAGGTATAGAAGCGACCTATCATGCCCCTATAGGATTTCTCCTCAACTGATGGACTCCCATCATCCACAACCATCCTGGTTGAAGGAGAGATGGGTGTGTCTATGAGTTTAGCCGATTCCATTCCAAACCGCTTAATTAACTCCTTGATAGATTTTTGTTGATGTATCATAATTCCGTATGAGGTTTACTTGATTTGCAAGCCTAAGAAAAAATTAAGCTCGCCCATCATGCTCATCTCAAACTCACTCCTCATCAATTTTGAGAATTCATCACATAAATCATTGTTGATTGCACTAAATATAATCTCATCGACATATACTTGAACAATCAACAAATGTTTCCCCTTTGATTTGAGGAACAATGTATTATCAACCTTGCCCCTTTGAAAACCATTATTGAATAGAAATTTTGACAAGCGTTCATATCAAGCTCTAGGATCTTATTTTAAACCATAAAGAGCCTTATCAAGTTTAAACACACGGTTAGGGAAATCATGATTTTCAAAACTAGGGGGTTCGCTCACATACACCTCTTCCTTAAGGTATCCATTGAGAAATGCACTCTTGACATTCATTTGGTATAGCTTGATCTCCATGTGGGCTGCGAAAGCCACCAAAATGCGGATGGCCTCGATCCTTGCAACAGGTGCAAATGTTTCCTCATAATCAATTCCCTCTTCTTGGTTGTAACCTTGAACCACCAGCCTGGCCTTGTTCCGGGTGATTGTTTCAAACTCATCTAATTTGTTCTTGAACACCCACTTGGTGCCAATTATTAATTTGTCCTTAGGCCGTGGTTCCAGGAACCAATCCTTGTTCCTTTTGTACTGATGAAACTCCTCTTGCATAGCAATAACCCAGTCAGAATCTACAAAAGTTTCATGAACATTCTTTGGCTCAATATTAGATAAAAAGGCATAAAAGGTACAAAAGTTTCTGAGTTTGGATCTAGTTTGCACCCCTGTGTTAATATCAGACATAATCTAGTCAAGGGGGTGCAAAATTTGGTGCTTCCAGCGTCGTGGAATAAATGGATCCACAAACATGTTCTCCAATCTCCCTTGGATACTTGATGAAATAGGTTCTGGATCTATTCTGGAGCCTGTTTCCACATCAGCTTGGGAAGGACTGGGTTGAGTGGGCCGGTTATGTTCCAATTCATGCTCAGCAATGCTTTCCCTTGACTGGTTTGCTCCCTGCATACCTTCCACACTTATCAGATCCAGGACTTATTTCATATTCAGGAGCCTTACCATTATCTACCATAGAGCTTTGAGTGAGCGAGAAGTCTTTTCTCACAAGACCAAGTTCGAGCTTTTCTTCCTATGTATTATGCTCAATCAAGGAGTTAATTTCATCAAACAGTACATGTACACTCTTCTCAACATACAAGGTTTTTTGTTAAATACTTTGTTTGCCTTACTGTGTGAGGAGTACCCTAGAAATATGGCTTTATCACTTCTAGGGTAGAACTTTTCCCAGGATTCCTTTCCATTATTGTGCACATAGCGTTTGTAATCAAACACCCTCAGGTGCATAATATTGGGTTTTAGTCCTTTGAAATGTTCATAAGAACTCTTGTTAAGTATGGGTTTGATCATGCATCTAGTAATAATATAGCATGATGTGTTCAATGCTTCTGCCTAAAAGTTTATAGGAAGACTACTAGTGACCAATATAGTCCTAATCATGTCTTCTAGAGTATGATTTTTATGTTCTACCACCCCATTCTATTGAGGTGTTCTGGGGGCAGAAAAATTGTGATCAACACCGTGTTCATTGTAATATTTAATGAAGCTAGAGTTTTCAAACTCTTTGCCATGGTTAGACCTAAGACTCACCAATGAGTGTCCTACTCTCTTTTCAATTTTCTTAAAAAGCACAAGAAACTTTTCAAATGATTCATCATTCGATGTTAAGAATAGAGTCCAAGTGAAACGAGAGTGATCATCCACTATAACAAATATATACCTCTTCCCTCCTCTACTCGTGATTCTCATAGGGCTACACAAATCAACATGTAGTAGTTTAAGAGGTTGGGAAGTGCTGACACAGTTCTTTAACTTGAAAGAAGTCCTAACTTGCTTTCCTCTAGCACAAGGGTCGCACGCCTTGTCATCATTGTGCTTGATGGAAGTAAGTCCGACTATTAGGTCCTTGGAAATGAGTTTATTCAAAAGAGAGAGGCGTGCATGTCCTAACCTCTTGTGCCAAAGCATAACGCCATTATCAAGAGCACTCAAACAAGTTAAATGATTTTGGGGACTCGAAAGAACACAAGCTTTATACACATTGTTGTATCGCTTCCCCCTCAACACAACATCATCAGATTTGATAGTGGTAATCAAGCATTGATCTGAAGAGAAACCAATGTGATTACTTCTATCACGTAGTTGAGGCACACTTAGCAAATTATATTATGAACCGTCTACTAAATACACATTATCAATAGAATGAGAGAGTGATTTACCCATCTTACCTACACCGATAATTTTTCTAGATTTGTCGTTTCCAAATGCCACACTCCCTCCATCAAAGGCTGTAAGTGAGAGGAAGTTTGATTTGTCTTCCGTCATGTGCCTTGAGTAACCACTACCCAAGAACCATAGTTGATTGCCTCCTCTCACTTTAGCCTGCAAAATAGCTAAGTGTTAGTCTTGGGAACCCAGATCCACTTGGGTCCCATTTTCTTTGACATGGAGGTTAGGTCATCTTTTCTAATCCATAGTTGTTTAACATACAATGAGTTTCTCTCCATGGCTTTTTTTCCTCAAAGGACAAGCATAGCGATAATGACCAGTTTTTCCACAGTGAAAACAAAATATATTTTCTTGAAGTCCAACATAATTTTTGTTAACTAGTCTAGTAACACACCTATTCACCCAGCCTAGTCCCTTTCTGTTTCGGCTATGGTGAGTATTTAGCCAGTCAAGCACTTCTGAAGAACTGTTCTAGCGCCTGTTCTCACTCACGTAACTTGGTTTAGGGATTCAAGTCTAAGTTTCAGGTTTAGGGACTCACTTTTCAGCCTAAAGAGATCAGTCTTAAATACTTCCTCTCTTGTATTCATAAGGTCCTTAAGTGTGTCAAGCTCTTCACATAGGGCAAGGGCCTCTTCTTCTGCCATAAGTTTTTCACATTTGAGAACTTCATTGACATGTTTAAGTTCTAGTTTCTTCCATTCAAGCATTCTAACATCTTTTTTCAATTCGAAACAAACATCTTTAAGCATGCAATTTTCAGTAGTTATTGTCTCATACTCATTCATAATGGCAAATAATAATTTCACAACTTTAGCTTTGCTAAGACCACGTACCGTATCCTTGAGTTGGAACAAGCTTTCGACTTATTCAAGGTTCTATTCAGACTCGTTTTTAGCAATGAGGGCTTCTATAACTTCTTCCTCTTAGGAGTCCTCTTCCTCCTCCAAAGTTTCACCTTAGGCTGCCACCATTGCCTTAGCGAAATGCTTTGAAGAGCTACTCTATTGCGGCCTCTTGCCATAGTTTCGGAATTGTTCTGACGCCTGTTCTTCCCTCTGTATGGGACAGTTCATCACAATGTGACCGGGTTTTTCACATCTGAAGCATCCTGAAAACTGATCATGATCATTGTTCTGTGGCTTCCTGGTACTTCCTTTCTTGATATTGCTTTCAGCCTTCTTGAAGAATTTTTTAAACTTTCGAGTCATCATGGCTATCTCTTCAAAATGTCTAAATCATCACTCTTCAAAGCTTTTAGAGCAAGGCCTTGATCTCTCTTTGCTTCTTCCTTCACCTGGGGACTTCTCCTTAACTCATATGTTTGAAGATTCCCAATGAGCTCATCTAATGTGAGCTCGTTCATCTTCTTTGCTTCCTGTGATGCATATTTCCATATGCATCATTTTTATTCAAGTCCAATTTCAAAGAAGAAAAGGGTCAAAGAAGATCATGCTTGGAAGTGTGCTTATTTGGTCTTATTAAGTGAGTTCAAAGACTCACGACACTATGGAGCGGTCAAAAAGAGGTTAAGCTTTGCTAGAAATTTGGTGCCGAATTCATCCCTGCGGAACCCGATTTTTGTGACCACTTTTGGACAAGCTCAAGTGGACCCACTACTTGAGGGCCCATGTGCTTTTGAATTTTAAGATCTCAGCTTTCAAACAAGCCCAATTATGTTTAATTTGGACGTCGTTTGGTTGGGCTAAATATTACTCAAAGAAGACATGTCCTGCTCCAGTCTAGTTCTGATATAGGTGTAATGTTCGGATTATACCTTTTAAACCGCTTATCCAAATTGAGCAAATGAGCCCATTCTGGAAACTAGACTTCCAGGGCTTTCTATCAAGCCCAAGAACGCGTGATTTGGACGAGTATTCTGGAAGTTATGCTCTGTTGAAGTTGAGGCAGCGGCAAGGATTAATTCTGGGAATATGAAGAGTCTTCGGTTACATGTGATTGTGTGGCTGACATTGTGCACGTTTTTGGAGCCTTCTAGATTGGTGGAATCAGCTAAGAAATCCTAGAATATTCCTTGTAACCTCCCCCACCCCTTTTATGATGTGTCTTTCCTTTTATCTTAGTCTTTTCATTTTACTAGTTTTAATTGTTAGGAGTTATTTGAGTCCTTTTGTTGTCTTTTGCTGAGCCTATATAAAGGGGGGGCGTGTGAGCATTGTAGATCAGAGTTCTAAGGCATTTTCAAGAGTAATTCAAGCACCTTTGAGAGTGATTCTCATTTGTGTCCCAAAAAATTCCTAGTTCTATATCTTGAATTTGGCTAATTCAAGTGGTGTTCTAGGTTCTCCTTCTTTTCTTTGGAGTGATTTCTCAGAAGAGTGAAGGGAATTAGCCCAAGACCAAGGTGTGTGTGGCTCCGGAAGGATTATCTCATACTCAAAGTCTTGCACTATACATCTCTATCCTGTTTGGTGATATTCTTCATCTTCCCCATCTTTCTCTCTTTTCATTTTGCTTAAGTTTGATTTGAGTTTGATTTGGATCACTTTCCACCCACACATACATCAATTGGTATCAGAGCCACGGTTCTTAAGTGACCCACTTCACACCCAAATACATCCCAAAAAGCCAAAACACAAAAAAAAAAAAAAAGGCACAAACCGGCAAACCCAGTCTCGAAGACCAGAGAAGCAGCACGGTGCCCCAGTGCCACCCAGCACGACCGTGCCACTATACTTTTCTGCATTTCCTCAAGTCGAAGCATAGCACGGCCTACCCGTGCCCCCTTGCACGACCGTGCCCTCCCTCCTCTTCTCCAAAACGGCCTTTTTCTAGCCTAAACACATAACCCACAAAGAACCCTTAAGCATTCATCCATCATGATTTCTCTTGGGAACTTGAGAAAAGAGATTGCTTTGATTGAAAAGGAGATGGTCATCCCTGAAACTCCAAAGTTTCGTGGCCAAAAAGAAGATTTCCCTTACTGGATTTCCAAAGTGGATCAAGTTTTCACTCGCTACAATATTGACGAGCAAGCGAAGTTTAAGGTGGTTATCAAGAAGCTCCGAGGCCATGCGCTTGAATGGTGGGAAAAGTACAAGTATAAGAGGAAGAAGAGACGGAAAAGTAAGATCACAACATGGGTTAAGTTAAGAGGTAAATTAATGGATACTTTCGCTCTAACCTCTTACTTACACAAGCATCATTTTCTTTCCTTTGAGAAATTTAACTCCACAAAGATGAAAAGATCCAAGGAGAGGAAGCTTCAAGCCTAGTTAACCTACCTCTTGTTTTTGGTGACTGTGGTGATGAAGAGACCTTTGAACTTGAGGCCCAAAAATCCGAGTTGAAGCAAGAAGAGATTGTGCAAGAAATTGAGCAATCCTTCACCGAAGAAGGGTGCCAAGAAGATAAGGAGGTGAATTTGAGCATAACCCCAAGAATTGAAGAGCATGTAGTTAAAGACCTTGAAGTGATGAAGCCATGTAGGGTTGCTGAAGAGTTTGAACAACTCTTGATTCAAGAAGTACGCCCTACCGCACTCCAAGCACCTGAGTTGGAGGCATGTGGGGTTATTGAGAAGTTGAAGCAACTCTGCGACCCAAGAAGAATTAACCTTAACAACCATTCAACCTTCCTAAAACCCCTCAAACCACAAAAAGGACGCACCAAGCCTTAACCCTCATTCATCCTTGCCAGAGACCCTTGACCCCCAAAGAAGATTTCATAATTCCGCCTCTTCTCCTCACCAGGTTATGACCCGTTTATCATCCTCCCCTACCCTCTTCTATATCTCTCTAGAGGTGATGCCCTGTGACCTCCTTCCCCAAAAGCTCCCATATTGTAAGCGCGACCCCTTTCTGAGAGGCTTGCCAACCTTTGAGTTTGAGGACAAACTCAAAACAACACGGGGAGTATGATGCATATTTCCATATGCATCATTTTTATTCAAGTCCAATTTCAAAGAAGAAAAGGGTCAAAGAAGATCATGCTTGGAAGTGTGCTTATTTGGTCTTCTTAAGTGAGTTCAAAGACTCGCGACACTATGGAGAGGTCAAAAGAGGTTAAGCTTTGCTAGAAATTTGGTGCCGAATTCATCCCTGCGGAACCCGATTTTTGTGACCACTTTTGTACAAGCTCAAGTGGACCCACAACTTGAGGGCCCATGTGCTTTTGAAG
>JAKOGI010001263.1:50000-265000 GCA_029747015.1 Carnegiea gigantea | reverse complement strand
TACAGATAAGGTTTTTTGGATACTCGAAAGTGACGCATCTTATCATATGCATAGTGAATTGGCTACCCTAGGAGTATTAAGAAAAATACATCTTATACCAGTTGGCTTGCCTGATGGTTATTCGGCTATGGGTGATAAATAAGGAATCTTCAAGATAAACGATAACCTCTTCTTGAAGGATGTTTTATATGTCCCAAAATTGGCATATATTTTGATTTTTATTGATCAATTATCTATAGAAAATGATTGCATTGTGATGTTTGCTAATGGACTTTATGTGACATAGGACTGCACTTGCTGGCCTAAGATTAGGGTTCATAGATTGAGAGAAGCGGTTTATTATATCAAGCAAGAATGTTTTGTCAATATTGAATCGAATAGAGGCTCCTACGATTTATGGCACAAGGGCTTAAACATATCCTTTGAGTCAAATTGTATCTCATTTTTGTTAATGTTTAGGAGGTAGTAGCTGTATTAAGTAGCATAATCTAGATGCTTGTGATGTGTGCTTACGTGCTAGAAACATGTTTTCCAGCAGAGCTCACCAGTTTCGGAGGTAATAGTAGTAAGCTAAAGATTATTTTGTCCTTATTTACTATGATATTCAGGGGCCTTCAAAAAAAAAATTTTTTTTTTTGGTGTTGCTTACTACTTTCTAACAATTGATGATGATGCCAATAGAGTAATTTGTGTTTATTTAATGAGGTAGAAAAGGTGAGGCAATTGTCTTGTTGTCTGTCTTTATGCTATGGTGAAAATCAATTTAGCAAAGCCATTAAGATGATAAGAAGTGATAATGAAATGGAATTTATTTCTTTGTCCTATGAAAAAGTTTTACCTTGATCATGGTATTTAGCATCAAGCAAGTTTTATTGCACTCCATGGTAGAATGGTAGAGTAGAAAGAAATCAATTTCATATCCTCAATGGAGGAAGAGCTTTTAGGTTTCATGCCAACTTATTGTTCTAGGGTTAATATATAACTGTAGCTCATCTACTTAATAAACCCCAAGCAATGTTTTGAAAGGCAAGATTTCCCATGAATGTTTGTTTGGACAAGACTCTTCATATAAGCTCTTTCATGTTTTTAGATGCTTGCACTTTGCACGAAATAGATTAAGAACCAAATATAAATTTTAGACAAGAAGTGGGCAACGTGTGTTTGTAGGTTATCGATTTGGCAAGAAAGGATGAAAGGTTTATGTCCTTGAAACAAGAGAAATATTTTTAATGTAGGACATTTGTGGCAAGAGCATACTTGTCCATTTTCTGAAGATGTCTTTGATTCAAAGATGTCGGTGATGATTATAAGGGTCAAAATTGCAAATCCACATCTATGATCGATATAGATGATGTTGGATTGGGCAAAGTAGACTTCCCATCCAGTACAACAACAACAACAACAACTCTCAGTATAGGTCCAGAGTTCGCGGGATCTGGAGAGATCCAGATATAGGCAACCTTACCTCTACCAGCATTTCTGCCTATAGAGAGGCTGATTTTAAGAGACCCACAAAAATCAATTTTTGAGAAAACAGTTTATAGAAGAAAGGTTTTGAGAAAACATTTGATGGGAAAAGCTAAGTGCAATTAACTGGGAATGGGTTAGGGGGAAAAAAAAAAAACCATAAGGCGGTAGTAATTATGTAACCATAAGTGCAATAGAGCATATGGAGATACTGTACCTTAACAACCAGAAGCAGGCAAACGTTGTCTTTTTCCAGACGCAAGAACTACCTGCATGCAAACAGAACATACGAAGAAACCGCAACCAGACACATTCTACTGCCACCGAGTGACCAACTACGAGGCTAACTCTCTGCGCTCTAAGATTTTAATTCTATCTCGCCATAATCTCCTATCCTGAGCCAAGTCCTCTGTTAACCCTACAACTTTCAAGTCCTCTCTAATCACCTCATCCAAACTCTTCTTTGGTTAGCCGCTCCCTCTTTTGCGTTCGGGGATGTTGATCCTCTCACACTTCCTCACTGGAGCGTCTACACTCCTCCTCTTCACAAGGCCAAACCTATATAAGCAAACCTATATAGGAAGAACAACAACCTGTATAAGCTCTGAAAGTGTCAACAGAAAGGGAGAATAATGAAGCAAGGTGTGATAAGCACCTAGTTGTAGAGTAGGAGCCGAGACGTAATGAACGTGCCAGAAAGACTCCAAGTCATCTTCCTAATTATGTATGCTATAGTGATAGTCCTTAAGACCCCTCTCTCATCACGAACTCAATTTAAAAGGATTCCTCAGGCATGCATCGTCCTATATTGCCAATCAGTTATGTCATACGTAATAATTTTTTGTATCTCATGGATAGCTTTTAGCTGCTATTACGATGTGGTGAAAATGAAACATCGTTACAAAGTTGTTAGAGATTATATATGAACTCCAATCCAAGGAAGGGTTCATATCTCACAAAACATTTAGATATTAGAAAATAAAATTCTCATTGCATCCATATATAACAGCCAGTGATTATTAGTAGTTATGTTACTGAAAGATTAATTTGTGTAACGCATGGGATTATAAACTAGTTATGGTTAAACTTCCATGTTTTGGTAGAAATTGACCAAAGTAGTTCATGAGACATGACATGCATTTTCAAAGTGATTATGAAACAACACTTATAGAAATGATGAAGGTCTTGTTACAAAATACAAAAACAGGATCATGTATTGATCTAAAAATTATCATAGTACTAGTTATAACATTATGCTTTGTAAATGTATTTATGTTAGAGGCATCTAAAAATCAAGGAATTTACTTAACAGTGCAATAGAAGTTCGAAGTAATTAAATCAAAAAATGAGCATGAAATTTACTAAACAATGAGGATATGGGTTGAAATCTTTGGCCTCCTAGCCTATGAATGGAGTAGGGAGAACATTGAGTTGGCAGTCACTAAAGTTGATGATTTGATTTCTCTTATCATGCTACCAAGTATAAATCATATTTAACCTTCGCCAAAATTCCCTAAACTAGAGTTTTTACTAAATCTTAGAGTTAATGGCTATAGAATCAAAATGATAGAAGCCTCTAACTCTATCCAAATGTTTTGGCTAAAACTCTTATTGAAGGGGGTGAGTAATTAGACAGCCTTGGTTCTTGAAAGTTCAAGTCCAACAACAAATGCTGATTATGGATCAAGGTAGACTCCTGGTCCTACCGAGGTTGATGATTTGGATACTATTGGTGCTAATGAGGATAATGATAAGGAATCTTTAGAAAGTGCAAACCAAGCCAACTTCTAGGATGATAATAAATAATAATAAAAATGGTGCTATCTGAAGGAGCAAAACAATATCTAAAGACTTGATTGAAAGTGCTAATGTAGCATGTGCTAATAATGGTCTAGTCAATCCTCCAGTTACCAAGGAAGTTCTATTACGTCGTAAAACTAAGATAAAGCTCTTGGAAAATTTATGCAGGATAGAAGAGGGAAAGTTAATCAACCTAGGAAAGCTAGCTTGGTATCTCTATCCTTGTTAGGTAAGCAATTTGGTATTTCAATCATTATAGATGAAACTCTTGCTATAGGAACGATAATTAGCACTTTGAGGAACAAATTTGAAATGGAGTGGCAAGCATGATTGGACTGTTTTGAGCTTGGAATTGGTGGATAAGAGCTGACTTTGTACTCCTTTAGGCGATCATTGACAATTTTGTGGTGGATGTGCTAGCTCAAAGCGGTTGTAGTTTTCTGAAGTCTTTTCTTAGCTATTTTAATGGAAGTTAGTTGTATCATTTGCTTTAACTTTAGCAATTGTGTTGTACTTGCCTTTGGCATTTCTTGAATTTTACACAACTAACAATCACAAAAAAGAGAAGTTCATGCATGGTTGGACTAATAATCAATATCATAAATCTTGATTTCTTTCATAATAATAAATATATGAGTAGTAATGTTTTCCTTGCATATCTTGTCCACAGCATTTGGTTTATAGTTTTTTTAGAGTAGGGAATCTATTTGAGTCTAATATTATTTTTACAGATAGAAGTTGATTGGCTGGATTAATATGAACCCAAAGGCCTATTGTAGCATCAAACTCTCCACTAAAAAAATAAAAATAAAAAAATAGAGAGGATATACTGATCCTTTAATTTAAACCTCGACAAACTTAACTTGCTTGCATATGTAACCCTCATAGAAGGTGGAGCAGGACGGCATCAATGTGATTTCATCTAAAAATTAGAAGTTAAATACAGAAGACAAATTTATGGTAGAAATAAATTCCACCATTCAATAGAACTACACAACAATATGATTTAACACTACTTCGGTAAGAAATCTATAGCATGAAAAGAATAAAGAAAAGATCGTGTGAGTAGTGTCAAAGGTGTCCTCTTTATATTTTATACTAAAGAATGACCCACGATTTTTAATAGGTATGTGTAAAGATATTTGTAAAATTAAAATGAAACCCATATGAGTTTGTCCTTAAACTAACAAATGTACAACTGCAAACCATCTAGCTAGCTCAGATATTCCAACCATTAACTAAGTTCTGGCTAATTATTTAGACAACGTATAAAATTTTCAATTTAGATTTCGGGTGTTCGGAGGGCTTGGTGACTTTACATTACAACCAAATTGGTCAAACTGTCATTTTAAAAAAAAAAAAAAAAACTGTGGTTGTTAGCCCAAAAGTTTCCCTTGTTCCATACCCCCTCTCACGTAATTTTTTACTGAAAAATAATGTTGCTTTAGGACTTTTACTTTACTTATTTACTATTGGAGGAAAATTACAAGAGTGTTGGCAAAGCAAGACACAGTGTTGAACCACATGGTACTCATGTGGCTCCACACAGTCAGACCATGTGTCCTTTTAGCCTATAGGTATGTCAAATTTTTCTTGCTGTGATTCCCCAGGACTCCCACGTGGCCCATGTGTAGTCAATTTATAACAGTTATTCTATCCATGTTAAGTAAAAATAATCGCATTACCTGCCCTTCAAGTTTAACCATCAAATCCTTTCCGGTTCTAGATATTGTGGCTGCATAAAATGCCATGAATAGAAGAAAAGAAATATACGAAAAGCTCTAATCTTTTAGAGTAACTACAATAACCCATTGATTGACCATAAGAGTACTTGAACATCACTACAAGGAAGCGCCTAGTTAGAGACCGAACATTTTCGGTCTCCAACAGAAAGAATTCGGTCTCAATCCTTTTTCAGAGACCGAATTGAGACCGAAAATGGGCCGGTCTCGAAAACATTGGTAGCAAATTTAAATTGGAGACCAGATTTTCTGGTTTGGTCTCCAGTAGAGACCGGCGCTTGAGACCAAATGCATTTGGTCTCTAATCGAGACTGGGCCTCAGGCGGTCTCACTTAGAGACCAAATTCAGCGGTCTCCTTTTGAGACCAGGGGACCCAGTCTCCACTAGAGACCAAATCAATTCGGTCTCTAACTGAGACCAAGAACATTTGGTCTCTAACAGAGACCAAGCATTTCGGTCTCTAGTGGAGACCACTACCATTCGGTCTCAGACTGAGACCGGATTTTGGGCGACCACTCATTCCAGATTTTGAGACCAACTTCCCCAGTGCCGGAGACCGATTTATTTCGGTCTCTGAATTATTTAAAAAAAAAAAAAACGTATTTTGGCTTCTTTTTCAGCTGAACCTGCAGTATAATTTTTTTTCCTCAAATTATACAACCGATACAACATTTTCGGATGGCAAAAGTGTCAATATGGCAATATTTATATTGCATTTCAAATGTCATTGATACATTCGAGTACTTCATACAGCAATTATACACCAAAAAATTCCCCAACCTAATTATAAATATGTACAGCCCAATGTACGTACATATGACGCACCTGACATGCGCTACGTACCAAAGCCTAAGAAGACGACTGAGAGTTGTCTGCACGTGTGGGGTGGCCAAGGAGCGCCGAGAAGCTGTCAAACCGAGCATTCAACTCCAGCAGTCCTATTCTTTGGTCATCCAACTGCTTCTTTGTAGCTTCCAACTCCTCCCTAGTACTCCTCAACTCCTCCTCTGTCGAATGTAGTCGAGCTTTAGTGGTCTGCAACTCATTCTGCGTCGTTTGCAATTGGTCCTGGAGCTACATAACTATCGGAGAGGAATATGCAGCAGAACTGCTGGAGCTAGTACGTCTAGCCGCCGTCGGTCTCTCAAACATAGCTGGACCCTCTCTTCCAAGACCGTATATAGTGCCCCTGTCACTCCAGCCACCACTTGCCTTGAAGAACAGGTGATCATCTGCAGCTGAACCCACTTGCACATCAGTTCCTTCTTTTAGTTGCTCATATTTGTCCTGCATCAGTGGGATGAATTGGAACAGTTAAAAAAAAAAAGGGATAATTACCAATATTTCTGGGAAGAAACGGACAGAGTTTCCCCTAAAAGTTGACAATATCCCAGGCATATAGCCATAAATTTTACGCTGTACAACAGAAACACCATATAACACGCTCGCAATCTCAACGGGCCACACGCCCGGAGTTCACCAAATACACATCTAAACGGATGATACATCCGGAGTATATCACCTCAAGTGACAATGACAACACGACAATTACAAGCAACTTCTACACATATAAGAGATTGGAAGGGGATCAATTGAGCAGGGTGTTCAGAGAAGTCCAAATGCACAAATCAAGCAAAGCTATCATGTTTTGTACTTACATAAACGCTCTGCGCGTGAGCATCGCACCAAATCCGTTGACCACTCGCATCAACCTTTGAATGAGTGGTCACAAACAATTCAGCTGCAGATGGTCTTCTTCCCAATTGCTTCGCCTAATAAACAGTAGTATATATATGTTTACATCAGTAGCAGTGCGAAATTAAATTTACGAATACCTGTCAAGTGTTTCAGATATTCATACCAGTCTGTCTGCCCACATTGTGGCTGATATTGACCCCTGGCTGTGCCCAATCTTTGCCTTCGGTCCCTCTGTCTTGTTCTTCGTGTTCCTCTCAGACCGCTTCTTGAATTCCTCATCACTTTCCCTCTTGTGTCGCAATGACGCGCGAAGATCATCCGTCATCCAAGTAATGATCTTGTCCGGAGAGCCCCTCGCGGCCTTGTTCACTATGTCTTTCACCCTGACACGCACCTTCTGTTGCCATTCTCTTCTGACTAAAGCCTCGTGTTCGGGATCCCATGTGAATCGTTGCTGCATGGAAAATTGCAAATAATACTTGGTCATTGTGTTAGGTTTCCAAAAAACTCAGAAGTGGTCGTTTTTTTCACGTAAGTCATAATATGTGGTCATGCTTAACACATAGTACCAAAATCCACCAACATGAGGATATATGACATACTTATTGGCTACAAGATTGCTTCTGCGGCATATATATTTCGTGCACGTTAAATATAGGTGAATGTCCAAATTATTTATGTGCAATCATATTTCTGGAAAAAAACGGACAGAGTTCCGCCTAGCAATTGACAATGCCTGAATATCTATTACATACATTAACGTAGAAAAAAATACATACACGTAAGTAAGACAATCTCACGCTCAACGGGGTGCTACTGTCGGAGTATACAACGTACACATCTCCACGGATAACACATCCGTAAAATTTTGGAAAACAATTCATTTCTGGGAAGAAACCGACAGAGTTCCGCCTAAAAGTTGACCACATCCCAGGCTTAAAGCCATACAATACTTCCCTGCAGTACCAACAAATGCATATATATATACAGGCTCATCGGGCCACACGCCCGGAATACACCAAATACACATCTCAACGGATCACACATCCGAAGCATTGGATAAGGCATCCCATCAATTACACGCATACATTTGACTTGTCAATACTTATTGAACTTAATTCCGTATGGGTGTCATGTACCATATTGTGAAGTTGGGAAATGTACCTTAAAACAATTCCACCAAAACCTCCTGTGATCCTCAGGGGCATCCCGCCAACACGTGAAGGCATCCTTATAATAAGTTCGAATGGTTTCGGAGATGGCACGTGCGACATCTCGATGTCCGAACCTATGGCATAGCATTTCCAGCAAATGAAATGAAACCGTCGGACACATTCCAAGACCGCTTCTTTGAATGTTAACGATGCTTACCACATGTCGGTGTTCGGCACAAGTCGAACGCTGGTCAAGGGGGTGCTACTGTCCTCCAACGGAAACTCAGGAGGCTGCGTCTCCTGAGAATCGTACTGGGTGATGTCTCTACTTGCACCATCCATGCGTACCTACTCCTGCACAAAGTTATAAAAATCAGTTACATAAGTGCATGGATTTGACTTAGGTAATTGCAGGCACAACGACACTAAGTATTATACACTGATCAATGATGCGTACTTTGATATGAATCTAACAAATTGCATGAACACATTACAGCTGCAAGCAATACGCACTCCGGTTGGAGAACATGCAATCCAAATAACATAACGAATCGAGGGAGAGGAATGTAGTAAAAGGCTGCATACATTAACTTACGGAATAGCTATTAAGTCACAAAAACACCAACGGTGCAGAAGTTAGTGAACGACGTACACTATGTAAACATTGACTCCGTGAAGTAGTCATCATCATCATCATCGACATTGTCATCGTATTCATCTACGAACCCGCTGTTCCACTCATCTCCGTCTCCACCATCGGTGGCATCTACCTCATCGTCCACAACGTCATCTATGTCATTGTCCTCCTGTGGTACGATGTCGAGATCATCGTCTACGTCACTATCGCCTAAATTAGGCGGGTTCTCGTTTTCATCTATTTGGAATGGTGTGTCCTCTTCCGGGGCATCTATTATTGACCTTGGTTTCATTTTTACCACTGCCCACCAGTCCTTTTTACTGTTATCTTTCATAGGATAGGGCATGAAGCAGACTTGCATGACTTGACTTGCAAGGACAAATGGGTCGTACTGGGGATATCTCTTCGTGTGATTTACATCGACCAATTTGTATGTATCATGGACAACAACACCATTAATGCAGTCAAACCACTCACACTTGAACAAGATCGTCTTATATGAACGAATATCCCCAACATACTCCAACTCAATTACATCCTGCAGAATGCCATAATATTCCTGCCCATCTGTCCCTTGCACGCAAACACCGTAATTCATTGTTGACTTGTTTTTCCCATAGTCGTATGCGTGGAAGTTGAAGCCATTCATGTAATAATGATCCCAACAACGAATATGTCTCTTAGGGCCATACGCAAGTGCTCTCACAACATCGTTGTCAATGTTGGAGTGCAACACCTACATGGCCGTCATATCCACAAATGGTCAAATAAGTTGTCACTATAATGCGTTACCTGAGTAAGCAAATCACATAGTACAAATACGTACATACGCTTTGAACCATTCTGGAAATCTATCCTGAAACGTGAGCAACATATCCTCCTCCCGAACATGGGGGTTTTGCTGGCTCATCTCCAACGCGAATTTCCTACGCAGTGTAATGAGAACATCATACACTCATGTTCACTGTATGTAACGCTTGTTCCATATGAATCACAAAAACCTACCGTTCATAAACGCCCAACAATCCACAGTTCGAAAGCACATATATATGTGCCAATCGATGATCCATATGATCTAAGAACCTAACGGTGCCGTCATTCGGGGCATATCCCACGTTCCGGGAGAAAATTTCTGGAAGATTGGCATCAGCTGTGTTCTGATCAATGTTCATCACGTTTCTAGGCAAATCTCATGCCCTAACATCAACGCTGTCATCGAAATAGTTGACAATAAAGTTCGTGATCTCGTCCATTAAGTACGCATAGCAAATTGAAGGCTCCACACGTGCCTTGTTGCCCACTTTCCGCTTGAGGTGATGAAGGAACCTATAATCCAATAAAAAGAACCGTCACTTATGTACGGAACTGCTGACATAATTTCAATGAAACATAACGTACCTTTCATTGTCATACATCCATCGATATTGAACCGGTCCTCCAAGTTTCAGTTCCATAGGTAAGTGCACGGGTAGATGCTCCATTACGTTGAAGAATGCAGGGGGAAAAACTCGTTCCAACTTGCATAATATTTCTGCAATGTTGTTCTCCAAACGAACTATGTCATCAACATGCAACTTAGACGAACACAAATCCCGAAAGAACTGGCTTAGCTCAGTTAGAACATTCCACACGTTCGTTGGTAAGAGATCTCTGAAAGCCAGCGGCAGCAAACGCTGCATGAAGACATGACAATCATGACTTTTCAAGTTATGAAGTGAAGCATTTCTCCAGTCAACACACCTACTCAAGTTCGACGCATAACCATCTGGGAATTTCAGGTTACGAATCCATTCACACACCACCTTTCTATGCTCCTTCTGTAGGACATATGGAGCTTGTGGTATAACTTCTCGTCGGCTGCCTTCACCAGCTTCCACAACGCGAACATTAAGTCTCCTACGTTTACAATGAGTAAGCATGTCCTTCCTCGCGTTCAGATCATCTTTTGTTTTGTCTTTAACGTTCATCACGGTGTTAATTATTTGCTCGAAAACATTTTTTTCAATGTGCATGACGTCGAGGTTGTGACGTAGTAACAACTTACTCCAATAAGGGAGATCCCAAAATATACTGCGTCTTGTCCAGTTGTGGGACCGTCCATAACCATCCACCTTTCCCTTGTGCGCTGCTGCCGTTGGGAGCGAAGACACACGACTCCAAATCTGTTCCCCGGTCAACATAGGCGGAGGTTCTGAATGGTCCTCCCTGTTTTTATAAAATGCTGATTTATTACGCCGATATCTGTGATCCCTTGGGAGAAATTGTCGATGACAGTCAAACCAAGATTGCTTGTTCCCGTGCGCTAGCCTGAACGCTTTTGTATGTTCCATACAATAGGGGCACGCTAATCTTCCAGCAGTCATCCAGCCGGAGAGCATGCCGTAAGCGGGAAAGTCACTCACAGTCCAAAGAATGGCAGCTTTCAGTAAGAAATTTTGCTTCCGAAAAACATCATATGTTGGTATTCCTTCATGCCACAATTGCAAAAGCTCTTCAATAAGAGGTTACATATATATGTCCAGATTCCCTTTTGGATTCTTTGGACCGGGAATGAGCAGAGCAATAAACATGAATTGCCTTTTCTTACACATCCACGGGGGCAAATTGTAAGGGGTCACAATCACTGGCCAGCATGAATATGTTTGACCGTAATGGCCAAATGGTGAGAAGCCGTCAGTGCACAAGCCTAACCTCACATTACGCGGTTCGGAAGCAAACGAAGGGTAGGAAGCATCCAGATGTTTCCAAGCCTCACTATCTGATGGATGTGCCATGACCCCAGGAGGGCGCTTGTGCTCATGGTGCCATCTCATACTCTCAGCTGTTTTCTTTGTTGCATAAAGACGCTGTAATCGAGGTCCAACAGGGAAATATATTAGTTGCTTCTTCGGGATTTGCCTTCCATTTTTGCCTGTCCTCGAATATCTTCCTTCCTCACAAAAAGTGCATCTATGGAGGGCAGCTGCCCCCTTCCAAAATAACATGCAACCATTCGGGCAAACATCTATTTTACGGTGTGGAAGTTCAAGACCAGCAAGCAACTTCTTAATTTCATAGTAATTGCCAACCATATCGTTGTTATTTGGGCATATCTCCTTCATGAATGATGCAATACCATCAACCGCTCGATGGGTAGATTATATTCACATTTAAGATTAGTAAGCCGTGCAACAGTTTTTAGTAGTGACATTTCGCATCCCTCGTACAATGGTCTCTCTGCTGCCTTAAGGAGTTCCAGGAATCTTTTCGCCTCTGGTGTTGGTTCATGCTCTGTATTGTGGGGCAACTCTTGTAATGATGCGGATAACGTATGTGGGTATGCATCCATCACCATATCCCTCATAAGGTTCGGTACTGCTTGTGCATTGGATGAGGAAGTTGCAGCTCCATCATCTTCAAGGAACGTTTCACCATGATGCACCCACCTGTAATAGTGAGGTTGAAACCCTCGCTGGTACAAGTGTAACTTGATCGTATCCACATCAAGGTATGGTAAATTGCGGCACTTCACGCAAGGGCACTTCAGTTTTTGGCACCTCTGAAACTCTTGTTGTGCACAGGCAAACTTAATGAAGTCATCAACTTTCTCAACGAATGTCTTACTTAGATACTTCCCTTCTAGTCTATTGTACATCCACACCCGACTTGGATCTATTGTCTCAGGAGGATCTGTATATGTTACTAGCCAAACATACATTTTTGCGTACAACAATAAGTACATGTAGATAATTACATACATACATATATACGTACATATATGTACACGTATATATACACATATATATATATATATATATGTATATACACACACACATACATACATACATACATACATACATACATAAACACATACATAAACTTATTGTTTTATAAAGCTTATTAGTTGAAGTTGCTTTATCTTTTTCTATTCCTTCATCGGCCCAGCATATGTTATTGCGTCCATGACAAAAGCGTGCAACGTCTTTCGGTGCACAGTTGAATTCGATTGTCAAAGGCACCAACTCCTTATTCTCAATGGAAGGTATGATAGGCTTGGAATAGAGCATGGATATGGAAAACCCAAAAGTATGAGTATTTGAGAATCAGAACATCCATTTGACTAGCTATTACATACGTTGTCACTGTGTTTTGGGCGCTGGATTGTTGGCATCAGTAGTAATTTTGGATTTTTAATGCCTTTTTCTCTTCTTTGGGATGGAAGAATGACACATAGCGTACTAAAGACCATGAAAATTAAACATCTATAAGGCCAATTTCAAGCATTTAGGTACACTGTTTCATTATGAGACTTAGAGTGGAACGGGTCATAATGAGGTTCTCTGATGTAGAGGCTAGGGGGAGATTGTGTGCAGGGTTTACGTTTAAGAATTATATTTGCTTTCTACAATACCATTTAGGGGTTATATATGGGACTTGTTTGTTAATGTTCTTGAAAGTTTTGTGCTGGGATGACAACCCTGCTCTACACTAACCATACAACCTATCGAGAATCATTAAATGTATAGGTCACGTGGATAAGCATCTACTGATACTCGTGACGTGTACCATAAATGATTCGTTTTAAGTAATAGAATATGGAGGCAGTAGCAGCAACGCAATATATCAATAAAAATAGAAAACGGAAACAACACCAGAAACAGAAAATAACAACACCACAACCAGAAATAAGTCATACCAACAACTCTATAAAACGTAAAACAAAAACAACTCCGGTAGCTAATTATAACCACGGCAACCACAATTTCGAAAAAGAACTCACACTTCTCTCTAAACAGAAAAAGAACTAAAAGCATTTAACATTTCCGCTTTATTCCATTAGGGGTTCATGATGTCTTCGACCTCTTCCCAGTGACACGCTGTTTCCAATTCACAATTTGTTTTTCCCTACTCTAACTAGAGGAAAGAAGATAACCACCCACTTGATTCCAATTTTTTTTTATAAATGCTCGATTACACTCCTACAAGAAATTCCATCCACAACATTTCTTTAGCATTCAAGAAGATAAGGAATAATCAGGAAGAGTGATTTAGCCGTTCCTCATTTTCCCCCTTGCTTTGCCAAGCCGTTCAGACATTTTCACAAACACCTGGTGTGCATATGAAATCCACTATGCACAGAACTCAGATGCAACATGCGGGTAAGCGAACGAAGCTATGCACAGTTGGCTTAAAGCCTAGATACCTCAAATCAGCACTTCCATTGACAGCAAAGCAGACATATACGAGTGAAGCCACACAAAGGAATGCACAACATTGACAATGTACAAACAGGGGAGGCGAATTCAATGTGAAGGCATACCTTGGTGTTGTTCGGGGGGTTTGAAGCAGCGACCAGAGACGGCAGCCGGTGTGGGGCGTCTAAAGCAGCACGCTGAGGACGGAAGTGAGTGAATGGTTGAAGGAGCAAGCAGATCGAGTGAGTGAGATAGGAGAGCAGTGAGCACAGAGCAGTGAATTGGGAGTGAGAG
Source organism: Carnegiea gigantea (assembly GCA_029747015.1). Lineage (NCBI taxonomy): Eukaryota > Viridiplantae > Streptophyta > Magnoliopsida > Caryophyllales > Cactaceae > Carnegiea > Carnegiea gigantea. The sequence continues at coordinate 251,033 of JAKOGI010001263.1, read as the reverse complement.
CGAGCGAGGAGCAGAGATGTCAGTGGAGAAGAAGACGCCCGCGCTTGGAGTTCTTTTTTTTCTTCGAAACTCTGAGACCGAAAAGTCGTTTTGGTCTCAGATAGAGACCAATTTGGGAGTTTGGTCTCAACTGAAACCGAGATAGTTCTGGAAGGTTGCTAGGAAATTGGAGACCGACATGGGAAATCGGTCTCCAAAATAGAGACCGAAAAGTCCTGGTGGTCTCAGTTAGAGACCAATTTTGGAGTTTGGTCTCAACTGAAACCGAGTTATGTTCTGACAACTAGCTCAAAATTGGAGACCGATATACGAAATCGGTCTCTAAATCTGAAACCGAAAGGTCTTTTTGGTCTCAGTTAGAGACCAATTTTGGAGATTGGTCTCAGTTAGAAACCAATAATGGACTTCGGTCTCTAACTTTTGGTGTCTGTCTACGCGGGAACGATGAAGAGTTTGAGACCAACAATATTGGTCTCTAAGCCCAGTCGCAGTTAGAGTCCAAATTGCTTTCGGTCTCAGAATTGGACTCTGCTTGAGACCACCGTTTGCGGTCTTTAAATGCCGGTCTCAACTTAATTTTTGAGACCGATTTTTTTCCCGGTCTCTAAATGTCGGTCTCAACTGGACCGGTTCCCCGTAGTGCATATACACTTGTTTTTCAACATCTTATCCCTAACCTATTTGTAATACAACAAATAAGACTTAGAGAATGTGATGTCATACACAATTTGTTTATATATCCAATGCCATGTTGATCCTACTTTCTTAACATTTACTTTCATAGCAAATAACCTTAATGGAGCAAGTGTCAGAGATCATGTGAAAAAGCGATAGAAAACTAAGAAGGAGACCTCATATCTTCGAGAATAACAATCCAAGGAGCTTGAAACATTAATCAATGAACCTTCCGCGAGCTCCCACGTGTGCGAGACCCCTAATGTTTATTCATGCAAACTCTAAGCATTGTCACTAACAAGATAAAACTTATTGCAGGCCCTATGGACCTGCCTCTAGTGTTTTAGAATTTCATTACCAAATCTTAGAACATCTATATCTAAGACCTGTACTTGGTACCATCCGTATCCTAATGACAGATCATCCGCAAGGCCTCAGAATGTCCAAGACATGCTTCCCTTTCCGACATGCTTACCCATGTAGTGCCTATTGTTATTATCTTGATGCTACCAAGGGTAGTGCTGGACACAACCTAGTCATGTCATGCGACACAATTGTGTCTCATGACATGGTAACGCCATGTCTCAATGCACAACATGTGTACCTGAAGTTGGAAGTTTGTTGTTGCTATGTTGCTTGTTTTGACAAGGGGTGAAAAAAGTTGCTTACGTCACCATTTTCTCAGCCCTACTTTACAGACTGCATATCGGGAGATTTGTATAACGTTCCAGGATCCTCCAGAATGCTCTAGAGATTTCTGGAATATGCTAAAACATTCTAGAATCATTTGGAGCACTGTAGAGTCATCTAGACTGTTCTGGAATCTTCTAGAGAGTCTAGGGCCTTGCAGTGTATTCTAAAACCTTCTACGTTGTACTAGATTATTCTAGAATATTCCATGCTATTCTACGCTTATGTAGTGTCTAGGATATTTATATAGAAAATTTTGGATGTGTAATAATAGTAGTAGGATCAAATAGATCTCCATTGTTCATTAAGGAGGTGGATGTGTATATATACCCTCACGCAGAGCTCAGTTGTATATCAAGCATTCCAAGCGCAATACAAAGCATTCTCCCAAACTCTCACTCTCTAAGTTCTCTTTGTGCGTGAAGTGCTCACTTAGCTTTTCACAAAGTCTAAGTCAAGCAACTAGCAAGGTTACTAGCAAACTAAGGTTGGGTTTTAAGTGAGTTTGTTAGTGCTGTACGGGCTTGAATTTGAGTGAATTATCAACCCGTGACAATTGGTATCAGAGCTTACTTGCTTTGGAGCTCATGGCTTCAAGTGTGACTGATGCCAACCCTTAACAACATGGAAAGAAGCGCAATGACAAAAACAAGGACATGATGGTCCTTATGGAGGATAGGCTTGCAGAGCTCAACACCGCCATGTCAGCCCTAACGGGTAGGGTGGATGACATGGACAAACTCATCGAGGAGCTCGGGTTTGAGGGGGACATAGAAGAGTTTCAAGGGGGAGATACAAGCAGCGGTGAACTCCGTGGCGGCGGATTTTAAGAGGGAGATCCAAGCCCTTCGAGTATCGGAGACCACTAAGGATGGCAAACTCTAAGCTTGCAAGGCCTAGATCAAGGCTTGCAAGGTTAAGATTGAGGTATACAAGGCAAGGCCAAGGGTTTGGAGACACAAATCAAGGTGTGCATGGTCGCGGTGGTCAACGGTGGGTCTGCCCAAGTATCCACTTCCTTTGGGGACTGAAGTCTATCATAGGACAATGGAAATTGAGTATGACGCCTAAAAAGTAAGCAATGCCACTTTCTCCCTTAAGGATATAGCCCTTGTGCTGTGGCATCGCAGGTGTGATGATGTTCGAAGAGGATCCGATCCTATTAACACTTAGGATGGATTCAAAAGATAACTCAAGAAGCAGTTCTACCCAGAGAATAGTGAATATAAGGCTAGGGCCAAGCTTCGATGCTTTCAGCACAAGGACGGTCATATTCAGAACTATGTTAAGGAGTTCTAAGAACTACTCATAGAGATTCTAAGAATGCAAAAGCATGATACACTCTTCTACTTCCTTGATGGCCTTCAGGGATTATCTAGCATGGAGTTGAAAAGTCATGGAGTGCAAGATCTCTCATCTGTAATTGTCATTGTCCATCAGTCCTCAAATTCAAAAGGGAGTCCTTGAAGTCACGAGGCAAGACAGTGATGAAGACCAAGACCAGTCTGCTAAGCAGGACAAGTTAATAGGATTCAAGGACAAGGGGAAGCACAACATGGATGAGACACCAAAGAAGGTCTCATGCTTCCTTTGCAACAGACCTTGTTAGGTTTTCGAGTGTCCAAAGCATGGAAAACTTGCCACTCTTGTGATAAAGGAAGAGAAGCAAGAAGAGAAAAAGCATACTGCCTTAATATCCCTCCTAAGTGCCATCCAAACAAAGGTGGGGGAGCAACTCAGTGGCCGCATGTATGTAGAGACCGAAGGTGGTGGTAAGAAACTCTGAGCTACGGTGGACACAGGAGCGGAAATCGTGTACATAGAAAAAGAACTCACCGATGAAATCCGCCTATCTTATAAAAAGGAGAAAGGCTCTGTGAAGGGAGTGCATGTGAAGAGCCTTCTAATCTATGGAGTTGCTCGAGGTACGGACATCCAAGTTGGACCATAGATAGGTAAGATCGACATAACCATCTCTTCTCTTGATGATAGAAAGTTTATCTAGCGATGGACTTCCTCGATAAGGTGAAAGTCGTCATAGTTTCCTATGCTAGCACCCTATTCATCACGAATAACAGGCAAGCTCATGCATTACCCATGAGATGGGAAGCTGAAAAAGAAGGGTGCCTGCCCTTTGATTCACGAAAAGTAAGGAAGTAGGTCACTTAGCTGCCCTCAAGAAGGATGAGGCGTTTAAGGGTGCCATGCCAGCGATACTACCCAAGGAGTTAGCACAAAGGAGGAAACGGGCTAGCATGAGGATAGGACGTAAGCGTACAAAGGATCAACGTGTCTAGTAGTTATGGACAACATGCCAACCTAGCCAAGTGAAAGAGACACCTCCTGGGGATGAGGCAACTCAAGAGCCAAGCATACGAAGACCCAAAGGCAATGACGACGTTGCCCGATTGTGTGGGGGAGAAAGTTACGGATCGCATATCGGGAGACTTCTAGAACATTCCCGGATCTTGCAGAATGCTCTGGAGCCTTCTAGAATATGCTAGAACATTCTAGAACCTTCTAGAACACTTTAGAATCATCTAGATTGCTATAGAACATTCTATAAGATCTAGGACCGTTTGGAGTATTCTAGGACCTTGTAACTTGTACTAGCTTATTCTAGAATGTATCACAATATTCTACACCTATATATTATCTAGGATATTTGTATTGAATGTTGTGGATGTGTAATAATAGCCATAGGATCAAATAGATCTCCACCATCCATTGAGGAGGTGGATGTGTATATATACCCCTAAGAGGGCTCATTTATACATCAAGCATTTCAAGTGCAATACAAAGCATTCTCTCAAACTGTCTCTCTCTATGTTCTCTACTATTCACGTCTTTACTTCAGAGTTTTGAGTTCAAACTTTGGCCTTAGCAGCCTCCCTCACAGACGCACCCCCCTTAGTCCCACTCCCTCACAGCCTCACTAGCCTCACGTCCTTCTGAGTTCCAGCATCCACTCGCAAGTCGCTTCCAGTAGCCAGCAGTTGGCCTTCTCCAGTCCCCCGATGACAGTTGGAGTGCTGAACCTCTCCAGGCTCCCTACGGCACCTAGAGTCCCAAGTCCGACATGCCTTTCCGAGTCCAAACCTCGCTGCCCACGTTTGTAATAGTATATGAGTTTGCTAAGCTAAGTTTCTTGATCTTTCTTAGAGGATTAATGTGACTTTGCAAGGTGCTTATACTTTCATTAGTGTGAACTCAAAACTAAGGGTAGGAATAAGTATTGCCTACATTTAAAACAAACAAACCAACACCGACAACTTGCCTGCACTTGCTGGGTGGTTTGATTGATTTCACAAACAGAAAGCTATGTTGCGTAGTTCAAAGAATATTGCAGTTCAATTAAGATCAACCAAAAGCACGTTCTCTTGTTACTGGATGCTTAATTTATTCTCTAGACACTTAGAATTACATAAATCAATTTCTATCATTTATTCAGTTGTTCTTAATCTAAACACTTACAGAAAATGAAAATAAATTCCTCATTCTTTTTACCACTGGTTTTGTTTTCTTCAAAATTTTTTTGAATGTCATCGAACAAAGGCCAAGTTTAGAAAAATAATACATACTTTTATTGTGGTGGTACGAATGGTATTCTTTTATTTTGGAGGTAAGAAAAAAAGTGATATAACAGCTCTTCATTCTGTGCTTTTTAAACACAAAATGTGAGTTTGCTAGGCTAAATTTGGCATCATATATTCAAATGTCCATTATTACCATTTGTAGGAAGTTCTATGAGATGATTATAGTGAACTAGCACATCTTTTCTACTAATTGCAAATGGAATAGCTAATACTTAATAGTTTGATTCTTATGGGATTGAAACCTATTCGAGCATGCTTGTATGTGACTTTGCTAAGTTAAATAGTTAAGTGGTGGATTGTTTTTGTTTTGATTGTGATTTCTTTTTCACCTAGGACATTCTTTGTATGTGCATGTGTATTATATAATTATATTATCCACTTTCCTTTGACTTCAATAATAAGAATGTCATTTCACTCTTTAGTTATTTTCAGGTGCAAAGTGTACTTTTTAAATCCAAATTGCGATTAGATTAGTCATCAAGGAGTCCCTTATAGCTTGTTCTCGAAATGTAATTTTTGCATTTTAATTTTTTAAATTAGCATGATGTGCATGTGTATATGGTGTGTGTTTATACATACATACATACATACGTACATACATACATACATACATACATACATACACACATACATACATACATATATATATATATATATATATATATATAATATATATATATATATATATATATATATTATATATATATATATATATATAAGCTTATTTACTTATATTTTGTAGTCACTTGTCAATGGAAGATGTCGAGCTCCAAATCCAAAAAGAGGTATAGTTTGGAAGTGGAAGAATCAGTTGACATGGATACCTATATTCTAAGTGAGCATCAACCAAATGACCCTATTGAAATTGAAGAGGAGGAAGAGGCAAGTCAGAGAGCAACACAAAGCAAAAGTAAGGGGAAATAAGCAGCTAGAAAGTCTACCCAAAGGGCAGAGTGTTGGAACCATTTTGAAGAGATCAAAGAGAATGGCAAAAGAGTGGCTAGTAAGTGAAAATATTCATTATATTTAAGGCTGACCCTAGTAAGAATGGGACAAAGAAATTAAAAATCATTTTCTAAATTGTCATGAAAACCCAAACAATCAAAGAATACAAACACAAAATCAGTTGGTTTTTGAAAAGAATCCAAACAATGAGGGAGAAGCCATATTAAAGTCATGGGTATTGAACCCTCATGAGGCAGGGGAGTCTACAGCCAAAATGATCATAATAGATGAATTGCCCTTTAGATTTGTTGATAATGTGGGATTTAGGCTAATGATGTTTATATGTTGTCCTTCAATTAATATGCCTTTACGCATTACCATTGCAAGAAACATTTATCACTTATATATGGATGAAAGGGTGAAATTGAAAGAATATCTTATATGTTCGTGTCAAAAGGTATGTGTGACAGTAGACACATGGACTTCGCTTTAGAGGATTAACTACATGGTTATAACTGCTCACTTTATTAATCATGATTGGAAATTACATAAGAATATATTAGATTTTTGTACAATTTCTAGTCATGAAGGTGATGATATTGCTCTTGTTCTTGGAAAGTGTTTAGAAAATTGGAGTTTGGCATCTAAACTGTATTCTATTACTGTTGATAATGGTGGGAGCAATAACACTACTTGTACTGCCCTTATTGGTGAGTTTCAATGACATGGTCATTTTCATTTCTCTGGTAGAAAATTCTTACATGTTAGGTGCATTACTCACATACCTAATTTGGCTATATGGGATGGATTGAAGGTTGTTGGGAAGCTAGTTAAGAATGTTCGAGCTACTGTGAGATTTATTAGGCAATCTCCTACTAGGTTGCAAAAATTTGAAGAATGTGTAGTTGTAGAAAAAATTGAGTGCAAGGCATCTTTATCTTTTGATGTTCTCACTAGATGAAAGGCACTTATAAGATGCTTAGCACTGCTTTAGTCTATGAGCATGCATTCACAAAGTATAGGAAAAGAGACCTTTATTATAATGTGGAGTTGGCAAAAGATGATGATGCAGATAGACCTCCTAACTCTAATCATTGGAAACAAGTTAAACACTTGTTAGGTTTTTTGGAGGTTTTTTATAATATTACTTTGTGTTTATCTGGTACTTTATTTGTGACGTCCAACTTACTTTTCTTTGAAATTGTGGCTATTCATACTATGTTAAGTAACTTAGAGCAACTTGTTAAGACCATTGATGCTAATGATGAAGAAAGTGGGGAAATTGAGGAGATTGGATCTAGAGTTACAAACTTAAAGAAATGGCAAAGAGGATGAGGACGAAATATGATAAGTAGTATGGCAGACCTGAGAAAATGAACCCTTTGGTGTATATTGCTCCCACCTTTGATCCTAGGCACAAGTTGGCAGGTCTTGAGGTTTCTCTTTATGATTCATTTGGTGAAGTACAAGGTAGTGCTATAATTTTGAAAATGAGAGAGAAATTAGAAACTTTATTTGATGAGTATTGGCAATTGTACAAGCCATTTACTCCTCAAAGTAGGCAAAGTTGTGGGATATAACCTGAAGTTGAGAAGGGTAATGTATATAGTGGAGCTACCTCTTATACACCATAATTAAGAAAGAAGTTAAAGGGGTCACATGGAGGAAGAGGAATCATTAAGACAAGGTTGCAAAAGTACCTAAATGAGGGACTTGAAGAGGATGAAGCAGGGGATGATATGTTGGGATGGTGGAAAGTGCATGGTCCTTAATATCTTGTGGTTGCCCATATGGCTCGTGATGTCTTGGTCGTGCTTATTTCTACGATTGCATGGGAGTCAGCATTCAGTGCAGGACGACATACTCTTGATTCATTTAGAACTTCTTTAACTCCAAAGGTAAATATTAGTTAGTATATTTCTTTGTTTTGTATCATAAATTTATAACTTATTTATCTTTTGTTAACTTACGAACTTTGTTTGGTTTAATTGTAAAAAGATAGTCCAAGCTCTTACATGTGCACAAGATTGGCTTAGCTCAATTAGTAGGTTAGATATGGATGGCCACTTTGATGAATTGCGGGACCTTGGTAAGGGTAATTTTTAATTTTTTATTTCTTTTTAATTTGGTTTATATGCTTTATATGATTACATGTTCCAATTTTTATTTTTGTTCTTTTCATTGTGTTTATTTTAGATCTTAGGAAATTAAGTCTTAAAGATAATGAGATTGATGTGGGCGATACTTTGAACATTTAATATTGAGGTAATTTTCTTTTAATTGTGTTAATTTTACATTATATTATTATCTTAGTATCTTTATTATTTTTCTTCGCTAAATTAATTGTTGGTTTTTATATTTACTAACTCAATCTTTTATTTATTTCACATATTACTTGAGTAATTAGTTGAACATTTGAGAGAGGAGCACATTCTTGCAAGAAAGTCCTTCTCCAAGTCCAAGATAGTGGTTTCAAGTTTGGGATTCGCATTAGCATTAGTTTGAAGATTAAGTCACTTAACTCACTTTGAGAAAAGAGCATGTTATTTAATACTTAAAACTTTGGTTATGTAATTCACTTTTAGGTTTAGTTGGTCATGTATTAAAGTTTTTAAGCTTGAGAGTTGCGTTAGATTTTTGCTTTGGATGTATTAGTTTGGTAAATTGGTCAGTCGGTAAGTCAATTGATTTATTTCAAGTCACCTAGTCTAAGTTAGAGATTGGAACCAATATCTGGTGTGGACTACTGAACTCAAAGGTATTTGATTTTTGTCCATTAATCATTAGTGTGAGTTAACATATTTAGGCTTACTACAAGCAATTAGCAGCAAACAGCAACCCATTATTTGAACGTTGAATTAAACTGCAAGCAGTAGGAAGACTCGGTCCAAATTCAGTCTGATCTCGATCCGGACCGAATTTGGATCAGTCCGGTCCTCTGTCCCTAACTTGGTCTCGATTTGCTCTTCTGTCCTAGCTAGTCTAGGCCAAGCCAGTCTGGTCTAGTCCAGTCCGGTCCTGGACCAATGAACAACCCTACACCCACTCGTAGTGTGCTTTACTTAATCTACATAATACAAGGGAAACAACTAAATATCCTAATCTTGTCATGCACCCATAGATGATGAAGAGTTTAGGTCATGGGAAGACTATTGTAACCTTACCTAAACCACATATAACTTAGAACTTTGGATTAGGTTGGAATTCATATGTATCCATAATTTTTTAACTCTACTGTACTAGCTAAACTTGATATGTACCCAAAAGACCCATGTATTGATGCTTTAGAGTTCTATAGCATCATCATTTTATTTAATATCCCATCTTGGAAAAATATTCGTCTGATCCAGCTGAGGGTGTTGTTTGGTTTTAAGCCTCTTAGATTAGGTCAAGCCCAAGTGTTTTGGTCTTGCGTTGAGAGAGGACTGGTAGATAATTGTTTAGTTTCTAGGCATTGCATACATTATAATATAAGAGTCGACATCATTAGTTTAGGTCCAAATCACTTTAGTTAATAAGCATGCAAGTCTAATTACATGATTAGGAAAGTATAAAGGCCATTGTTGGGTCTTAACACATGAATTGTGGACTACCTGGGCCCAAAGAGTCATAGATCATTTGGTGTCATCACGCATAATCTCGAGTCCATCGAGGCCCAAAGTCCATAATGTGGCCTATCATACCTTTAAAGTCCTAGTCTATTCTAGGTTGCATCAAATCATGCATCATATTCATAATGCACATGGTCAATTAAGACCTATATATTTGATTCATGCATAACTTTATGGTCCATGCATTATACATCCATTATTTAGGTCTAGGATCCATGCATGAGTTCACTTGAATCCTTTCATATGTCTAAACTGGCACAGTCTTGGAAAAGAAAAGTCATGCTTAGGCCCAATATAGGCCCATGATTCATATGAGCTAGATTTAGACTCAACTTAGGCCCATAGGTCAGCAGTCTAAGCCTAACCAAGGGCGGCAATGGATTGGGTTCTGGTTGGGTAAACCATCATCCACATCTATCATCTGCTTCAATCCGCTTCATCTAATCCACCCATCATCCATAAAATTCTAATCCAATCCATCCATCACTATCTGCGGGTGAAAACTGATGGATCGGGTTATAAATAGGTGATGAAAGTTTATATATAATATGTTAGAAAATTTATATAAAAAAGTAAGCTTTGTCTTTCGAAAAGTTTTAAAAAATACTTTAGATACAAGGAATGAATAAATATCGTATCATCATATTAATTTTGATAAAAATCATAGAATTAACAATATAATTGTTCGAAAGATGACTAAAAATTGAAAGGATAAAAATAAAAAGTAAACCAATTGCAAATAGGAGGTAAACAAGTAAATGACTAAACGGGAGATTGATCAGGTGGTGGGTCGAATGGATCATCACCTGGATCCAATCCAATTCGTTAAACCATCATCCATCATCTATCCACCATCTCACTCGCTTTTTCGGGTCGGATGGAATGGATATCCATCAGGTATGCGTGAAATTACCACCCCTAAGCCTAACACAAAACCGAGTCTATGATAAGGCTTGTTTTCATCTAAACAAGCAACCTTTGACTATTTATTCTTATACCAACCTAAAACTTTAAGCCCATATAGTCATTGTCGCCTTTTCACCTAACCTCAAGTCATTAACCATTTCCTCAACCCATGGCTAAGACTGTTACCCACCTTACCATATTCCATCTTGCAAACTAGCACCTCGTTATTTGGGATTGGGAAGATGAAAAAGACGACGCTTAGATGGACATTAATAAATGTTACTCCTAATGGCAGACCTAGAGGTAAGTTGATAATGGGAAATCTTAGGGAAGTGATCGCAAAATTTAAAGGAGCATGAAACTCTAGCTATTGATCTTGGACAAAGAGTTAAGAAGCTCAAGCTTAAAAACTCAGGTCATTTAAGGATTCACCCCAAATTCCCTCCCCCTAAAAAAAAACCTTAAGGGGTCACTTCAGGTCAAGCTAAGTGACCCACCTTAGGCACATTTTTGACAATGGACCTAAGATCTTATAATGAAGTTTACAAAAATGTTATTAATGGGTTATCCCATTCATCTAAGAGACCTAAATAGGAGACAAAGCTTATCAGTAATCACTTTTAGGCTTTAACTACTAAGCCTACTATATACCTTTACACAACATGTTTAATCTAAGGTGCCCTACCAACCCCTTAAACTTGCATTCATGACTTGACTTCGAGAGTCCCTTAAATAATCCACCAATATTCCCATTTCTGAATCTAATTCTTGAAACTTCTAAACTTTTATACTTCCTAAGCCTATTCTAAATTTCCTCCTTCCTTACTAGAATGCTCTTATCTAATGACAAAGCTAAAGTTAAGAAAAAGAGAACAAAAAGGAAAAAAACAAAAAATGGAGGGAAACCTAATAAGGCCAGCTAAGCAAAAGGAGGGAAAATGAAATAATATCTGAGGAAGGCCAAGAATTTCAATCTCATGAAAAATAACAAGACATGCAAGTCTAAGGGATATGCCTAGAATTGCATGCCTCCATTAGTGACCTATATCATTCCCTTATCAAACCCGAATAGTTACCACTTGGAATCCCTTTGAGCATTCAACAAGCCTATTTATTTCATAACCACATCTGACCTAACCAGGGAGTAAGAGTGTGTTAGGGTGACATCAATGTCAAAATCAACAATCAAACAGAGAGTTCTGACCAAACGGTCCCGTCCAAAGACACAAGGGAAAAAAAAACAACAATAAAAGAGAAGATGAATCAAGATAAAATGAGAAGAGAAGAATGAAAAAAAACTTTAAAAAGAAGAATAAAGGATGCCAAAATTGTTGATTCGCACTATTCTCACATGCACACTTAGGGATTTCATAAGGGTTATGTGAGCCTTCATATCAATTTCCTCTCTTGGTAACCTTAACACTAAAGCCTACTTTAAAAAATCTTTCTAGAAGCATCTATCCTTAAGCTGTGTGTTCATATTCTCAAATTACTACTGACTTGATTCTGCATTGGATATATAGATAACCTCTTTAAGGCCCAACCATAAAGATTCATTTCCATTAAATCCTTTGGTTGGTCTTCAAAGAAAAAAGGGGAATAAAAAAAGAACCAAAAAAGAATGGCTAGTCCGAAAACCTGAAGAGGTGGACCATGCAAAAGGAGAGTAGAAATGAAACCTTGGGTTTTTAGGACAAGAAGCATTCCATTGCATACTTCCAACAAACCATACTTGAACAAACCATTCACCCACATTACAACTTCCTCCTAACCATATTCTTTATACTAAAATAGGGGCTACTCTAGGCAGCACAAACAAAAGCATATTTATCTGTCATATCCCTAGACATCTAGGGCTTCTATTATAACAATAGAAATTGGGGCTTTCTTCAAAATATGAGCACTTTAATGTAAAATTGAAAGTTACTCCTCCATTAAAAAGAAATATTCTCTATCCTGGTGTACCTTGTGACCTGGCCTAAGCCATCAATCACTCAACCTTTTACCCTTTACCCTACAGTATGTTGTGGCCTAAGCTGTAAAACACCACCATGCCTAAACCATCAGTCACATGTACCTTAATTGGGATTTATTTAATGGACCCCAAACTAAGCATGAGACTTTTACCTATATGCATAAGAGGTTAGATTAGGACATGTCTGCACAGTTAGCACAACTAATTATGTATAGTCAGCATGCATGCATAGTCTCACTTAGGCTAACAATTGCACCTATGTCTATGCATGGGTCTTCAACTAACTTAATAGCCTACCTTTCTCCTTGATCACTAATAGAACTTTGGATCAAAGAAGAATGCAATCAAGCTTCGCATCAATCCCACAATAAGGGCACACAGCACTGGTCAATAATGTATCTACATTAAAGGTTCTTAGGATTACATGAATAGTTATCATAAAAGATATCTATCCTTTAACCCGTCCCTTAATCAGCAAAAGTAAAAGTAGGGGCCCCATCCTCGAAGAGGGCTTCACACAAGTGTGATCACCCTTATATTAAATAGGACATCCTTATAGAAAGGACATCAACCCAACTTTAGATGATCAGGTAACTAGGTTCAAGACGATCAAGCCATAGAAGACACCTCATCCTCTTTATCATGGCATAGACGGACACCTCAACATTCAAGATATTTCAACATTCAGAAGGCTCCCATGAGAAAGAGTTGGCATCAATGCCCCACAGAAAAAAGGTTAAATTTCTGAGATTTGCATCTAAACACCTCACCAATAACAGGCCTAGAATGAGTTATAGTCGAACCCAAAACATCTGACATTTCAACAGCTGAACAATGATAAGTCAGGCACCTAGTTTATAAGTCTAGCTAAAGATCTTTAGGCTCTCACATCACTAGCATCATAGCAATATGGTTGCAGATCTTTAGGTTTTCACGCCATCAGTTTCATATGGATCTACCTATAGATCTTCAAGCTTGTTACCAAGTTCACAAAGATCTGGCTACATGTTTATAGGTTTTCATACCACCAAGTTCACAGGGATCTGCATAATAGGTCTTTCGGCTCTCATACCACCAAGTTTACATGGATCTGGCTACATACCTTTAGGCTCTTATGTCACCAAGTTGACAAGGATCTAGCTATAAGTCTTTAGGTTCCCACATTCCTATCACCAAGTTCATAGGGATGTGGCTGTAGGTCATCAGGCTCTCATGCCACCAAGTTCACAGAGATCTGGCCACAAGTCTTTGGGCTTATATGCTAATAATCTCAGAGCCGCTAGACAGGTTAAAGCTATGCCAAATGGATAAAAGGTCAATAATTCAGAACCATTAGATTGGTAAAAGTTCTACTAGACTAATAAAAGATAAAATTTCATAACTACTAGATTAGCAAAAGGTCCAATTCAGAACCGTTAGACTAATAAATGATCTACTAAACTGAAAAAAGGTCAAATATCAAAAATGCTAGAGTGATAAAAGGTCAAAGCTTAGAATCGCTAGGCTAGCAAAAAGTCAAAACTTAGAACCAATAGACTAGCAAAAGGTCAAACTTAGAACTGCTAGACCAGTGAAAGGTTCACTAGACTAGCAAAAGGTTAAGTTCAAAAGCGCTTAATTGGAAAAGGTCCGCTAAGCAAGCGAAATGTCAAAAATTAAGAACCAATTGACCGGAAAAAAGTCCATTAGATTGGTGAAAGTTAATATTAGCCTCTGTCACAGGGAAATTTGGGGGGCACTAAGCTTAAGGACCCCTAACAATGAATTTCTAGCATTATATCATTAACATTCGTCACAACAATAGTGGATATGCTCCAAGCATTAGGAATTCTAGCGACCAAGTTTAAGCATCATCACTTTATTAGGTAAACACAAATAAAGTTCTTTATTTTGACCTTCTCTTCATTTAGGCTCGGTCAAAGTGGGGGTTAACTATAGACTTATAAAAAGTGTCTTATATTTATAAAATGGTTGACGATGATAAACTCATCGAATAAGATTCTGGGACTCTGGGATATCGAAATGAAGAGCATTAAACTGTGCCAATGTTTTTTAACCCATTCAAATCTAAGTATGCCCACAAAAGGCTAGAACAATCCAAATAGGCCCAAATTGGTAATGTTTAATGTCTAGTTAAAATTCAATCCGTATTTTCACCCCACTCTAGGTGCATAGATTTATTAAGTTTAGATGTTAATGTTCTTCATTGACTAAGTTTTCCAATGATATATTATGCGTCAAAATCAAATAATCATTGGAAAGAATATAAGTTGATTACTGAGATGTGCACTAAAAATGACACATGTTCACCTTTTTGCTCATGTCCTCTTCCACATGCACTACAAGAAAAGAGGCCTTCTGCAACAACCTTTTATGCAATAGTTGTCTAAAGTGTTGTGGTAGATATCTTATAGTAATGATTTTCAACTTGTTGCATAAACTTCTAATCTATTGCAACAATTTTTTCCAACCATTACAATAGCTGTACATAGGCAACAGTTCTCTAAATACACAAATTAATTGTTATGCGGGATTGTAAAAATTTTGGAAGCAATCTCTAAAAATTATTCCCACTAAAAACACAACCTATGGCGCCAAATCTAAAACAAAAAAAAAAGAAAAGCAAAAACAAAAGGAATTGAAAAAAGGGAAATTATTACAACAAATGGACTAAATCCCCCTATGCGTGAAAGCCCTTTCATTTTCTCTGCTTGCTCAGTTGCTTCTCCCAATTCCCAAATTAGGGTTCCCACTATTGAGAAAGCGAGACATGCATAGAAAGGGAGAGAAATCCCATCTTCTATTCTAGCTATTGAAAATCAAGGACTTCAAATTGTTGAAGATTGCAATCTGAAGGCCATTCAGGAGTTCTTATTTTCATTCGATTGAGTAAATCGAAGGTAAGTTTCATTTTCTGATTTCACCTCTTTAGGATTTGTAAATTGTAATCCTTTTTCCTTGCATGTATTTTGTTTGCTCGGGATTTGTGAAAGTACTGCCGGGTCGACCCGAATTTCTTAGATTTTTTAAGAATTGGAGCAGGGGAAGGGGAAGGGGAAGGAGAGGGATTGAGGGAGCAGCTGACCATCTAAGCTAGGACTTCCTAGTCTTGGAGAGAGAGGATGGAGATTAGGGTCAGGATGGGGGTGGGGAGAAGCTGGATCAGGGATGAGATGGGTTCGTTTAAGGAGAGAGAAAGTGAAGAAGAAGATGAAGAAGAATAAGGGGAGCGATGAACTTTGCCTTTACTTTTGTTGAGCTTCATGGTTGTGGTTATGTCATGGCGATTGCTCAATGGCTAAGGATGGTTTTGGGCACTTACTTTGTTTTCCTTCTTAAGAAAAGAAAATGAAAGAGGGTCAAAGCTAGCAACAGTGAAAAAACTTGAGACTTAAGAGAAAAAATTGAGAGATGAAGAAAGAGAGAGAAAGCAGGTACGGAAAAAGGGACACAGCACATAGGGAAAATTTTTTTTGCAGAGGGGTGTTGGTTTTTGTTTTCCCTGGGGACTAAGGTTAGGCAAAAGAAATGGAGGTAATTTTTTTTTGGTTTAAAAATAATAAAGAGGGAAAATATAACTTTATTTTGAGAAAATGAACTGTTAAACTATAAAATGACTATAATTCTTTGTTTAGGAGCACACAGGAAAACAGGGAACTTGTAAAATCTAGAAATTGTAATGGTTGTGAATTGAACTATATGTACAATCAAGGAGTTGGTTAATAACTTAGTCTATACAAAAAATGAATACAATTTTATTAAAGGTGATCGACCCCAAATCCTTAAATGCTGCACGGCACTTTTTCCACTTTCACTCTCACATGAACATTAACTAAAACATACTTCATCCTCTTCTTCATGAATCTATTGAATCTGCAAGTTAGTTTAAGGATGACCAAGAACGTCCAAGACTTGAGCTTGTATGTCTAAAATCTCTAGTTTTGTCCTATAGTTCTTCAACAAATTGGTCCCATACTTTGAATAAGGAACGAGAAAGAGAGCTTAAGGGGATAAAGCAACTTACTGAAAATTTAAATGCTTAAGCTGAAAGGCAAATGATGATATCTTAGAGAGGTTACAAAGTGCAGAGTAAGATGAGCAGAAACAATTACAATAATTCAAGATGGTTTAGAGGGAATCAAGGTTTGAAGGGGGGTTACGCACATCACCAACACCTCTTTCAAGTTAACTACATGTAAATCCTCCTCCACCAGCAAATATACCTCCCCAATCAGACCACCATTTCTAGACATATATAGCTATTGTTATAGTAAATGGACATATGTTGAAACACTTCAGGGATGGAGACTCTGTGAATTTTATTGAAGAATTCACTCTAGAGGATCCATAAGTTTCATGACGTCAAGCCAACGACGGTAAACAAAGGCGCTAGTTGGGAAGTAACCCAATGTGTTTTAGGGAAGTACCCATTTAATTTTACTTTTATTTTCATTATTTCTATGCATTAGGGACTATGCATGAATTAAGTGTGGGGGTGCATCCTGCATTTAGTTCCTGCGGTATTTATTCTTGAAAAAAAAAATTATTTTGATTCTCTTATAAATACTGTATAATATGAGTTTATGCTAGGCTTGCTTGCTTAAAATTTTTTATTTTCTTAGCTATTTGTAGTTTATTCTTATATGAGTGAAGACTTCTGACCCTGCTAGCTGTCATTCAGAGAAGTTTGAGTTGATCCTTATATAACTCTTTAATGAGTAACTGTCATGATTATCTATCTTATTTGGTCATGTTATATAGCCGCTTCAGAGGTAATAAAATGACCTAACCCATTTCCTAGACTATTGAATTAGTAGAATAGCTCATTAAAATTGTGACTTTTCTTGTACTTAAAAAAAAAGTGAAAAAAAAGGTTATATTATATTACCAACATGGGTAGGATTAGGTGGGTCGGCACCTCTTGCCCTTAAGTTTAGGTCTCAAGTTGAGCCTTATGTATGGAGTAACCCATGATTGGGAGAGTCATACCTTTTTTTGGGCCGATCAATGACTAGTACCAAAGTAACAGTCAATAAATAAAGAAAAAATAATGATGAGAATGAATTGTTTGCTCCAGTACCTCTATTTGGGTGAGTGTGAGACAGGGAGTGTTTAATTTCTAAGACCCTATATGGGCCTTGAATATGTGCGCAAGTGGAGTTTGAATGGAAAAAGAAGAAGAAGAAGAAGAAGAAGAAGAAGAAGAAAAGAAGTACAAGACAAGTTTAGAATTAATTTCAGTGAGTTATTCTTTTTAGTTCAATTGTCTTTATAGTCATACCATACATCAACTTTTCTATCGTAAACTCTTTAGACCTCTTGATCGGTGTACACATGCTTAAAAGAGATGGATAGTTATTGTTTTTGTTACTTTATTAAAGAGATATCGTGAGGTTGATGAAGAAACTCTGTGATGATCGTTAGATGTTTAATAGTTGTTAACTTGTTGGAAGGAAAATTGATCAATTTTGAATAAAACTGTTTTTAAAGCAAGCTAATACTTAGTGTAAATTTCATATTTACGCATGACTTTATAAGAAAGAGGGTCAGCATGTAGGTCGAGTCTAAAATTTCTTTCCACGAGGACGTCTAAAGTCTAAGTGTGGGGGAATTTGTTAAGTCATAAATCATGCATTGTTTTAATAATTATTTTGATTATATTATATATATTATTAAGTCTAATTTACTTTATTTTATATATATTTCAGGTTAAGCGTTGATAAAATAAAGAGGAAAAGAGAAGATGTTGAAGTTCGGGTTTTATTTACTGAAGGATTTTACAAGCAAATTTATCAAGTGAGTCCAAAAAAAAAATGAATTATGAAAAATAATATTTTTCATGAGGATTTATTTGGGCTTGGATTATTACTCCTAATTGAAGAAAAATTAGAAGACTTGGAAGAGAAGAAGTCCAAAGAAAAAAATCCTAGTAAAATAACACTATAAAAAAACCTACCTCTCCTTCTGATGGGATCGAAAATATGTCAAGAAATATTGTGTGGATATTTTTGTCAATATTATAGTATTCTATTGGTGCTAGAATTGTAAGTTGTCAAATTCATGTCTTGCTTAGCCACCAAGGATTAGGGATAGTATGATTAGCAGACACATCTTCCTCTTGTAATATATATATCGTGATTATGCATGGTGAAAGAGGAGAACAATATGGAGGTGGAGTACCTCAGGTTTCTTGCCCACAATTATTTTGTTTTTCTGTATCTTCTCTACTCATCCCTCACGTCACTCCACTTCTTTATCTCGCACCCTTCCTATTCTCACTTAATATCATCATCATCCCCTAAATATCATAATCACCGCCACACATCATCATCGTTCATCATCGCCATCAACGGCTTTTACAATATTATCAAGTAATATTGTTTCGTTTTTTTTTTCTCTTTTATTTTATAAGTTTAGTTATTAAACATTAAGTATTTGGGTAAATTGTGAAATTTTATTTTCAATATGTGTGAGTAATTCCCTTACACTTAGTATAATCTATTTGAAACCATGCTAAATTAATTATTTTGAAACAAGTTTTATGCTTCATTATCTAGTTGATTTTTATTCATGATTCTATAAAGATTAATATTTATCGTTTATGATATTCACGTTAAATTAATTAGAATGCATGCTAATTAGTTTAATACGAATTCATATGATAGTTTAAGAGGCTTTAATATGTAAAAGTTATTGTCTTTTAGGCATAAGTATCACCCTAATTAATCATGGATGACTCAAACCCATCTCTTTTAATTAGATAATCGTTGTAGATCTTTATTAATTCAATTTGCTGGTAAATTGGTTACAAGGGATTAGATGATATTTTTCTAATACGTAACGCTCTAGTTTGATTAAATTCTTGCGCTGGTGTTAGGGTTATCAAAACTAGTAGGGTTTACATTAGGACTGGTCCTAAATAAACTATAATATAAGGAAAAAATGGGAAAAATCTACTGGTGGATGTCTTCTATAGTCTAACTCATGGATAAAATCAATTTGTGTGTTAATGATAAATATTAATTTGCATCGTGGATACAGATTATGCTATGTATTTTCCATAAATTTGGTATCTTTGATAATTATTTGTTACCTTTTAGTTAATTTGTTTAGTTTGTCAATTTTAATACTTAAATCTATAAGCTTTAATATAAATTTCTTCCCCCCCGTAATATTAGATTAGTTAGATTTTGATTTTTAGTGTTATTATAATTTTCATATTTAATATATATTCTGTTTTGCCATTTATTTACTGGTTCGTTAGAAATTAGGTTAAAATTAGTTCCTTTTGTGTTTTTTCATATTTTAGTCCATTTTAGGGTTTATAAAGTGTCCTATTCTGCCTCTATTTAACTTTGAAATTTTTGAAAATTATTTGATAATTTTTCAGAATTATTTCATGAATTGGATATGTGCTTGTTTTTATTTTAATAAATCTGAAAATTACGTTTTTAATTTTTATTTTATGTTCTTAGGGTTTTATTAAGTCCACAAAATTATATCCTAAAATCTGGACAATTTTTTTTATTTAATTTTGTATTTATATTAGTGCAGTTTATTTTTTCTCTAATTTCATATTTTATTTTCTGTTTTAATTTTCTGGAGTTAATTTTCTGTTTTAATTTTTCTGAATTTAATTACATATAATTTTGGAGTTATAAAGTTATAAACTTACAGAATATTGATTTGGATTACTTTCTGTAATTTTTAATATTAATTTTTCTGCTTGATATTTTCTATTTTAATTTTCAGTTTAATATTGTATTATTATTTCTGTTTTTATTTTTCAAAATATGTAGGATGGCTATTTACTGTTTTATCTCCAGAATTAAATTTAGTATATTTAAAAGCAATATTAAGTATTTTTTTCAGATTTTTACTTATTGAATTTGATTTGTTTTAGTAATATAAAGAGAAGTTATAATAAATTAGAATAGTAAATTTAATTAGAATTAAACTAGCTTATTATCATAATCTTTTCTCATGAGATCGATCGCCACTTTCCTATGCCATAAATATTATTTATAAATCAAAGTAGTGGTTTAATTTGTACCTCTACGACAAGCTCTACAGTAGTTGTGTCCAATTATGATCCATCAATATGCAATTTCACTGTCATGTGGTCAAAAATTCAACATAAATATAGAAAGCAAAGAAAAGAAAAAAAAAGAACAATAA
Organism: Carnegiea gigantea; assembly: GCA_029747015.1. Lineage (NCBI taxonomy): Eukaryota > Viridiplantae > Streptophyta > Magnoliopsida > Caryophyllales > Cactaceae > Carnegiea > Carnegiea gigantea. The sequence continues at coordinate 230,457 of JAKOGI010001263.1, read as the reverse complement.
GCTTTCTTTTTGGTGATCCAAATGTTGTAAAAAGATAAACCAATCCCATCAAGTATGAGCCAGAAAATTATCCAACAATCTTTATATTTAGTCATTAGTTACTCGTTAACATCATTTTAGGTGATATAAAAAGTTAAACCAAATACATAAAAGAACATAAGCATATCAGTCTTAATTCTAATAAACCAAAAGGAAACTGTATTCTTTTTCTTTGGTTTAAAATTCCTATGAATTTGCTTTTAAATACAAATGCTTTTGGCTATTTAGCTTATGATTACATGGTTACTGTAAGCATCTATCAGAAGCAATGAGCCAATTATTACCTATAATAACCTCGAGTTCAGTTCGAACTTTTTTCACATGTCCTTTCATTAAACTTTAAAAAGATAGACAACCATGAAAGCGAGAAGTTAGAAACCAACTTCCTATAGGGATATCTTATAATATCATCAATGACTAAAAAATAAACAAGTTTCACCCACTTACACAAGTCACTAATTCAACAATGTAAAACAAACATTTTGATTATATAATGGCTCACTAATTAAATAAATGCAATCTTAAGTCAGTTAAATGATTTTGAAGATGTCATGTATACTAATAGTTCATTGATCTTAGATATCTTACTTATCAAGTGTATTAGATTATTGACAATATGTTATGAAAGTTGGTCAAACAATAGGCATAATGGCACTTGAGAAACTGGGCATGACAAGAAACTGACCATAAACACAACTGAGCTCAGAAATAGATAAAGATGATACAATAAGAGAAAGAAACAGAACCCAGAAAATTACTAACTGAATAAGGCTAAGACAGATTGATTGTTTGTAAAAAAATGAAGGAGCAATTCCATTCACGCAGAGAAAAACAGGAACAAACCCATTCACCCAGAAAAGTACCAACTGAACCCATATATATTAATGGCAACAAAATGAAGAGAAAGCAATTAACACAAACAATGAATGTCCATGAAATAGGGAAACAGAAAAAAGAAACAAGTAGCACAAACTAGAAAATAAACAATGATTCATTCTTGTGGCAGTTTAATTATCCATGAAACAGGGAAACAAAAAAAGGGAAAAAAAAAGGGAGAAATGAAGAGAAAACTGACCTGAGAGTGAGAGAAGGAGCAGAGAAGACAGAGAGAGAAGAAGCGAAGAGAGATTTCCTGCCATACAATTAGCACAAACACTTAGCAATTTCGCCCATATTCAAAATTCTAAAGATGTGAAATCAAAAAATGAAACTTACCTATGATGAAATGGTCATGACTTGTTTCTGAATTCATGATGTGAAGTCAATTATAAAGACATACTAATTAGGCTCTTATTATCAATAAGGATTCGTGTTTATGTTACAACTTCACAAGATCTCTAGTGTTCAACAACAAAATCTTCTCGGCCGTAATCAGCATTAAAATCAATTGTCGCATTCGCTTAAACAGGATTGACTTTATAGGGTTAGATTTTAGTGTGGTCCATGATGTCTCTATGTACAGAATCCTCTAAACTTTTCAACCAATGTTTAGGCAAGCTTGTAAAACCAACATGACATGAAATAACACACTGAATCTCATGCTATATCATACTTAAGTATATTATACCAAAGTACAAAATCAGTGATATCCAGTAATCAAAACCAAGATGAACTTTGAACAGTGCGAGAGATTTCTATAAAATGTAGACATGTTTACAGGGATCCTTAGAGACATTCATGATAATTTTGCATAGCCTGGGAGGGCTCAGGCATTATAACTTCGGACTCAGATAAAAGATGCTCAACAGTTGTTAGAAAGTAGAAGATAAGCACAATATAGATTTGTTAACCATAATATTCACATCAAATATCTATAATAAATAAGAGCAAGATATATCAATGCCTCAACATGATTTTGTCAAAATACACTAACTAGAAGCTCACTAGTCACTGCCTAAGCTCCATTTTGTCGGGACACACTGGTTCAATTTGCTTTTTTCTCCCCCCACCTTTCAGCAAAAATAAGGGAGGTATTTTTCGAAATGTAGGGCATATTATTTTTAAAACCAATAAAAAAGCATAGTAAAAACCAATAAGCTTTTAATCTCAACAGCACCATGTGGATAAGTCTTTACTACCTCAAATGGTCCAAGTCATCTTGAATTTAACTCACCAGGAAAGAGTTTCAGTTTTGAATTGAATAACAATACTTTCTCACCTACATGAAATTTTTTTCTGACAAGTTTAGCATCACAAAATGCTTTGGCTTTACCTTTGTAAATGACTAAATTGTCATAGGCTTCCAAGCGAATCTCCTCTAATTCCTGCAACTGCAATTTATGTTCTTTTCCTGCTAACTCATAGTCAAGATTACATTGCTTCATAGCCCAATATAACTTATGCTCTATCTTAATAGGAAGATGACATGGCTTTTCAAAGACTAACCTATAAGGTGACATACCAATAGGGGTCTTGTATGTAGTCCTATAAGCCCGAAGAGCCTTATCTAGCCTAAGACTCCAATCTTTCCTGTCTGGCCTAACTACTTTTTCAAGTATGCCCTTGATTTCTTTATTAGAGATTTCAGCTTGGCCATTCGTTTGGAGGTGATAACTAGTAGATACCTTATGAGTCACATGATATTTGGCTAACAAGGCATCTAAAGTTCTATTACAAAAATGAGTCCCCCTATCACTGATAATTGCTCTTGGTACTCCATATCTATGCAAAATGAGAAATTTAATGTGTTTCACCACAGTTTTAGCATCATCAGCTGTAGTAGCTATAGCTTCTACCCATTTGGATACGTAATCGACAAGTACAAGAATGTAAGTGTACCCAAAAGAAGGGGCGAAGGGTCCCATGAAATCAATACCCCACACATCAAAAATTTCACAAACATAAATGTTATATAAAGGCATTTGATTCCTTCTTGATAAATTTCCAGTCTTTTGGCATGCTTCACATCTTTTATAAAAATCATAAGCATCACGAGAAATAGTAGGCCAATAAAATCCACACTCAAGAACTTTATGTGCTGTTCTTTTGGGTCCAAAATGTTCCCCACTTTCTGAAGAATGACAGAAGGTTAGAATGGAATGAATTTCACTATCATCAACACAATGCCTTATTATCTGATCACCACAAAATTTCTATAGGTATGGCTCATCCTAAACATAGTATTTAGATTGAGCTCTTATCTTTTCTTTTTCAGCTCTAGACAAGTCAATGGGAAAAGTTATGGTGACTATGTAGTTCACAATATCAGCGTACCAAGGTAATCTACTACTGACAACATACAAAGTCTCATTAAGAAAACAATCACTAAAAGGACCACCACTTTCCCCTGGTTTTAAGTCTACTAAGATGGTTAGCAACTAAGTTCTTAGCTCCAGGTTTATCTTTAATTTCCAATTGAAATTCTTGCAATAGTAACATTCATCTAATCAATCTGGGCTTTGAATCTTTCTTGTCTAGCAGATGTTTAAGAGCAGAATGATTAGAGTAAACAGTAACTTTCACACCCAACAAGTAAGGACGGAACTTTTCAAGAGCAAAAACAACAGCATACATCTCCTTTTCTATAGTGGTGTAGTTACACTGTGCAGAGTCAAGACTTCTAGAAGCATAGTAAATCACATGAGGTACTTTCCTAACTCTTTGACCTAAAACTGCCCCCACTGCCTTATCATTAGCATTACACACTAACTCAAAAGGTAAGGCCCAGTTTGGGGGTTGTACAATAGGCGAAGTAGTCAATTTCAACTTTAACTGATCAAAAGCCCTCATACAATCATCATTAAAATCAAATGAAGTATCTTTTGCAAGCAAGGCACATAAAGGAGAAGCAATCTTAGAAAAATCTTTGATAAACCTCTTATAGAACCATACACGCCCTAAGAATGATCTCACATCCTTGACACACTTGGGATGGGGTAAAGACGAAATGATGTCAACTTTTGCTTTATCTACCTTTCATCCCCTGGATGACACTACATGCCCAAGTACAACCCTATGCTCCACCATAAAATGACACTTTTCAAAATTAAGCACTAAATTAATATCAATGTAAGGCCTAAGCACTAATGTGAGATGATGCAAGCACTCATCAAATGAATCACCATGTACAGTAAAATCATCCATCAAAACTTCCATAATCTTGGTGATAAAATCAGAAAAAACACTCACCATGCATCTCTGAAAAGTAGCAGGTGCATTACATAGACCAAAAGGTATACATCTAAAAGCATAAGTGCTAAAAGGACAGGTAAAGGTTGTCTTTTCCTGATCCTCAGGAGCTATAGGAACTTGAATGTAGCTTGAATATCCGTGTAGAAAACAATAGTGTGACCTACCAGCCAATCTTTCTAACATTTGATTTATAAAAGGCAAGGGAAAATGATCTTTCTTAGTGGCTTTGTTCAGTTTTCTATAGTCAATACATACTCTCCAACCACTTTGAACCCTAGTAGGTACTAGTTCACCTTTCTTGTTTTGCACTACAGTTGTCCCTCCCTTTTTAGGAACTACATGTATAGGACTAACCCACTCGGAATCAACTATGGGGTATATCACTCCAGTATCTAACCACTTAAGAATTTCTTTCTAGACTACCTCCATCATAGGTGGATTAAGTCTCCTCTGAGGATCCCTCTTAGGCGTATCATCTTTCTCTAATGTGATGTTATGTGAGCATAAAGTCGGGCTAAGTCCCTTGAGGTCTGCTAAAGTCCACCCTATTGCTTTGTTATGTTCTCTAAGCACCTTAACAAGTTTTTCCTCTTGGTCAAGGGTAAGTGCACTAGAGATGATGACAGGCAAAGTCTTATTATCCCCCAAACAAGCATACTTCAAATTATCAGGTAAAGGTTTCAATTCTAGTTTAAGGAGTGAAATGCTAGAGGGAAGTAATTTAGCATGATTTTCGGGCAATTCAAGCTTGTACGGTCTATCATGCATTTGCAAGTGGAATAAAGACCCTATCACATCAACTAGATTATTATTAACCTGGTAGGGCACTCTTTGAAACTCAGCATGATCAAGACTCTTGGTAAGTACAGTAAACAATTCATCTTCATGAGATAAGTCATAAATATCTTGGGACAACTCATCAATAACATCAAGTGCATACACATAATTCACATCAACAGGAAATCTCATGGCATCAAAAATATTAAATTTAATCACTTCACCATCAAATTTCATGGTTACTGCTCCTTCATGCACATTAATTTTAGTCCTAGCTGTTTTCAAAAATGGCCTACCAAGCAAGATAGGAATATCATGACATGCATCACCCATGTTCATCACATAAAAATCAGCATGAAACACAAGCTCATTTACTTAGCCTAAGACATCCTCTAAAACTCCATCTGGGTAAGTACTGCTCCTATCAGCTAACTGAATCACTATACCAGTTTTCTTTAACTCTCCTAAGTTCAGTTTGTCATAAACAGACCTAGGTATAACATTAATGGAAGCACCCAAGTCAAGCTTAGCTTTATCAAAGTAAAGGTTTCCTATTTTACAAGGAACAGAAAACACACCTAGGTCTTTGCACTTAGGGGAAAGTTTCCTTTGGAAAACTACAGACACATTTTCCCCCACACTTACCTTTTCATTACCTCTAACTTTCTTTTAGTAGTACACAATCCTTTTAAGAACTTAGCATAGCGAGGCACCTGTTTAATGACATCAAGGAGGGGTATGTTGATCTCTACCTTTCTAAATGTCTCTAAGATCTCTTGGTTAGCCTCATTCACCTTAGAAGTAGGACTCCGAAACCTACTAGGAAAGGGTGGTATTGGCTTAAAAGTTTCTTTTTTCTTCTCACCTATTTCCTTAGTAGTTAGATTAGAATCTTTATCTAACTCTGGTTCAGCTTCTTTGACCTCTAACTCAAGCTCTACTTCTCTACTCTTCCTAGGTTCTTTTAGCTCTTTCCCACTTCTAAGTGTCATGGCACTAACATTCTCCTTGGGGTTAGGGTAAGGTTAAGATGGTAACCTATTTTGCATTGGAGCCTGCAAGTTACTAACTATGGTATCAGTTGCAGTCTGTCTCTCTTGAACCTGCTTAAGAGTTGTCTCCATATTTTAGAACCTATCATCCATCTTCTTAAGGACTTGTTCTAGTAGAAAGTTGGTTCTATCCTGATTCGAAGATTGACGAGATGTTTGGCCAAAACCAAGTGGGTTGGTTTTAGGGCCATATCTAAAGTCAGGGTGGTCTCTCCATCCTTCATTATAGGTATTAGAATATGGGTCATACCTCCTTTGACCTTGGTTAGAATAGACAGCATTAATATTCCCCTCTTGAAGTGTAGGACATGCATCAGTAGGATGCCCTTCTAAACAACAAACTCCACATATAACTACTTTTTGTACTCCCTCAGTAACTATCTTGTTTAATATAGCAGTGATGTGAGATAACTGACTCTATACAGATGAGGTAGAGCCAATCTTATTAACCCTTTTAATTTGTAACTCCCTAGCACCAAACTGTTGAGTATTTTGGGCCATTCAATTGAATAAATCTCTCGCCTCTACAAGAGTCTTATTAACTAGAGCCCTCCCACTAGCAGCATCAACCATATTATGATCCATAGGAAGCAACCCTTCATAAAAGTATTGAATCAACAACTGTTCAGTTATTTGATGTTGAGGACAACTAGCACACAGTTTATTAAATTTTTCCCAATACTCACAAAAAGTTTCCCCATTCATTTGTTTGATACCACATATTTCCTTCCTCGTTGATCCAATTCGGGATGCTGGAAAAAATTTCTCTAAAAATAATTTATGCAATGCAGTCCATGTAGAGAATGATCCAGCAAGCATGTAATATAACCAATCTTTAGCGTTACCAAGCAAAGAAAAAGGAAAGGCTCTCAACCTAATTTGGTCTTCAGAAATTCCCTCAGGCACTATAGCAGAGCATGTGATAAGGAATTCACTAATATGACGGTATGGGTCCTCACCGGCTAATCCATGAAATTTGGGCAGCAGATTAATGAATCCAGATTTCAGTTTTAGAGGTTTATCTAATGCAGCATAAATAGTGGACAATGGTTGGGCTTCTAGATTAGGGGCAGCAAGTTCCCGAAGAGTAGGCATTCTTACCTCTTTAGTTTTAAGACTTACTGGTTCAGGATCACCTTCTTTGTTTTTAACTTTCAAAGTTTGCTCCTTGTCCTCTCCAAGCTCGTTACCACTTCTCAATTTCATAAATTAAAGGCAACTACAAAAATAAAACACTAGAGTTAAAACAAAACAATAAAAGTAGTAAAATTAAATAGAAGTAAACCAACGATTTTATTTTCCTTCCCCAACAACGGCGTCAAAATTTATAGAGTTTTTCGTAGAGCTACAAATTAAACCACTACTTTGATTTATAAATAATATTTATAGCATAGGAAAGTAGGGATCGATCTCACGAGGAAAGATTATGATAATAAGCTAGTTTAATTCTAATTAAATTTACCATTCTAATTTATTATAACTTCTCTTTATATTACTAAAACAAATCAAATTCAATAAGTAAAAATCTAGAAAAATACTTAATATTGCTTTCAAATATACTAAATTTAATTCTGGAAATAAAACAATAAATAGCTATCCTACATATTCTGAAAAATAAAAACAGAAATAATAACACAATATTAAACTGAAAATTAAAACAGAAAATATCAAGCAAAAAAATTAATATTAAAAATTATAGAAAATAATCCAAATTAATATTCTGCAAGTTTGTAACTTTATAACTCCAAAATTATATGTAATTAAATTCAGAAAAATTAAAACAGAAAATTAACTCCAGAAAATTAAAACAGAAAATAAAATCTGAAATTAGAGAAAAAATAAACTACACTAATATAAATACGAAATTAAATAACAAAATTGCCCAAATTTTAGGATATAATTTTCTGGACTTAATAAAACCCGAAGTGTATAAAATAAAAATTAAAAACGTAATTTTCAGATTTTTTAAAATAAAAACCTGCATATATCCAATTCACGAAATAATTCTGAAAAATTATCAAATAATTTCCAAAAATTCCAATTAAATAGAGGCAGAATAGGACACTCTATAAACCCTAAAATGGACTAAAATATGAAAAAACACAAAAGGAACTAATTTTAACCTAATTTCTAACAAATCGGTAAATAAATAGCAAAACAGAATATATATTAAATTCGAAAGTTATAACAACACTAAAAATCAAAATCTAACTGATCTAATATTATCAAGACACTCCTAAAAGACTACTCTTTTGGGAGAGTAAACAAAATTTATATTAAAGCTTATAAATTAAGAATTAAAATTGACAAACTAAACAAATTAATAAAAGGCAACAAATAATTATCAAAGATACCAAATTTATGCAAAATACTTAGCATAATCTATAACCACCATGCAAATTAATATTTATCATCAACACACAAATCGATTTTATCCATGAGTTAGACTGTAAAATACACCCACCAGCGGATCTTCCCTATTTTTTCTTATATTATAGTTTGTTTAGGACCAGCCCTAATGTAAGCTCTACTAGTTTTGATAACCCTAACACCAGCACAAGAAATTAATCAAACTAGAGAATTATGTATTAGAAAAACATCATCTAACCCCTTGTAGCCAATTTACCAGTAAATTGATTTAGTAAAGACCTATAATGATTATCTAATTAAAAGAGATGGGTTTGAGTCATCTATGATTAATTAGGGTGATACTTATACCTAAAAGACAATAACTTTTACGTATTAGAGCCTTTTAAACTATCATATGAATTCGTATTAAACTAATTAGCATGCATTCTAATTAATTTAATGTGAATATCATAAACAATAAATACTAATCGTTATAGAATCATGAATAAAAATCAACTAGACAATGAAGCATAAAACTTGTTTCAAAATAATTAATTTAGCATGCTTTCAAATAGATTATACTAAGTACAAGGGAATTACTCATACATATCGAAAATAAAATTCTACAATTTACCCAAATACATAATGTTTAATAACTAAACTTATAAAATAAAGGAGAAAAAAAAACCAAAACAATATTACTTGGTAATATTGTAAAAGCCGTTGATGGTGATGATGAATGATGATGATGTGTGGCGGTGATTATGATATTTAGGGGATGATGATGATATTAAGTGAGAATAGGAAGGGTGTGAGATAAAGAAGTGGAGTGACATGAGGGATGAGTAGAGAAGATGCAGAAAAACAAAATAATTGTGGGCAAGAAACCTGAGGTACTCCGTCTCCGTACTATTCTCCTCTTTCACCATGCATAATCACGACATATATATTACAAGAGGAAGATGTGTCTGCTAATCATACTATCCCTAGTCCTTGGCGGCTAAGCAAGGCATGAATTTGGCAACTTACAATTCTAGCTCTAATAGAATACTATAATATTGACAAAAATACCCACACAATATTTCCTGACATATTTTCGATCCTATCAGAAGGAGAGGTAGGTTTTTTTATAGTGTTATTTTACTAGAATTTTCTTCTTTGGACTCCTTCTCTTCCAAGTCTTCTAATTTTTCTTCAATTAGGAGTAATAATCCAAGTCCAAATAAATCCTTATGAAAAATGTTATTTTTCATAATTCATTATTTTTTTGGACCGACTTGATAAATTTGCTTGTAAAATCCTTCAGTGAATAAAACCCGAACTTCAATGTCTTCTCTTCTCCTCTTTATTTTATCAACGCTTAACCTGAAAAATATATAAAATAAAGTAAATTAGATGAAATAACATATATAATATAATCAAAATAATTATTAAAACAATGCATGATTTATGACTTAACAACTACCTAGGAAATCAGATGAGTATAGAATTGTACTCAATGCTTTTCTTAATGATTTTTTCTTGGAGAATGTTGTTGGAAATCAAATTTGTTGCCCTTATAAAAAGTGTAAGAGGTGTTTTTAGTGTTATCGAGCTGATGTGTATGATCACTTAATTGTTAATGGATTTGCTAAGGGATATAAGGAATGGGAGTATCCAAAAAACCAATCACTCTCTTGTGGAGACTCAGGGAATATGAGGAATATAAATGATGATGGGGATGGGGTAAACACCCATGATGACACTGATAGATTATTGCATGATGTATTTAGAGATGTGGCGGAGGAGTTTGTAGGACATAAAGAGGTCTTTGATGAGTTGAATGAGGAGGCTAGAAAGTTTTTTAAGCTATTAGAGGATGGGAAGCAAGAGTTGTATCTAGGGTGCAAAAACTTTGTGTGCTTCCTCATTCGCTTGTATCTTTTTAAGTGCCTCAATGGGATAAGTAATATTGCATTCAATGACCTTCTAGATCTATTGAGGGAGGCATTTCCAGGTGCTAAAATTCCAAAAAAAATTGATGGGGCTAAGAATATAGTCAAAGAGTTAGGACTTAAATTATAGGAAAATACATGCATGCCCTAATGATTGCATCCTCTACTGGAAAGAACATAAAGGAGCACAATTTTGTCCCGTGTGTAAAGCTTCTAGATGGAAATCTAAATCTGAAAAAATCTCATCAAAGGTATTGAGGTATTTTCCTTTAAAACCAAGGCTTCAAAGGTTGTTCATGTGTGCACAGACAGCTGAATCGATGATTTGGCATGACAAAGAACGACATAAAGATGGAAAGCTTAGGCATCCTGCTGATGGACAAGCGTGGAAGGACTTTGACTCTTTATACTCCAATTTTGCACGTGATCCTTACAATGTCAGATTGGGGCTTGCCCATTTCGAACAATGAGTGTTGCTTATAGTACATGGCCAGTTGTGTTGATTAACTATAACCTTCTACCATGGATGTCTATGAAACCAGAATACTTCATGTTGTCTTTGCTAATTTCAGGCCCCAGTTCCCTTGGAAATAACATTGATATATACTTACAATCACTGGTTCATGAGCTGAAAGATTTATGGGATATTGGGTTGGAAACTTACGATGCATTTACAAAGCAATCATTTCGCATGCATGTTGCCTTAATAGGTACAGTGAGTGATTTTCCAGCTTATTCTATGTTGTCTGGATGGAGCACCAAAGGAAAATGGGCATGCCCTTGTTATAATCATGACACATGTTCTCAGTATTTAAAATATAGCAGAAAAACTTGTTACATGGGTCATCGTAGATTTTTGGACATGAACCATCCTTGGCGATCTGGTGAGCGATCATTCAATGGGGGCAAAGAGAAAAAACCTGCTCCTAGAGCACTATAAGGTGGTGACTATTTTAATGAATTATCTCAGCTCAAAAACCATTTTGGGAAGAAGCAGCCGAAGAAGAAAAATGTTGATAGTGCTCGACCATGGAAAAAAAGGTCTATATTTTTCAATTTACCTTATTGGAAGGATAATAAATGTCATCATAACTTGGATATCATGCACATAGAAAAGAATATTTGTGATAGTGTGAGAGAGACATTGTTAGATATTCCTGGGAAAACCAAAGATCGCACCAATGCATGCCTTGACTTAGTAGATTTAGGCTTGAAAGAACACCTTCAGCCTATTGTATCAGATGAAGGGCAGAAAATTAAGATACCACCATCACCCTACTCTATGAGATATGAACAGAAGGATATCTTCTTGAAAGTTTTTAAATAAGCAAAGCTACCTTATGGATGTGCATCAAACATATCGAGATGTGTGCAGGTTAAAGAAAGAAGGTTCATAGGATATAAGAGTCATGATGCCCATATCCTAATGCATTATTTGCTGCAGGTTGCAGTTTGAAATTCTTTCCTCAAAAGTGTAGCGATGGCTTTAATAAGATCGGGCAATTTCTTTTGACGTTTATGTAGAAAAGTCATCAATCTTGAAGAGTTAGAAATTTTGGCTTCTGAAATTGTAGAAGTGTTATGTGAACTTGAAAGAATTTTCCCACCTACATTCTTTGACATTATGGTGCATTTACCTATCCACTTGGTTAATGAAATTTAGCTTGGAGGACCAGTACAATATCGATGGTTGTTTTTTATTGAAAGATATCTATGTAAGTTGAAGGAATATGTGCGCAATAGGTGTCACCCAGAAGCTTGCATGGCAGAAGGCTATTTGGCTAAAGAATGTTTAACCTTCTACTCTAGATACTTGAGTGATGGTGTGAAGACACGACTAGACAGGAGATCAGCCCGGTTTGACAAAATAAATCCCTGCGAAAGTCAGACTTCAATTTTTCCTAATGTTAGCTATCCAATTGGGGGAAGAAGAAATAAGAATGGGAAGGGATTCTCGTTAGACCAACAAAGTTTGAAGTAAGATCACAGATACATTATCTTCAACTGCAACTGTGATGAAGTTGAGAAGTTTATTGAGTAAGTTCGTAAACTTGTTAGCATACTTTTAAACTTTTTACACCTATTTTGTCTAAATCTTCATTTAGTATGCTTTTTATGATTTGTTATTGATATAAGTAACCTCTTGAATGTAGGGAACACCAAAATATCCTCAATAGTCAAGGTCGAAGAAGTAGATGGGAGAGAGCAAGGAATCACAGCCTTGAATTCATCACTTGGTTCTACGAGAAAGTGAAGAAGGAAGATGTTGTAGACCATATTTTTTGGCTTGCCAAGGGGCCGAATCCTAAGGCTCGAAGATTTAGTGGATATTTTGTCAATGGCTATAGGTTTTATATGAAGGAACTTGATTCACGATTGAAAACTTAGAATAGTAGGGTCACTTTAGTAGCCTTGACTTCAAGTTTTGCTAGCTCTAAAGATCAAAATCCTGTGATTGGAGATGTTTCTTATTATGGAGTAATATAGAAAATTATCAAGGTGGATTTTTGGTCCAAATTTAGTGTTGCTCTCTTTAAGTGCGATTCGTTTCATAAAAAAAGTTGATGAGTTTGGGCTTACACGAGTTAATTTCAATCGGTTATGTTATAAAGATGATCCTTTTATACTAGTATCTCAAGCCCATCAAGTTTTCTATGTCCAAGATCCAATTGATGTTGACATTCATTATGCCATGAACAGGGTTCCACGTGATCTGTTTGACTTTCAAGAATCAAGCTTGGAATCATATTGGAGTGAGCCAACTGATTCAGGTCATAACATTACTACCACATTTGATCTAGATGTTAGTTGCTCAGGAGAAGGTGTGGAGGTGCGAATGATTAACATAGACATTGTCTTGAAGGATAGTGATAATATAAATAATTGCGAAGATGACTCTGAGTATGATGATACTCAGTGGGGATGGATGTGTGCTGATGATGAGACATGGCCTGAGTCGTAAGAGCTACGGGGCAAGTTGTTTCTTTGTTGTGGTTTTGCATATTTTGTAGTTATTCACTCATTGGTATGCCTTTTTACTTTCTATTTTAGTGTAATATGAATTCTTATATATGCCACTGACTTTGCTTTTATTATTTGTGAATCAATCATTTTGATGGGTAATGATGCATTTAACACTTAAATTATTATTAATGTTTCTAACATTAACCAATAATATAGTTTAGTTCCACTGTGAAAAATGGCAAGAATGAGAAAAACTTTATCGGATGCTACTTTAAGGCCTGTAAATGCCTATGAGAAGGAAAGATGCATAACTATTGAGACCAATGCAAGGAAATTAGAAGAACTGGGCCTGTCCAAATTAGCAGATCAGTTGAGAATGAAAACCTCTAACGAGAATAAGGGGAAGGAGAAGCTCAATAGAAATGACAAGGATTAAGATTATATGCCTACTGAATATTGTGAGGATGATGAGTTTGCTAATTTAGATGAAGAAGCTGACCAAGAGTCTAATTCAGTTCGCTCAAAATCCAAGAATGTCTCAACAAAGGCATCATGTCTCCATACTTTACATATTAGCAACTGTAGTTTCATACTATCCGTATGTTTTATTTATTTTTCTACTTTGAATACTTGTTGATAGTTTTTTTTTTGGGGGGGGTTGTGGTGTATTCTGAAGAATAATGAGACAAAGATAAGGAAGAAAAGTACACCAGTAGTACAAAGCATGCAGCACCGCCTACCATTGTGCCCAGCAATGTCCATGCCTGAGTTTTTAAAATTGCAGCAAGAACCCACAAAAACAGCAGGGTGAACAAGAGAATTGTGAACAACGAATAGAGCAAAGGAGAAGATTTAAGCGCCATCTTGTTGTACAACATGCTATGGCTGTTCAATCAGATAATCAAGTAGCTACGGAACAACCAAATTCCTTTATAAGTTTGCTGGAGAAAGGTAACAGTTTGCATCATTTTTGCTTTCGTTTCTATGTGTTCATATGAATCCTTATTAGTGTTGTCATATTGTTCTAACCCATTTTATCTTATTGTGATAGTAGAAGTTGTTAAAAAGCACAGAGGGTCTACAATGTTATTTGATGTCCATGCCCATAAATGGGAAGATCGTGTAGCCATCTTGTTTAATGAGAAAAACCAACCTATTGGACCTACAGACGATGATGTGAGCTATTTTAGCAAATTTTTGGAAACTATGGCTCATGATCATATATGGGTGCCATTAACTTATACTAACTGGACTAAAGCTCTGCACATCGAAAAAATGTGGGAATATGTAAATGTAAGGTTTCTTGCCATTCATTTCATGAATGACTACGGTTTTTTTTTTTTTTTCTCCTATTTGTGAACCTAACTTTAATACTTTACAGAGCAAGTATATAGTTCCTCCAAGTGTAGAAAAATGGGTGATGCACTCAATTCGAGACTCCTGGAGAGTTTTCAAATGTAAGAAAGATCACTACTACAAGTATGATAATGATGCAGACAGATGGAAACATCGTCCCAGCAGAGTGCCAGAACCACATTTCAAGGTTCTTTTAGAATATTGGAATGATCCTATAGTTAAGGTACCATATATGCAAAGCTTTTGATGTTGTTTTAAACTCTTTACAGAAGTTTGCTTTGTTTGCTGATTTGTATTTAACTTCTTATTTGTCTTTTGTTTAGGAAATCAGTGCCAAAAATTTTGAAAACCGTGAACAACAAAAGAATATGCACACAACAGGTAATGTAACTTTCATAAGCTGGTGCGTCTTAAATTGCATCTTATTAATTGGTACGAATTTATACTTTTTGATGTGGCTTTGACTGAGAAATTAAGCACACAAGATAAAGTAATCTATGCATATGTTTTAGACAATCAAAGACAATCAGCCACCATCAAAAAGAAAGATGTTCGAAGAAACTCGAGCAAGGAAAGAGGGAGATTTTCATTTCTAAATTGAGTAAAACATGGTTTGTACAAAAAACCATGACGGACAACAAGGAAGCATTTAGGGTCAAGAAGCAGATTTGGGGTTTCCTTATATAATTCTCACAATGTGCTTTCTAATAATTGGCTTAAATTTTAGAAAAGGATGAAGGAGCTTGAGTCATTGCAAGAATCAGGACTTGATAATGACTATCCCTTTTACAAGGTAATGGGGAAAAAGGAGCACCACGGACGATTAAGATTGTGTGGAACAGGTGTTTCGAGTAAAGATTTGAATCGAAATGATAAAGGGTCAACACCATTTGTTGCTCCACAGCTTGTTGATGCCATAAAGTCTTCTCTAACTGCTGACACGCAGAATGACTTAACTGCTCATAAGGAGAAGTTGTAAAATGAATACAATGCTCGATAAGAAAAGATGGAAGGTGAATTACAAGCTAAAAAAGAAAAACTGAACCAGGTACGAGAAGTTGAACATGCAAAAGTGGTAGATATGCAAAAGGAACTAGAAGCTCAGAAGGCTAAATTGGATGATGTTGTTCCGAAGGCTTTAGCACAACTTCAAAAACTGGTGCCTGGCATAACTCTTGAAATGATGGCACAAGCATTTGCATCATCCATAGATGCTACCTCTGACCCTCTAACACAAGGTATGTTAATCACAACATCGCTGCTAGATTTGTCATTAACTCTCTGCAACAATTGCCTTCTTCTCCTTCTCTCATAATCTGTCTTCATTACCAACACTTCTTCCCCACCCATTCTTCCTTTTTGTTTGTTTGCGGGGGTGGGGGAGGCCTATTTCGGGGTAAATCTCTGGTTGTTATCTCTGGGTGTTGTCGCTACTAATTTGCGGTGTTTGTTGTAGTTATAATGAAATCTAGTCACTTATTTTTATGATATATCTAACCTATTTGTCAGAAAGTATGGTTTTGAAATGATTTCCAAGCATTTTTGAATTAAAGTGCGCCTCGAGTCCGAACAACCCTCGCCTTGGCCTTGAAGCCCATGTTCAGGCCCTAGAACTCTTTGTGGTTTTGTGTGCCTCGAGCTTATTTTATCTAAGGGTGATAGTGATTGCTTTGGGTTCTGGCTACATGATGTGGAGGTGCCATGAATGTCTGGAAAGAAGGTCCACTTCACTTGCTAGGAAATGAAATTCATCCATCTGCAGTATTTGTGTGTAGAGGCATTTAATTTGATTTTAGAGGATCTTTTGTTTGATGGAGTGCGTATATATATATATTATGCGGTCTGATCATAGTTAAGTGAAAAGAATGAAAGTAGGTTGTTATATATTTTATGATAGACTGTGGAAGCTTACTTTGTGAATTGCCCCTGTTTTGGTTACTAAGGACTAGATTGCCATGTCCTGGAATGGAGCACTACCAATTCCTTGCGAAGAAGAAAGAGACAGCCAAAAAGAGGGCTACAAGAGATAGGGCAGAGAGGAGGGAGAGATACTACTAAAGAGAAAGGAGGGGGTAAAGAGAGATTGTAGTTGATTATGATTTCTTGTTTACCTATTCTTGTATGAGGCAAAGTATTTATATCTTATGAATATTCACTAATGACTAATATGAGAGATGATCCTTAGAACTAGTCACCGGTATAAGTACCTTACATTAACACCAAATGCTTTGAAACATGGTAGGAATATGAACATATTCTGTAGGTCATGATGTTCCTCTACCTTACATTTACATAGCCTTGTTTACCTATTGTAAGGTTCTGTGATGATTATTGTAGTTCAAGGATGTAGTGTTTGCTGGGTGGTGTTTCTAGATATGGTGTTTGCTGGTTGGTGTTTCTAGATGTGGTCTTTATTTGTTCTTTTAGTTTTATTAGGACTAATTGTGCTTTTAGTTATTTATGCTGGTGTTAATTAAATGTTATTCACAATGTGTAGGATAATGATTGAGCATTTTTAACATTCCTATTTAAGGTTTTGTTGTTCGTGGATTGGACTTGATGTTGTGCCTGAAGATATCGTTCATTTGGCCGACCATATATTTTGGATGGATTTGACGTTGTAATCAGTTTCTTAATATATTTGTTGAACAAGTGAACTATTTCCTTTTGGTGAAAGGAAGATTACGATTGTAATTGCTTAGACAATTTGGGCTTGATTCAGGTTCGAATGAAAAATATCTTTTTGCATCAAATTGTTTGGATTGTTGTTAAGCCAAAAATCATGCATGGTTTTAATAATTATTTTGATTATATTATATATATTATTTCGTCTAATTTACTTTATTTTATATATTTTTCAGGTTAGGCATTAATAAAATAGAAAGGGAAGAAAAGACGTCGAAGTTCGGGTTTCACACGCTTGGCTATAAAGACGGTCAAAAATTAATAATTTATTGAAAATATTATTTTCATAATTATTTAATTGGGTCAGGGTTTCAAGAGTTGGAGAAGAGTTAGAAGTCTTGAGGGAGAAGAAGTCTAAGGAAAAAAGAAAGAAGGAAACCCTATTCACTAATCCTAATTACTCTTACTATAAAATATATACCAAGCCATGGCCAAGGCCATCTCACCTCATAAACACCCAGGCCTCACTTCAATAATCCCTCACCACACCTTCATTCAACCTCCACCTTCACGCCTCCTATTTCTCCTCATCATATACCATCTCCTACACACCTCATCTCACCAAGCCCACGCCTTCACCATTCTTCCATCGAACATCACGATTAACATACATCATCATCATCATCGTGGCTCATCACCAACACCATAACAATTCGTATTGTGCTGCCTTTCTATTTTCATTTTTTTTTCTTTTTTTTTGTGTGTTTAGTTTAGTATAAACATGGAAGCTTTGGTTAATTGTTATGATTTTATTTTTAATATGAGCGAGTAATTTTTTTGTGCTTAGTATAATCTATTTGAAACCATGCTAAATTAATTATTTTGAAACAAGTTTTATACTTTATTGTCTGGTTAATTTTTATTCGTGATTCTATAGCGATTAGTGTTTATCGTTCATGATATTTGTATTATATTAATTAGAATGCATGCTAGTCAGTTTAATATGAATTCATATGATAGTTTAAGAGGCTTTAATACGTAAAAGTTATCGTCTTTTAAGCATTAGTATCATCCTAATTAATCATGGATGGCTCAAACCCATCTCTCTTAATTAGGTAATCGTTATGGGTCTTTGTTAAATCGATTTGCTGGTAAATGGGTTACAAAGTGTTAAATGATATTTTTCTAGTACGTAATGCTTTAGTTTGATTAAATTCTTGCACTGGTGTAAGGGTTATCAAATTAATAAGGTTTATATTAGGACTAGACCTAATTAAACTATAATATAAGGAAAAATGGGGAAGATCCGCTGGTGGTGTCTTCTACAATTTAACTTATGGATGAAATCGACTTGTGTGTTAATGATAAATATTAATTTGCATGGTGGATATAGATTATGCTAAGCAATTTTCATAAATTTGACAACTTTTGATAATTATTTGTTGTTTTTAGTTAATTTGATTAATTTCCTAATTTTTATTCTTCAATTATTAGCTTTGATATAAATTTCGTTACACCCCCCCCAAAAAGAATAGTCTTTTAGGAGTGTCTTGGTAATCTTAGATAGGTTAGATTCTGATTTTTAGAGTGGTTATAATTTTAGATTGAGTTATATTCTATTTTTATCATTTAGTTACCGGTTTGTTAGAAATTATTCTAAAAATAGTTGTTTTTGTTTTTTCTAGTTTTTATTCACTCCTAGGGTTTATATAGTGTCCTAATCTGCCCCTATTTAATTTCGTAATTGTTGGGAATTACTTGATAATTTTTCAGAATTATTTCGTGAAATCGATATGTGCAGGTCTTGAATTCATTAAATCTGGAAATTTCGTTTTTAATATTTATTTCATGTTTATTAGGTGTTGTTGAGTCCAGAAAAATATGTCCTTAAATTAGGGTGATTTTGTTGATTAATTTTGTATTTATATTAATGCAGTTTATTTTATTTTTAATTTCAGAATTCATTTTCTATTTTAATATTCTGTGGTAATTTTCTGATTTAATTTTTCTGAGATTAATTGGTTACAATTCTAGAGTTGTAAGATTATAAACTTGAAGAATATTAGTTTAAGTTACTGTTTGTCATTTTTAATATTTATTTTCTATTTATTATTTTCTATTTTGATTTTTAGTTGAAGATTAAGTTATTATTCTGTTTTTATTTTTCTAGATTATTTAGGATAGCTATTTACTATTTTATTTCCAGAATTAAATCCAGAATATTTAGGATTAATATTGGGTATTCTTCCAGATTTTTATTAATTAAATTTGATTTAATTTAGAATTGCAAAAAGGAGGAACAATAAATTAGATTAGTAAAGTTATTTAGGATCAAATTAGCATTTTGATATAATCTTTCCTCGTGGATCAATCCCTACTTTCCTATGCTATAAATATTATTTATAAGTTGAAGTAGTGGTTAAATTTGTAGCTCCACGATAAGTTTTACAAATTTTGACGCCGTTGCCGGGGAAAGAAAATAAATTGCTAGTTACTTCTATTTAATTTTACTATTTTTATTGTTTTGTTTTAACTCTAGTATTTAATTTTTGTAGATTGCCCTGAGTGTATGAGATTAAGGAGTGGTAAGGCAATTGGAGAGGACAAGGAACAAGCATTGAAAGCTGAAAACAAAGAGAGTCAGCCTAACCCAGTAAGTTTTAGGGTTAAAGAGGTAAGCATGTCTACTCTTCGAGAACTTGCTGCTCCTAACCTAAAAATCCAACCAATGTCCATTACCTATGCTATATTAGATAAACCCTTGAAACTAAACTCTGGATTCATCAACTTATTACCTAAGTTTCATGGATTAGCTGGAGAGGACCCATACCGAGATATTAATGAATTCCTTATTACTTGCTCTGCTATAGTGCCTGAGGGAATTCCTGAGGGCCAAATTAGATTGAGAGCCTGTTCCTTTTCTTTGCTTGGTAATGCTAAAGATTAGTTGTATTACATGCCTACTGGATCTTTCTCTATATGGACTGCATTGCATAAATCATTTTTAGAGAAATTTTTTCCAGCATCCCGAATTGGATCTATTAGGAAGGATATATGTGGTATTAAACAAATGAATGGGAAAACTTTTTGTGAGTACTGAGAAAGATTTAATAAATTGTGTGCTAGTTGTCCCCAACATCAAATAATTAAACAGTTGTTGATTCAATATTTTTATGAGGGTTTGCTTCCTATGGATCGTAATATGGTTGATGCTGCTAGTGGGGGCTCTAGTTAATAAAACTCCAGTAGATGCTAGAAATTTATTTAATCTAATGGGCCAAAATACTCAGCAGTTTGGTACTAGGGAATCACAAATTAAAAGGGTTAATGAGACTGGTTCTAACTCATCTGTAGAGAGTCAGTTATCTCACATTACTGCTATGTTAAATAAGATTATTACTGGGGGAGTTCAAAAAGCAATCATATGTGGCATTTGTTGTCTAGAGGGGCATCTTACTGATGCATGTCCTGCACTTCAAGAGGGTAATGTTAATGTTGTCTATTCTAACCAAGGTTAAAGGAGGTATGATCCCTATTCTAACACTTATAATGAAGGATGGAGAGACCATCCTAACGTTAGGTATGGCCCTAAGACTAATCCCCCTGGTTTTGACCAACCCTCTCGATAACCCTCTAGTCAAGACAGGACCAACTTCTTACTAGAACAAGTCCTTAAGAAGATGGATGATAGGTTCCAGAGTATGGAAACCACTCTTAAGTAAGTTCAAGAGAGACAAACAACGACTGATATCATAGTTAGCAACTTGTAGGCTCAATTGTAAAATAGGTTACCATCTCAACCTTACCCTGACCCCAAGGAACCTATGAAGAATAGAGAGTTAGAACCTGAGTTAGAGGTAAAAGGGACTAAACTAGAATTAGACACAGAGTCTAATCAAACTACTAAAGAAATAGGGGAGAAGAAAAGAGAACCTTATAAGCCAATTCCACCTTTCCCTAGTAGATTTAGAAGCCCTGCGTCTAAGGTAAATGAGGCTAACCAAGAGATTTTAGAGACCTTTAGGAAGGTAGAGATTAATATACCTCTCCTTGATGTCATTAAACAGGTGCCTCGTTATGCTAAGTTCTTGAAAGAATTGTGCACTACCAGAAGGAAGTTAATAGGAAATGAAAAGATAAGTGTGGGGGAAAATGTGTCAGCTGTTTTTCAAAGGAAACTTCCCCCTAAGTGCAAAGATCCTGGTGTGTTTTCTATTCCTTGCAAAATAGGAAACCTTTACTTTGATAAAGCTATGCTTGATTTAGGTGCTTCCATTAATGTTATGCCTACGTCTGTTTATGACAAACTGAACTTAGGAGAATTAAAGAAAACTGGCATAGAAGTAATACTTACCCAGATGGAGTGTTAGAGGACGTCTTGGTTCAAGTGAATGAACTTGTGTTTCCTGCTGACTTTTATGTGATGAACATGGGTGATGCATCTCATGATATTCCCATCTTGCTTAGCAGACCCTTTTTGAAAATTGCTAGAACCAAAATTGATGTGTATGAAGGAGCATTAACCATGGAATTTGGTGGTGAGGTAATAAAGTTTAACATTTTTGATGCCATGAGATTTCCTACTGATGTGAATTACGTATATGCACTTGATGTTTTTGATGAGTTTCTCAAGATGTGTATGACCTATCTCATGAGGGTGAGTTGTTTACTGTACTTACTAAGAGTCTTGATCATGTTGAGTTTCAAAAGGTGCCATATCAGGTCAATGATAATCTAGATGATGTGATAAAGTCTTCGTTTCACCTGTAAGAGAATAATGGACCTAGCAAGTTTGAATTGCCTGAAAATCATGCTAAGTTACTTCCATCTAGCATTTCACCCCCTAAATTGGAATTGAAACCTTTACCTGAGAATTTGAAATATGCTTATTTAGGGGATAATGACACTTTGCCTGTAATCATCTCTAGTGCACTTACCTTGGACCAAGAGGAAAAACTTGTTAAAGTGCTTAGAGAACATAGCGAAGCTATAGGGTGGACCTTAGCAGACCTCAAGGGACTTGGCCCTACTTTATGCTCACATAAGATCACTTTAGAAAAAGATGCTAAGCCTAAAAGGGACCCTCAGAGGAGACTTAATCCACCTATGATGGAGGTAGTCCAAAAAGAGATTCTTAAGTGGTTAGATGCTGGGGTGATCTACCCCATTGCTGATTCTGAGTGGGTTAGTCCTATCCATGTGGTTCCTAAAAAGGGGGGAACAACAGTAGTACAAAACAATGAAGGTGAGTTGATACCCACTAGAGTCCAGAGTGGATGGAGAGTGTGCATTGACTGTAGGAAGCTTAAGAAGGCCACTAAGAAGGACCATTTCCCATTGCCTTTTATGGATCAGATGTTGGAGAGATTAGCTAGGAGGTCACATTATTGCTTTTCAGATGGCTATTCAGGTTATATTCAGGTCCCTATAGCTCCTGCTGATCAGGAAAAGACTACCTTTACCTGTCCTTTTGGCACTTATGCTTTTAGACGTATGCCTTTTGATTTATGTAATGCACCTGCTACATTTCAAAGATGTATGATGAATATATTTTCTGATTTTATCACTAAAATTATGGAAGTTTTCATGAATGATTTTACTGTACATGGTGATTCATTTGATGAGTGCTTGCATCATCTTACTCTTGTGCTTAGTTACATTGAGACCAATTTGGTTTTGAATTTTGAAAAGTGTCATTTCATGGTGGAGCATGGGGTAGTACTTGGACATGTAGTGTCATCGAGGGGATTAGAGGTAGATAAAGCTAAAGTTGACATCATTCAGTCCTTACCTTATCCCAGATGTATCAAAGATGTGAGATCATTCTTAGGGCATGTAGGGTTCTATAGGAGGTTTATCAAAGATTTTTCTAAGATTGCTTCTCCTTTTTGTGCCTTACTTGCAAAAGATGTCTCATTTGATTTTAATGATGATTGTATGAGGGCTTTTAATCAGTTGAAGTTGACATTGACTTCTCTTCCTGTTGTGCAACCCCCAAATTGGGCCTTACCTTTTAAGTTAATGTGTGATGCTAGTGACAAGGCAGTGGGGGCAGTTCTAGGTCAAAGAGTTGGGAAAGTACCTTATGTAATTTACTATGCTTCTAGAACTCTTGATCATGCACAGTGTAACTACACCACTATAGAAAAGGAGATGTATGCTGTTGTTTTTGCTCTTGAAAAGTTCCGTCCTTATTTGTTGGGTGTTAAAGTTACTGTTTGCTCTGATCATTGTGCTCTTAAACACTTGTTAGAAAAGAAAGCTTCCAAGCCTAGGTTGATTAGATGGATGTTATTACTGCAGGAATTTCAACTGGAAATTAAAGATAAACCTAGAGCTAAGAATTTAGTTGCTGACCATCTAAGTAGACTAGAAACAGGGGAGAGTGGTAGCCCTTTTACTGATTGTTTTCCTGATGAGACTTTGTATGCTGTTACTAGTAGATTGCCTTAGTATGCTAATATTGTAAACTATATAGTCACCGGAACTTTTCCCTTTGGGTTGACTAGAGCTGAAAAAGAAAAGATAAGAGCTCAATCCAAATACTATGTTTGGGATGAGCCATATCTATGGAAATTTTGTGGTGACCAGATAATAAGGCGTTGTGTTGATGATAGTGAAATTCATTCCATTCTAACCTTTTGTCATGCTTCAGAAAGTGGGGGACATTTTGGACCCAAAAGAACATTACATAAAGTGCTTGAGTGTGGATTTTATTGGCCCACTATTTCTCGAGATGCTTATGATTTTTGCAAAAGATGTGAAGTGCGCCAAAAGAGTGGAAACTTGTCAAGAAGGAATCAAATGCCCTTACATAATGTTTATGTTTGTGAAATTTTTGATGAATGGGGCATTGATTTCATGGGACCCTTTCCCCCTTCTGTTGGATATACCTATATTCTTGTGCTTGTTGACTATGCATCCAAATGGGTAGAAGTTGTAGCTACTAGGGCTGATGATGCTAAGACTGTGGTGAAACATGTTAAATCTCTCATTCTGCATAGATATGGAGTACCAAGAGCAATCATCAGTGATAGGGGGACTCATTTTTGTAATAGAACTTTAGATACCTTGTTAGCCAAATATCATGTGACTCATAAGGTATCTACTAGTTATCACCTCCAAACGAATGGCCAAGCTGAAATCTCTAATAAAGAAATCAAGGGCATACTTGAAAAAGTAGTTAGGCCAGACAGGAAAGATTGGAGTCTTAGGCTAGATAAGGCTCTTCGGGCTTATAGGACTGCATACAAGACTCCTATTGGTATGTCACCTTATAGGTTAGTCTTTGGGAAGCCATGTCATCTCCCTGTTGAGATAGAACAAAAGTCTTATTGGGCTGTGAAGCAATGTAATCTTGACTATGAGTTAGCAGGAAGAGAGCGTAAATTGCAATTGCAGAAACTAGAAGAGATTCGCTTGGAAGCCTATGACAATTCAGTCATTTACAAAGGTAAGGCCAAAGCATTTCGTGATGCCAAACTTGTCAGAAAGGAATTTCAGGTAGGTGAGAAAGTACTATTATTCAATTCAAAACTGAGACTCCTTCTTGGTAAGTTAAACTCTAGATGGCTAGGACCTTTTATGGTAGTAAAGACTTATCCACATAGTGCTGTTGAGATTAAATCCTTTGCTACTAACAAGATTTTCAAAGTGAATAATCACAGGTTAAAACATTTCTATGAAGTAGATCAGGTATGTTTAGTGGAAGAGATCCAACTTGAGGATCCAGCCCGCTGGAGTCGAGCCAATGACTGTAAACAAAAGCGCTCGTTGGGAGGCAACCCAATGTTTTCAGGGGAGTTCCTATTTACTTTTGTTTTTGTTTTCACTATTTCTTTCTTTTTACATGCATTAGGGACAATGCATGAATTAAGTGTGAGGGGGTGCATCCTGCATTCAATTCCTGCAGTTTTTATTCTTTAAAAAAAAAGAAGAAGAAGAAGAAAAAAATTTTCGTATAAATAATGCATGATATGAGTTTATGCTAGGCTTGCTTATTTAAAAATTTTTTGTTTTCTTAGCTATGTTGTAGTTTATTCTTCTATGAGTGAAGACTTCTAAGCATGCTAGCTGTCTTTCGGAGAAGTTTGAGTTAATCCTCATATATCTCTTTAAAGAGTAATCATCATGATTATCCATCTTATTTTATCATGCTATATAGACATTGAAAGGCAATAAAATGACCTGGCCCATCTCCTAGATTATTGAACTAGTAGAGTAACTCAAAAAAAAAAAAAAAAAGAGAGCCAAAGTCGGGAATGACAAGTACCCCTTTGAGGTATGCGCTACTGGGTGCTATCCTTTGAGGCAATACTGCCACTGGAAAGCTTGCGTCCCGTACTAGTGAGTCAATAAAATAAATAAAAGTAATGATGAAAATAAAATATTTGCTCCATCACCTCTATTCGGGTGAGTGTGAGACAGGGAGTGTTTAATTTCTAAGACCCTATGTGGGCCTCGAATATGTGCGAAAGTGGAGCTTGAGGGGAAAAAAAAAGCGGAAAAAAAAAGAGAAAAAAAATAAAAATAAATACAAGGCAAGTTTAGAATCAATTTTAATGAGTTATTCTACCTAGTTCAATTGTCTCTATAGCCATACCGTACATCAATTTTTCTATCATAAATTTTTTTAGACCTTTTGATCGATGTATGCATATTTAAAAGAGATGGATAATTATTGATCTTGTTATTTCATTAAGGAAATGTTGTGAGATTGATGAATAAACTCTTTGATGGTAGTTTGATGTCTAGTAGTTATTCAACTTGTATGAGGAAAAACTAATTAATTTTCAATAAAACCATTTTTTAAGCAAGCCAATGCCTAGTATGAATATCATAGTTATGCATGACATTATAAGAAAGAAAGAGGATCAATTTTTTTAGTCGAGTCTAAGGTTTCTTTGCACGAGGACGTCTAAAGTCTAAGTGTGGGAGAATTTGTTAAGTCAAAAATCATGCATTGTTTTAATAATTATTTTTATTATATTATATATATTTTTTAGGTTAACCATTAATAAAATAAAAAGGGAAGAGAAGACGTCGAAGTACGGGTTTCACACGCTTGGCTATAAAGACGGTCAAAAATTAATAATTTATGGAAAATATTATTTCCATAATTATTTAATTGGGTCAGGGTTTCAAGAGTTGGAGAAGAGTTAGAAGTCTTGAGGGAGAAGAAGTCTAAGGAAAAAAGGAAGAAAGAAACCATATTCACTAACTCTAATCACCCTCACTATAAAATATATACCAAGCCACGGCGAAGGCCATCTCACCTCATAAACATCCATGCCTCACTTCAATAATCCCTCACCACACCTTCATTCAACCTCCACCTTTATGCCTCCTATTTCTCCTCATCATATACCATCTCCTACACACCTCATCTCACCAAGCCCATGCCTTCACCATTCTTCCATCGAACATCACGATTAACATAAATCATCATCATCATCGTGGCTTATCACCAACACCATAACAATTCGTATTGTGCTGCCTTTCTATTTTCATTGTTTTTCCTTTTTTTTGTGTGTTTAGTTTAGTATAAACATGGAAGCTTTGGTTAATTGTTATGATTTTATTTTTAATATGAGTGAGTAATTTTTTTGTGCTTAGTATAATCTATTTGAAACCATGATAAATGAATTATTTTGAAACAAGTTTTATGCTTTATTGTCTGGTTAGTTTTTATTCGTGATTCTATGGCGATTAGTGTTTATCGTTCATGATATTTGTATTATATTAATTAGAATGCATACTAGTTAGTTTAATACGAATTCATATGATAGTTTAAGAGGCTTTAATACGTAAAAGTTATCGCCTTTTAAGCATTAGTATCATCCTAATTAATCATGGATGGCTCAAACATATCTCTTTTAATTAGGTAATTGTTATGGATCTTTGTTAAATCAATTTGCTGGTAAATTAGTTGCAAAGCATTAAATGATGTTTTTCTAGTACGTAATGCTTTAGTTTGATTAAATTCTTGCGCTGGTGTAAGGGTTATCAAATTAAGAGGGTCTATATTAGGGCTGGACCTAATTAAACTATAATATAAGGAAAAACAGGGAAGATCACTGGTGGGTGTCTTCTACAATTTAATTCATGGATGAAATCAACTTGTGTGTTAATGGTAAATATTAATTTGCATGGTGGATATAGATTATGCTAAGTAATTTTCATAAATTTGACAACTTTTGATAATCATTTGTTGCTTTTAGTTAATTTGATTAGTTTGCTAATTTTTATTCTTCAATTATTAGCTTTGATATAAATTCCGTTACAACCCTCCCCCCAAAAGAATAGTCTTTTAGGAGTGTCTTGGTAATCTTAGATAGGTCAGATTTTGATTTTTAGAGTGGTTATAATTTTAGATTTGAGTTATATTCTGTTTTTATTATTTAGTTACTGGTTTGTTAGAAATTAGGCTAAAAATAGTTGTTTTCATTTTTTTCAGTTTTCATTCATTCCTAGTGTTTATATAGTGTCCTCATCTGCCCCTATTTAATTTCGTAATTTTTGGGAATTACTTGATAATTTTTCAGAATTATTTCGTGAAATTGATATGTGCAGGTTTTGAATTCATTAAATCTGGAAATTTCGTTTTTAATATTTATTTCACGTTTATTAGGTGTTGTTGAGTCCAGAAACTTATGTCCTTAAATTAGGGTAATTTTTTTGATTAATTTCGTATTTATATTAATGCAGTTTATTTTGTTTTTAATTTCATATTTCATTTTCAGTTTTAATATTCTGTGGTAATTTTCTGTTTTAATTTTTCTAAGATTAATTGGATAGAATTCTAGAGTTGTAAGCTTAAAAACTTGAAGAATATTAGTTTATGTTACTGATTGTCATTTTTAATATTTATTTTCTGTTTATTATTTTCTGTTTTGATTTTTAGTTGAAGATTAAGTTATTATTCTGTTTTTATTTTTCTAGATTATTTAGGATAGCTATTTACTGTTTTATTTTCAGAACTAAATCCAGAATATTTAGGAGTAATATTGGGTATTCTTTCAGATTTTTATTAATTAAATTTGATTTAATTTAGAATTACAAAGATGAGGAACAATAAATTAGATTAGTAAAGTTATTTAGGATTAAATTAGTGTTTCGATATAATCTTTCCTCGTGGATCGATCCCTACTTTCCTATACTATAAATATTATTTATAAGTTAAAGTAGTGGTTAAATTTGTAACTCCAGGACAAGCTTTACAATTGTAATGTTAATACTTTAGGTCTCATTCAATACAGGCAAATGATGATAATTAGCTACTTTTGAGAAGATACGATGAAAGATGTACAGGTTGCTGCAATTATGTAATAAATGCATATGGTTATCGTTTGTCTCAAATTGTTGCAAGTGAGCAAAAAAATGTTGCATTAGAAGTCATATTCGAACTCTCAAATTCTTGCAAGTAAGCAAAAAAATGTTGCATTTGAAGTCATATTTGAACTGTTGCACTTACAATCTACTGCAACGGTTTTCTGTAACTTGTTGCAGTAGCTCAAAAAAATGTTACTAAAGCCTATTGCAGCCCATACCTAATGCAGCCCGTTGCAAACTGTTGCATTGGACCTATTGTAATAGATTTGATGCCTACAGCAACAGTTTTGGTTGGTTACAAGAAGCCTAATTTCCTGTAGTGATGCATCCAAAAAATTATTAAATTAGTGTTAATAGAAATAAAACTCAATAAGACTTCAAGGCAAAAACAATCATTCAAAATAGAGATTAGATGTGAAAGTTATGGCTAAAACAATTTGGATTGCGTATAGTCTAGTCGATAGCATGGACAGGTTCATGCATACTAGAGCCCGACCTAGCTCCTTTTTTCAGACCTATCTTCTAAAAACTGTAGCCCCCTACTCAACCTAAAGAAAAACCCTACCCATGTGGTGCCAATGCTTGAGAAACCTATGAAACCCTCATTTCCTATAGTTATAATTCAGCCCCTCACATAGCCTTCAAAAACATAACTAGAATCTCATAAAAGTCTAAGAGAACTTTAAGAGGTTCAAGGAACCTAAGCAAACCCTTCTCAAATCTTTCCTTAAGATCCTTTAAGACACAAGTCGAGGCTCCAACTCTCTATCTTGGGGTTCCCTAGGTTATTCAAACATGTACCCTAAAGGCACCGGTCTTTCAAACCTACCTTCCACATTTCCCCTTTTCTTATTTTTTTTTTTAGGTTTAGTTTTATTTAATTTTAAAGATATAACTTCTGGTAAAATAGTCCTGGCTCATTGTAAATATTTAGTTACATCATTTCTCTTTTTTTCCTAGTTGATGTTATAAGTTTCCATTATTGTACTCAATATGTTGCATGCCTGCTTTCTTATAATGTGATAGTTTCACTTTTTGATTTGATTACTAAAGGTCATCAATGATAATAGGATGCAATGGGATGTACTCCATCCTGATGTCGTACCTTCAGCTTTAACTCTAGATTCTTTTGGTTTAAGCCAACAAAGTCAGACGGTCCCTACACAGGGACCCAATTCCAAAACCTTCTTTTACTAGACCCCAAGTCCCTTTCAGTTGTCTGTTTGATTTAAATGTCAGTAAAAAAAAGCAAAATTATTTCTTGTTAGTTCTTTGATAAACTGACTGGGGACTCTATTGGTGTTGGTTTTCTCAAAGTTTGAAAAAAATTGGTTTTTAGTTCAAGGTAGAATAGGAATAGTTCATGTTTCAAGGCAAGAACCATGTCATGTTTATACGTTGGCTTAATAACCTATTAGTTTTCCAATTTTAAGCTAAATCAAATTTTAAAGTTATACAAAAGAACTCTCCATAAGTAGGTCTAGCCATTCGTGGCGGACTGCAACCGGATCCCAAGTAGTGGTCCTTATAACAATAGATCACTTCTTAAGAAGTGTGGCAATGGAGATTTTATTACTTACGTAGAAATAGAATTCACTTTAACATAAATTATAATCACCCTAAAAGCTCTAAAAACTCACATCTAAAAAAGTCTATCTCACCATAACTTTAAACAAAAGGTTCCATTTAAAAATTACAACAATTTAATATGAGAAGTGGCCAAATTCATTTGATTTTAACTCTCATGCTATTATGCATAGGGCTTTTCCCTTATCGAATTTGGATAAGGCCTGGAAATAAAAAACAAATTAGACATGGTAGCACTATGGATGATCAAAACCAGTTAGCCGAAAATTCGGCTAACTGATTTTTTTTATTCAATAAAAATGCGAACCTTAAATGAACCGAAGAATCTAGTTAATCGGTTTTTTGGTCCAATAAACTAGCTTTTCAGTTAAGTTATTAGTTAACCATCAATATAAAATGTAAATTTTAAATTTTCACTCCCTTTTTATTTAAATTAACTATTTAAGACAATAGGTACTAATTTTCACAATATTGTGTATTCAGTCTTATCTTTTTATGATTCTAAAATTTACATTTGACTAATATATAACTTAGTATTTTTTAAAAAAAATGAAGGTCTTAGTTTCGATTAACCATTAGATAATTGTGCAGTTAACTAAATTTCAAACAGCCGCACCAAGACCAAAACCAAACGAAAAATTTTCAAAAATGAAGGGAGCGAATCTAAGTGTGTTGGGTTTCATGGCCCAAAATCCAAGAATTGGCATGGTGGGACCGTGCTAGACGACACGGACGTGTCAGGGCGAAGAAGCGAAGCGTTGAAGGAAGATAGAAAAACGACAGTAGGGTGTCGTGCCATGTGGCACGGTCATGCTACCATGGCACGTTCGTGCCGTGCTCAGTTTGGGCGCGGGTTTGCTTTAGCGGCTAGAGTTTGCTTCGGCGTGCAGTCTTATTGGCGGCTAGGGTTCTCTTCTAAGGGTAAAATCCTGGACTTCTAGACCCTATATAAAGGGGTCTTACCTAGAATCTAAAATCACTCCTGAATCCCTAAACACATTGAGAGGTAGAGAGACTTTGAGAAAAATTACAAGAGAGATTGTAATTCTGCTATTGGATCAAATCACTTATTGTAATTGTGATTGTTTTGTACTCTTCCTGCTCATATAGTGGATTGATTGTACTCGTCGCCGTCCGTAGTTTTTTCCGGCATTTCTACGTAAATCTAGTGTGTCATTGCTTTGTTCTTGTTATCGCTTTTTAAGTTTCTGAATATCTGTTTCATCCTATTACTTCTGCTATTAGTTTGCTCTAATTCCTAACAAGTGGTATCAGAGCTTTGGTTTAGGATATTTTCAATTATGAAGGTTGATATTCAGAAATTTGATGGGGAGATTAGTTTTAATCTCTGGAAAGTGCAGATGAGAGCAGTTCTCATCTAGCATGGGTTATGAAAGGTTCTGCAAGAACGTCACGTGAAAGCCAAAAGGATGACTGAAGAAGAATGGGCAGCAGACCAAAAGAAGAGGCGTGGACCGCTGACAGATGAGGAATGGTAAGAACTGGAGTTGAAGGCAATTTCAGCCATTCAGTTGTGCCTGATACCACATGTCCTGCGAGAGGTGCTCGATAAAACAACTGCGGTGGATCTGTAGACTCGGCAGGAAGAACTCTACATGATGAAGAGTCTAGCCAACAAGATCCGTTTGAAGGAAAGGTTGTACACCTTTCGTATGGCTGAAGGTACCCCTGTTCAAAAATATTTGAATGAGTTTAACTCTATTCTTGTTGATTTGGAGAGTCTGGATGTAAAGATTGAGGATGAGGATAAAGTTATTTTGCTTGTTGTGTCTCTACCCCCCTCCTATAAACACTTTAAGGAGATCATGCTATATAGTAATTCTGATACTATATCGTTTGAGGATGTCAAGTCTAATCTGCTTTCTAAGGAGAAATTTGACCATGATATCCATGCTGATCCGACTGAGGGATTAGTTGTTAGGGGTAGAACAATTGAGCAAAAGGGGAACGGTAATAAGAAAAAGAACCGATCTAAGTCTAAGAATCCTTATTCCAATAAGACCTGCAATTACTGTAATAAATTGGGTCATATTCAGGCTAACCGTTAGAAACTAAAGAAAAAGAAAGGGAAATAGGAAAAGGATTGTGTAGTAGAGTCAGAATCTGATGGTGATGTGTTGCTTGCTACTATGTGTTTGGCCACTGCCTCTGAGAAGGGGTTAGGTGATGATTGGGTTTTAGATTCTGGTTGTACATATCACATGTATCCTCGTAGGGACTGGTTTGTCACTTATGAGCTTGTTGATACTGAAGTTGTACTTATGGGCAACGATGCAGAGTGCAAGGTTGCAGGAATAGGTACTGTGCAGATTAAAACCCATGATGGCATAGTTAGAACCTTATCTAAAATTCATCACATACCTAATATGACTCGTTATTTAATCTCCTTGGATACTCTTGAGACTAACGGTTGCAGGATTATTATGAAGAATGGTGTCCTAAAAGTGACAAAGGGAGCCATGGTAGTATTGAAGGGACTGTGGCAGGGCAGTCTCTACATCCTGCAAGGAACTACAGTCACAGGAGTAGCTACAGTTGGTACAGCATCAGCAAATGTTAATGATACAAGGTTATGGCACATGAGATTGGGTCATGTGAGTGAGAAAAGGATGACCATTCTAAGCAAGAAAGGTTGTCTGAGTAGCGCTGGTACAGGTAAGCTTGATTTTTGTGATCACTGTATTTTTGGGAAACAGAAGAGGGTGAGTTTCTCTAAAACGAAGCATCGTACTTAGGGGATCCTTGATTACATTCATTCTGATCTGTGGGGTCCTTCAAAGGTTCCTTCTCTTAGAGGTAAGCACTACATATTAACTTTTGTTGATGATTTCTTACGTAAAGTTTGGGTTTACTTCTTGAGACAGAAAAATGAGAGATTCTCCATGTTCAAAAAGTTTAAGGCTCTGGTTGAGAACCAGACTGGGAGAAAGATCAAGAAACTTAGAACTGACAATGGTCTTAAGTTTGTTGAATCAGAATTTGATAAGTTCTGCGCGGTGAACGGCATAGCTAAGCACAAGACTTTGGTTGGAAAACCACAGCAAAATGAAGTTGCAGAGCGAATCAATTGGACTCTACTGGAGAAAGCTGGATGTATGCTTTCCAATGCAGGGCTTTGGGATCGCAAAGCTTTCTGGGCTGAGGCTATTTCTATAGCCTGCTACTTGGTGAATCGTTCACCACACACCTCCATTGATTTTTAGATTCCAGAAGAAGTATGGTAAGGTAATCCTATTGATTATTCTAATTTGAGAATATTTGGATGTCCTGTGTATGCCCATGTGAATCATGGAAAATTAGCCCCTAGGACTGTCAAATGCATGTTTCTTGGATATGCATCTGAGTCTAAAGGATACCACATGTGGTGTCCTGAGTCTAAGAAAGTCATTCAGAATAGGGATGTAACTTTCAATAAGACTGCTATGTTATCTTCTGGAGTAGATTCTGTTGTTTTTTCTACTGGTGCAGGTAATCAGGAGGATACCGGTATGGAGATAGAAGTGGAAACCATTGCAGCTCAAGGTGGAGCTGCTAATCAGCCCAACAGGGAGGCCTAGGTTACTAAACCTAGCACTATCAGTTCTGATCAGCCTCAAGTGGAGGTTACTCACTCTATAGCTCGTGATCGTCCTCGGAGGGAGATCAGGAGGCCTGCTTGCTACCATGATGACGAGGGACTGATAGCATATGCACTTTCAGTTGCAGAGAAGGTACCTGAAGGTGTAGAACCGTCAACCTATACTGAAGCAATCTCCTGCCCAAGTTGACCTAATTGGATCCTAGCTATGCAAGAGGAAATTGAGAGTTTGCAAAAGAATCGGACTTGGGAACTGTGTCAGCTACCTAAACGCTGGAGAGCCTTAACAGTCAAATGGATCTATAAGAAAAAAAAAGGCATTCCTGGAGTTGAAGATGCAAGGTGGAAAGCACGCCTGGTTGTTCGTGGTTGCAACTAGAAGGAAGGTATTGATTACAATGAGGTATTCTCACCCGTTGTTAGTTATACCTCCATTAGATTGCTTCTTGCATTTGTTGCATTGTTTGATCTGGAGTTGGAGCAGCTTGATGTGAAGACTGCATTCCTTCATGGGGAGTTGGAGGAAGAGATCTATATGAGGCAACCCGAAGGCTTTGTTATTCCTGGAAAGGAACAACTGGCATGTAGATTGAAGAAGACCTTGTATGGACTTAAGCAGGCTTCTAGGCAGTAGTACAAAAGGTTTGACACCTTCATGATTACACAAGAATACACACGCAGCCGATATGATAATTGTGTGTATTATAGATAATATTCTGATGGTTCCTTTATTTACTTGCTATTGTATGTTGACGATATGTTGATTGCCTCTAAGGATAAATCTTTGATTAGCAAGTTGAAATCTCAACTCAGTGAGGAGTTTGAGATGAAGGAACTGGGTGCAGCAAAGAAGATTCTAGGCATGGAGATTCAGAGGAATCGAAAGGCTAGTAAGTTGTACTTGTGTCAAGGACACTACCTTAAGAAAGTACTAGGTAGATTTAATATGGATAACTGTAAGGCAGTTTCCACACCCCTTGCTGCATATTTCAGATTGTCTGCTGAGTGTTGTCCATAATATGAGGAGGACATAGATAGAATGTCTAATGTCCCTTATTCTAGTGCTGTTGGTAGTTTTAGTATGCACTAGGCCAAACTTGTCACATGCTGTGAGTGTGGTAAGTAGGTATATGCATAGTCCTGGAAAGAATCATTGGGAAGCTGTGAAGTGGATCCTTCGCTATGTGAAGGGTACTGTTAATAAGGGGTTGATGTTTGATAGAAACAAAGCTGCTACATATAATGTTATAGGCTTTGTTAATTCTGATTATGCTGGTGATCTTGATAGGAGAAGGTCCATATCTGGGTATATCTTCACTATGTGTACAGGTGCTATCTCCTGGAAAGGATTGCTTCAATCTATTGCAGCTGTATCTACTATAGAGGCTGAGTATGTTGCTACTACTAAAGGAGTGAAGGAAGCTACTTGGTTGAGAGGCCTCGTTACTGAGCTTGGAGTTCCACAGGCTACCACTATGGTGTTTTTTGATAGTCAGAGTGCCATCCACCTAACTAAGAATGATGCCTACCATTCAAAGACCAAGCATATCAGTGTTAAGTATCACTATGTTAGAGATACAGTTGCTGCAGCGGAAATAGTTGTAAGGAAGGTTCATACTTCGGAGAATCCTGCAGATATGTTGACCAAGCCTCTTCCTATAGCTAAGTTCAAGCATTGCTTGGACTTAGTTGGTATTCATAGTATTTGAGCGCCCTTCAGGGCATTGCCCCTTGGGGGGCGTCACCCCTTGGGGTGCAATGACGGTGTTCGTGAGTTGGTGATTGGAGATTTCGGTCCAAGGTGGAGATTGTTGGGTTTCGTGCCCAAAATCCAAGAATTGGCATGGTGGGACTGTGCTAGACGACACGGACGTGTCAGGGCGAAGAAGCGGAGCATCGAAGGAAGATAGAAAAACGGCACTAGGGTGTCGTGCCATGTGGCACGGTCGTGTCGTGCTCAGTTTGGGCGCGGGTTTTCTCTAGCGGCTAGGGTTTGCTTCGGCGTGCAGTCTTATTGGCGGCTAGGGTTCTCTTCTAGGGGTAAAACCCTGGACTTCTAGACCCTATATAAAGGGGTCTTACCTAGGATCTAAAATCACTCCTGAATCCCTGAATCCCTAAACACATTGAGAGGTAGAGAGACTTTGAGAGAGATTACAAGAGAGATTGTAATTCTGCTGTTGGATCAAATCACTTGTTGTGATTGTGACCATTTTGTACTCTTCCTGCTCATATAGTGGATTGATTGTGCTCGTCGTCGTCCGTAATTTTTTCTCGCATTGGGTTTCCACGTAAATCTAGTGTGTCACTGCTTTGTTCTTGTTATCGCTTTTTAAGTTTCTGAATATCTGTTTCATCCTATTACTTCCGTTATTAGTTTGCTCTAATTCCTAACAAAGTGTGCTAGACAAACTACTTGCTTCTCATATAAGTCACTTCTTCTATCAGCCTGATTTTCATGAAACGTCTATAGAAGTTGCTTAGTCTATGCTACAGCAAGAGGAGAGTCAAAAAAAGGTTCTTGAGACGAACAGGATAGAGATTGAATGCACAATCTTGTATACCTGGCAAATTGAGGTGAAGATGTGTACTCAACGCGGTCTTAAAGGACATCTTAAGTTAAATTTGGACAATTATCTCAAAGGTACAAACTTTTTTCAAAAAAAGGGGAAAGAAGAATTAGTTTTCCAAACGAAGAAGCAGGTTCTCTAATGAGGCAAAGTTGGTTGCAAATGGTGAGACCACTAAACAAAAAGCTGGGGAGACCATTGCTTTGACACCACAACAAATATGAACAACTTCAAAGTATCCTGGAGATGTTCCCACAAAGAAGCAAACCTAAATTCAGCCTAGTGGATGATATGAGGACTGTTAGGATCATAATTTTACAAGGATGATCGTATGTTCTCATGTCTACGATCACAAAGAAAGATTGACATTAGACTCCAGCGTCACAAATCACATGACTTATATTTCAAATCACTTGACTGAAAATAAGTCTTTGCCTGAAAAATCAAGGATAACTTTGCCTAATGGAGACACCCTAAATATTAGACAAACTAGAAAAGTGATATTGTCAAACGATTTGGGGCTCAAAGGAATCCTTTTATGTTCTATCATTTAAATGTAATTTATTTTCCGGCTTAGCATTTATTTTCCATCCCTAAGCCTACTGAGGATAGTAATTGTATTGCCATGTACTGCCTAAATTTCTGTATTATCTCGAACTATGCCGCCAAGATGGATTTTGGGGATTTGTAGATAGCACTACTTCTTGAGGGTGAACTCAATGAAAGGTTTGAACAATCATCTTGCATATGCTATAAACAATCTTCTACGAACATAGACTACTTCTTATGCCACTACAATAATTGTGAGCAATTAGATAGCTTCATCCTCAAGTTTGTATGAAATCTGGCACAAAAGGACATGCTCCCTTGGCAAGCTGAGACGTATTCTGACTTGCATATTGATGTTTCTTGGAATAAGGCATATATTACCCATCCAGTGTCAAAATTCGTGACACTGCTATATTTTGTTCGTAATAGTACAAGCGTCAAGGCATGTAAACAGTTGCATACAGATCTTTAGGCCCATATAGGGTTGCCATACACAAAAATCATAGAGATTTTCCGATCATTGTTGATAATCACAGTAGAGCTCCTTGGGTGCACGTTTTCAAACATAAATTAGATGCTTTAGTTACTTTGCGAAAATTTTTATGCATTTGGTTTCTACTCAGCTCAATGCTACTGTGAAGATTATTAGGTTAAACAATGGGTTGGAATTTAACAATGATCCCTAGACGTAGTTCTTTAGTCAAAAAGGAATTATACATCAGATCTTTTGTGTTGATAAACCTCAACAGAATGGAAAAGTTGAGCAAAAAAACTTAAGCACATTCTTGAAATTACAAGGGCCCTCATATTTGAAGCCAATCTTCTTCTTTCTTTTTGGAGAGATTGTGTTCTGACTGCAGTACATATCTCCAATTGGTTGCCTACTGTTTTTGCTTAATCACAAAACACCTTTTGAGTTGTCCTTCAATGACTCTCCTTTATATGCTCATTGTAAAGCCTTCAGTTGCTTAAATTTGGTTTCCAATCCTCAATAAAGTTTTGATAAGTTTAATAAGAATACAAGCTGTTAAATCACAAACACATAAGATGTATGTGCCAAGGGATATTAGATTTGTGGAAGATGTTTTTCCTTTTCATCATAACAATGCCAATGCTTAGATGCAGCCTACACCTGTACCGTGATATTCAAAACAATGGTTTGATGACATGTATTCAATTCCTTCGTACAAACATTATGAGACTCAGTTCATGAATCTGTAAATGATAACTCCAGTTAGATTGTTGTTGATGACACTTTGACTCTATGTCATCAGACATATTCTTGTCTCCTAAAATTTAATCGAATTCTTCTTTAAGCCTTAGGAAATTTGCTAGAGTTAGACAACAACCAGTCTGGATGCAAGATCATGTCAGTAACACCATTGTGAGTGACAAGCTTAATAAAATGCCTTTTACACATCTTGGAGAAAATTTGTTTGCTTTTTTAATTGCTGTTGACAAGCAACAAGATCCACAAACATTTGAGGCTGCTGTGACTGATCCTGAATTGTGTGAAGCCATGAACACCGAGCTTCAAGCTCTGGAATGAAATGGAACATGGGTGCTTACTGACTCGCTTATTGCAAAAAAGGTCATTGGTTACAAATGGCTATACAAATGTAAATACCAACCAGATGGCTCTATTGAAACTCACAAGGCTAGTCTTGTAATTTAGGCAGCGAAAAGGAGCAAATTATGCATAAACCACTGCCCCTGTTGCTAAAATGATACCTTTGAGGGCTATTTTAGTTGTGGCTGCTATGAAGGGTTGGCATATTTGTCAAATGCTTTCTTGTATTGTGACATAGAAGAGGTTTTTATGGTTTCAACCAAGGGATATCAGACGGGGGCGGAGTTAATTCTCTGTCACAATGGTAATGC
This sequence comes from Carnegiea gigantea, assembly GCA_029747015.1. Lineage (NCBI taxonomy): Eukaryota > Viridiplantae > Streptophyta > Magnoliopsida > Caryophyllales > Cactaceae > Carnegiea > Carnegiea gigantea. The sequence continues at coordinate 191,714 of JAKOGI010001263.1, read as the reverse complement.
TACTCCTGTACCTCCTTTAAGTATGCAATTTTCAAAAATCCTTGCATGGGCTTAAGCAAGCCCCCAGACAGTGGTGTTCACAACTATTATATAGTCTTTTGTCCTTTGGTTTTTGTTCAGTCTATGGCTAATTACAACTTGTTTACAGAGCACATTCAGGGTATGTGGAAGACATGCTCGTCACGGGTAGCAGCGTAAACAATAACTTCATAGTGCTTCCCAAATGAAAGATCTTGGACAGCTTAGGAACTTTCTAGGATTGAAGGTTGCTAGGCTTTCTAAGGGTATTTTTCTTTCTCAAAGAAAGTATGCATTGGATTTACTCCAGAACATAAGGGTACTAGGCTCCAAGCCTCTCTTATTGCCTTTGCGTCCCAATGTAAAGTTTACTAATGAACGGGATCTTCTCTCTGACCAGATAAGTATGGAAGGCCTGTTGATAAATTAATTTACTCGACAATCACTCATCCTAATTAAGGATGTTCATGGTTCGGGTACCTAAACCAAAAGAGATTTCGGCTCGGGTACCCGAAATTTCGGGTTGGCAAGACGGTGAACCGTATCCGAACCGAAATATTCAGGTAACCGCAATTCGGGTAGCCAAAAATTCAGTTCAGGTTTTCGGTTACCCAATAACCCATTTTTTCTAAAATTTTTTCCTACGTTGCCTAATAATTTTGTTGTATCCATAATATAATTATTTTTATTTATACTATAAAGCGTTGTCTTATTGCGCCAATTTGCCCATGAAATTATTACACAATATGGCAATATCACAGGATATCTTACCACCATTCACATTTCAATTTAGTCCACACATCCATAAGGCATAAGCTTACTAACATCATATTCATGCTCAACTCATTTAAACAAAACAATGCAACGTAGTCAAAGTACTTGTCTTCTTCAGGTTTGGGAATATTTGACTTACAAAGTATTTAGGGAATGGATAATATAAAAACATTCGAAAAAATAAAAGAGTTTCGGGTTTTCGGGTACCCGAATCTTCAAATTGATCGCACCATGCCCGAACCAATAACCCAAAAAAAAATTATTGGTTCGGGTACCCAAACCAAAATTTTTAAATATTTCGGTACGGGTACCCGAGATTTCGGGTCGGATAGCGGATTTCGGTTCGGGTTATTGGTTACGGATATTTTTGAACACTCCTAATCCTGATATCACTCGCATTGTGCAGCTACTGAGTCAACATCTATAACACCCTATATTTGATCATATGCAAGCTACCAAGAGGGTTCTAAGATATTTGAACGAAGTCCCAAGTCAAGGTATCTCATCTTGTTGTCTGCAGTTTATTCCTACCTCAACAGCCCCTTGTGATAATGATTGCGGAAGTTGCTTAGCTATAGGAAATCTACAGCTTCCTATTTTGTTCTGTTATGAGAGTCTCGTATCTCCTCGAAAGCTAAGGAACAACTAATTGTGGCAAGGTCGACAGCTAAGAGTAGAGGGCCATTGCTACCACTACGTGTGAAGTTACCTAGTTACTCAGCCTGTTTCAAGACTGTTGAACGGTAAATTTACCCATTTTACGTGCCTCTTTCACCTACTTTTTGATCGTATAATAACTTAATTTATAAGATTTTACCTTATTTTATTTATGTTTTGTAGGAAATAACTCCAAATCAAGCAAACGTCGCGAAAAGGGACGAAAACGGGACAAAACGAAGGAAATCAGCGAAAACAGGCGAAAAACAGCAGTGCATGGCCACCCTGCAGGAAAGCACGGCCGTGCACCGATGGCCGAAGCCACGCACGGACGGCACGCCCCGGCGCACGGCCGTGCGTCTGGCCGTGCATGGTGGCACGGCCGTGCGTCGGGCCTGCGTTCGCGATATAACCCCTTTTTGCCAGTTTGTTCGGGGAGGTCGTTCGGGGTTTTGCTCTGGCGATTCCTAGAGTAGTTTAGGTTAGGTTTTTATCCAATAAAAACCTCAATAGGAGGATTAGATTAGGATTGTAGTTTATATTTTGGGATTCAAGCTTGTGGATTTCAAGTTCTTCAATCAATTCAAGCATAAGTTTCCCTCTTCCTTTCTCTATTTATTTCATTGTTGTTCTTGTTTATGTTTTGCTAGTTTAATTCTTGTATTTGCTTTGTTTAGTTTATATGTTTAATTTCGTTGTTAATTCATGTTATTTACTTGTTTAAATTCGTTTTATTTCATTTCCTTTGCTTTGTTCTTCATGTTCTTGTTCTTGTTTGTTAGTTTAGGTTTTGTTGTGTTTTTGATGTTTAGTTGGTAGATTGTGTTGGCTTGGGTTGTGATTAGCCTCTTGATGGCTAATTAATCTTGTAGTTGGCCTAACCATACCCAATCTATGCTTAGAACTTAGAGTTTTCCTTCACGCCCGCCAAGTGTTCGATGAAATGCCTGAGAGGGTTTTCATCCATATTTTTGGGCGATTGACTTATGCTGAGAGGTGAGGTCAATTTGCTAGTGTGGGAGAGGGAATAGCCGAGTTCGGGACACGAAAGTAGTATCCGAATCGAGCTAGGTCCGGGGTTGCTAGTTTTGTGGTCTAATTCGCCTAACCCCACGAAAGTAGGTGGTTACACGAGTTAGACTAGCTCATGACCCTTGAGAGAGGGCTTGGGTGGTCTTTGATGGTGCAACCGACCATCTCTTGTTCATAGTGTGGTTCGGGTAGGTTAGGACTCGTCTTGGTTAGTTGGTTCATCCATTGGTAAAATCACAACTCCAAGTCGCTTGTTTCTGTATTTGTAGCGTAGTTTAGCTCCCCTCCTTCACCCTTCGATCCTGCCTAGCTTGAGACGCTCTAGTGAACTCTGGTAGTTGGAAACACAATTCTCTGCGGACGACACCCCAAGTACTCAACGATACACCTTGCACTTGGGGTTTACAAATATTAAAACTCTGTTTTTCATGCAACTTGGAGTTGTGATTTGACCAATGAATGAACCAACTAGCCAAGACGAGTCCTAACCCACCCAAACTACATCACGAACTAGAGATGATCGGTTGCACCATCAAAGACCACCCAAGCCCTCTCTCAAGGGTCATGAGCTAGTCTAGTTAGCTTAACCGCCTATTTTCATGGGGTTAGCCCAACTAGACCACAAAACTAGCAACCCCGGACCTAACTCGATTCGGATACTATTCTCATGTCTCGAGCTCGGCTATTCCCTCTCCCACACCAGCTAATTGACTTCACCTCTCAGCACAAGTCAATCGCCCAAAAATATGGATGAAAGCTCTCTCAAGCATTTCATCGAGCACCTGGCGGGCGTGAAGGAAAACTCTAAGTTCTAGGCATAGATTGGATATGGTTAGGCCAAATACAAGATTATTTAGCTATCAAGAGACTAATCATAATCCAAACCAACACAATCTACCAACAAAACATCAAAAACACAACAAAACCTAAGCTAACAAACAAGAACAAGAACATGAAGAACAAAGCAAAGGAAATGAAATAAAACGAATTTAAACGAGTAAATAACATAACTTAACAACGAAATTAAACATATAAACTAAACAAAGCAAATACAAGAATTAAACTAGCAAAACATAAACAAGAACAACAATGAAATAAATAGAGAAAGGATGAGGGAAACTTATGCTTGAATTGATTGAAGAACTTGAAATCCACAAGCTTGAATCCCAAAATATAAACTACAATCCTAATCTAATCCTCCTATTGAGGTTTTTATTGGCTAAAAACCTAACCTAAACTACTCTAGGAATCGCCAGAGCAAAACCCCGAACGACCTCCCCGAACAAACTGGCAAAAAGGGGTTATATCGCGAACGCAGGCCCGACGCACGGCCGTGCCACCACGCACGGCCGCCCGTGCGCCACCACGCACGGCCAGACGCACGGCCGTCCGCCGGGGCGTGCCGTCCGTGCGTGGCTTCGGCCGCCGGTGCACGGTCGTGCTTTCCTGCAGGGTGGCCGTGCACTACTGTTTTTCGCCTGTTTTCGTTGATTTCCTTCGTTTTGTCCCGTTTTCGTCCCTTTTCGCGACGTTTGCTTGATTTGGAGTTATTTCCTACAAAACATAAATAAAACAAGGTAAAATCCTATAAATTAAGTTATTATACGATCAAAAAGTAGGTGAAAGAGGCACGTAAAATGGGTAAATTTACCGTTCAACACACCCCCACACCTATCTTTTGCTCGTCCTCGAGCAAAATAAAAGAAAAACTAAAGTAAACAACTAACTCACTTTCGTAGGAATCACGGTTGCATTTAGCGTATGCAACAAGCCCTTTAAACCCCTTGGTCACCCCAAGTGGACGAGTAAGGTCTCGTGAGGGTTTGCAGAAGATATACCCACAAAATCTCAAAAAAGAAAAACAAAGAGAAGAGAAACAAAAATCGAAAAATAAAAATGGCAAAACACAATATATACAACAGGGTGAGTTGTACACGTTCGGATCAACCAAAACCACCTAGTAGCTCAAGTATCAGTCTGTACACAAGCATTATATGAATTTCAGGACAAATCATCCCAAAGAATGGCATTCAGACATCAGTTTTTCACCCCACGACGCATGAGAACATTGAATCCATCCTGGTGCCTAGTGTGCAAGTTTATCATCACCCTAAAGCTTTGGCCTACTAAAAACAGACTCAATCCCACGCAACTGACACAAGCTACCTTTTCGAATAGCTAGCATGGAAAGCAAGCTTCCCCAGTAGCAGTATTGCTTCAAAGGGTAACACCCAGTAGCGCATGCCTCAAAGGGGTACTTGTCATTTCCAACTCTTTTCTTCCCCACTTTTTTCTTTCCATTATTATTTTTTTTCATTACAAACTCATGTCACGCCTCAAAGGGATGCACCCAGTAGCGCTTGAATTTGTTTGTTTTTGCTTTTGTTTTGGAAAAAAAAGGGGGTGCCAGCACATATAAAGGGAACTGTGCAGTGGACAATGGGAGAGTCGATCGTGAAAGACTAAGAATTCATGATGATGACAATACATGAATTTAGGACTGGATTGCAAAATTACGATGGACTGTTGGGGTTAGAACTGAGGTCTAAAACAACAGACTGGGGATGAACATCTATCATGCACATTATACTTATATACGAGCTAATAGTCAAGGTATCAGGGATCAAGGCTGATCAAAATAGTACAAAACTCCCTTAAATGCAAAAAGAAAAGAAAAATTTACACAAAAATGAAAAATTTTCACAAAAATAAGAAGAAAAATGGGAGATGACCCCACCCCCACACGTAAATCTCACAATGTCCTCATTGAGAGCCGTGAGTCATCACCAACACACAAAAATAAAGAAAACAAAATCAACCACAAGAAAAACAAAAGACGACAAAAATATACACAAGCTAACACACTCTCCCAAAAATACAATCTCACCCAAAATAACAACACGATCACACATATACACAAACTGACACCACCAAAAACAAATATAGACCAATCCAACAACACTACCAATTACAACACAATAAAAATCCACAAAAATACGAAAATGGTGATCATAGCCAACAACGGCTCGGCAGCATCCACATTTCACCACAAGATGATCACCAACAAAAACACAATCCTAATATTCACAACTAAACAAAAACAAAAAAAGAAAGAAAAGAAAAATAAAAAGAAGGGGGGAAGAGAAGAGTGAGAACGATTATACCAGGTCGGGTACTGAATGTACCCGAACTATGTCATGACGACGTAAGGAGCATCAGCCACTCCTTGCCGCTCAAGATGCGAATCGTCAGCTCGGATGCAGTCAAAGCTCGTAGGAGCTTATCATGCATTGCTGCATGCAGCTCAGAATGGTGTGAGTAAGAGAACACTGATAAAGATGGAGCAAACAAAGTTAGTGCCCTCTTAAACTCACCAGATACCTGTGAGAAATCAGCAGAATAATCAAATACAATAGTCAATGCGATTTCTCCAGGCATGCCCTCTAGGTACAGACGATAAGGATCAAGGAGGAGGTCATACCCTCTAAAAGTACCTAGAGGCTCAGAACAGTCAACCACATTCCCCTCGAGTATCACATGAGGATCGATAAGTGACAAATCACAACACTTAGGGGAATGGGAGGGTGGTGAACATGAAGAGGAAGCATGGAATGTAGCAAGAGAGGTGGGGGAGATGTTATCAATAAAATCAGGACTAGTTGGTCCTGCAACCACAACATCCATGCATGAAGTCCCTGTGGGAGTCCCATAAAAAGCATGCACCTCGATAGAAACATTGTCAGACTCAGACCTACTATCATCCTCCTCAACACTAACGCTAACGCCAAAGGTCTCACCTACCTTGAACTCCGTCGACTGAGCTAAACGGGAAGGTGTATCAGGAAAGGTCATGATAAGCGCAGTGTTGTCCCAGAGGGTATTAGGAAAGGATGAGGCAACAGTGAGTGAAGTGGTCAAGGGAGGGTCGAGTGCGTCCTCTAGTCCGGACTCTAGAGGAGGAAAAGACGCACCATCATCACACAGATTGACATCAAGTCTAGGAGTACTAGAACTAGGGTCAGTCTCGGGTGATAGGTTATACTCCCGCAGTTTATTAACAAACTCAGCAAACTCAACTTGTTGCTTGTTCATGGCCTCTATCATACTAGAAATTCTAGCAAAGCCATCAGCAGAAATACGATAGGGACAAGAAACACTGTCATGGTCAGAACAATGGCAGATCTCACATGCAAGAGGTGTATAATTAGGAACGCAGGGGGATGGGGTGGATGAAGTAAATTGACTAGTCTCAAATTCATAAGTATCCCTAGCCAACCACTCAAGTAATTCCCAAGCTTCATCAACATTTCGAGCATGGAAATCCCAATGCTCGAAAAGAGCACGGGTCTCATAAGTCACACCCTCATCGACAACATGCAATATTTCCCATTTTCCATATAAACATCCACAAGAAGCACATTGAGCAAGATAAGCATGTAAACGATCCCAACAACGGTAAAATAATTCTTGCTCACATTGGGGAAAATGGAAAATTGCCATTGGATATTTTTTTTTTTTTGAAATTTTTGATGGAAAATAAAAGCCTAGTCTCGAATGCCTAAGCAAACCCCAATATCGAAAAACGCCAATTCCCCGGCAACGGCGCCAAAAACTTGTTGTAAGAAAAACAGAGTTTTAATATTTGTAAACCCCAAGTGCAAGGTATATCGTTGAGTACTTGGGGTGTCGTCCGCAGGGAATTGTGTTTTCAACTATCAGGGCTAGCTAAAGCGTCTCGAGTTAGGCAGGATCGAAGGGTGAGAAGGGAAAACTAAACTACGCTACAAACACAGAAAAAGGCGACTTGGAGTTGTGATTTGACCAATGAATGAACCAACTAGCCAAGACGAGTCCTAACCCACCCAAACTACATCATGAACTAAAGATGATCGGTTGCACTATCAAAGACCACCCAAGCCCTCTCTCAAGGGTCATGAGCTAGTCTAGTTAGCCTAACCGCCTATTTTCATGGGGTTAGCCCAACTAGAACACAAAACTAGCAACCCCGGACCTAGCTCGATTCGGATACTATTCTCATGTCCCGAGCGCGGCTACTCCCTCTCCCACACCAGCTAATTGACCTCACCTCTCAGCACAAGTCAATCGCCCAAAAATATGGATGAAAGCTCTCTCAAGCATTTCATCGAACACCTGGCGGGCGTGAAGGAAAACTCTAAGTTCTAGGCATAGATTGGGTATGGTTAGGCCAACTACAAGATTAATTAGCCATCAAGAGGCTAATCACAACCCAAGCCAACACAATCTACCAACTAAACATCAAAAACACAACAAAACCTAAACTAACAAACAAGAACAAGAACATGAAGAACAAAGCAAAGGAAATGAAATAAAACGAATTTAAACAAGTAAATAACATAAATTAACAACGAAATTAAACATATAAACTAAACAAAGCAAATACAAGAATTAAACTAGCAAAACATAAACAAGAACAACAATGAAATAAATAGAGAAAGGAAGAGGGAAACTTACGCTTGAATTGATTGAAGAACTTGAAATCCACAAGCTTGAATCCCAAAATATAACTACAATCCTAATCTAATCCTCCTATTGAGGTTTTTATTGGCTAAAAACCTAACCTAAACTACTCTAGGAATCGCCAGAGCAAAACCCCGAACGACCTCCCCGAACAAACTAGCAAAAAGGGGTTATATCGCGAACGCAGGCCCGACACACGGCCGTGCCACCACGCACGACCGCCCGTGCGCCACCACGCACGGCCAGACGCACGGCCGTGCGCCGGGGCGTGCCGTCCGTGCGTGGCTTCGGCCACCGGTGCACGGCCGTACTTTCCTGCAGGGTGGCCGTGCACTGCTGTTTTCGCTGATTTCCTTCGTTTTGTCCCATTTTCATCCCTTTTCGCGACGTTTGCTTGATTTGGAGTTATTTCCTACAAAACATAAATAAAACAAGGTAAAATCTTATAAATTAAGTTATTATACGATCAAAACGTAGGTGAAAGAGGCACGTAAAATGGGTAAATTTACCGTTCAACAAAGACCCCACAATACCTTCCCTGCTTTCGGATGTAACAACCATGCTGCCTTATATATTGCGGCCAATTCTATCTTCCATAGATTAAACATGTTGAGGTTGACTGCAACTTCATTCGATACAAGATCAAAACAGGTGTCATTCTTCCTACATGTCTGTACCCAAGATCAAGTGGCAAATGTGTTCAATAAGATATCCCTATCGATCAGCACACTAAACTTCTTGCTAAGTTGAGAGTTCAAGACATCTTTCACCCTCCAAATTAAGGAGAATTGGTACAGGCTGAATTAGTTATCTTGATATGTTTGGTCTTCCTGCTGAGTTAGTATCTTGTCAGATCCAGTTGGTATTAGATATTTTTCCTTTTATCTTTCTTTTTGGTGGTTGTATGTTAAGTATACAACCTCAACTGCATATCTTGGTCGCATATCGTACAATGAATAAAAGACAGTTAGAGAGAGAAAGAGAGCAATCGATTCTTAAGCTCTCATCGCCTTTACTTGAATTCTTTCATGCCTAAAATTTACAATTTATTGGAAATTAGGGCATCTTTCAAGTAAATTATTTAACTATAAACTATTTCATTAAACAAAATCTCAATATGAGTCACGCTTGAATGAGCAAGGTTTGAAACGATTTTGATATCAGCAGTGTTACCTATAAGTAAGCAAAGAGGAAGATTGTAAGCAGAGCTGTCAAACAAGTCAGGTTTGGTGTCGAACCTAAACGGATTGAAAAATCCTTTCTAAACCTAACTCGTTTATTAAACAGGTTGAAAACGTTGACCTGTACCCGTTTATTTTTTAAACGGGTTGACCTGAAATTTACCTATTAACCGGTTTAATGTAATCGGATCAGGTACAGGTTATCAAGTCACATGTTTACCCACTTTATATTTTAACTAAAATATGATTACCGAGCATTATAAAACAATTTTTTGATTTTAATATAGCATCATAATGCACCTATTGTCTATGATTCACAAGAATCGCAATCACAAAACAAATATCAACTTGATTTAACCTCACATTTTCACATTTCCTCCCAAAAAGTACATGGTAATTGGGTGAACTGATCAACTTATTTCATCCATTTAATTAAATGGGTTAAATAGGTATTTTTTCGTGTCAAAATTCTCAACCTGAATCTAACTCAATTAATTAAACGGGTTAAACGTGTCAACTCATTTAATTAAACGGGTTAAAAATCTTTACCCAAACCCACTTAATTTCGTATTCGGTTTGAATCGATAATTATGTTAGGTTAACTTTTGACAGACCTAATTGTAAGAAATGAGACTTGAGATCCAATCAAACGCATTTGTAGATCCAAGTGGTAACAATCAGTTGGTCGACAGCAATTCCATCTCTTCTTTCAACTCATAAGTTTCATTCTCCAATTCCTTTGAAGTATTAGCTTCATCCAAATCCCTTCTAGTTTCTTCAAGTTTCTACCAACTCTCCTAATTCCTTATTACTTCTAACTCCTTCCAATTCCTTCTTACTCTCAACTCCTTTCTTCGAAATTACAACAATACAACTATAGAAACTGAACTCAAAATCACCCCCTTCCCCTCACCCTCCCAAAAAACAAAGAAGGAAAAAAACAAGAAGAAAAGAGAGGGCCAAATTAGATTGCATTTACAAATCTAAGAAACTAATTAATTCTCAAATAGGGCATTCTCATGTCAAACAAGCTTCATTTTTGGGGGGAGGCCTCGCTCCTATGTCTCACAGTAGTACAATCACACGTCAAACAAACTTGTACCCAACTCATAATGGCAAATACAAAAGCGAACTCACCATATTTTCAGAAAAACTACAGGAAGCTGGCATATATGTACATGTAGACATGGTGATGTCAGAAACAAGCACAAGACCAAAATACTAGTTCCTTACTCAATTCAGAGTAAATCCTCTGAAACGATGTCCAAGGTATGAAAGAGTTCGGGCCTTCATCGCTTCCTTCTTGATGGTGATCAGCCTGTCATACACACACCATGGAAAGCTAAGAAAATGATCACGGTCAAACCCCTCATTGTACATCCCCCAGTAGCTAGGATGGTATGTAACATGATACCAGGCTGATGCCTTTGCAAGCATTTTATTAGCATCCGCACTTGAATCACCCTGCTTTTCACTAAACCATGCCCTGGCTTCCTTTCTCAAGGACCTTACAGCCATAGTTATAGCTTCTGCATCCTTCCTCTTGTCAAAAGATTTGGCCATCCTCATGATATTCCCACTTAGAATCTCTGCCTCAGTTTTAATACCATAGTAATCCATGAGATTTCCGAGTTTATAGTCATACTGACTCTTGTAGTAGTGGGCATCATCAAGATAATCCTCGAATCCATCATGTTCCATGTCGCAGTCATAGGATTTCCTGGCAATTTCACGTGTGAATGTTCTTATGGCAGTTGCCTGAGGGGATCTTTCCTTCACTTCACGGAAGAGTTTGCCTATCACATTGACCGATTCATAAGTGGGTTTGTCTGGCTTTTCCATGAAATCGGGGTAATCTTTGACATGGAGATGTTGTGGAATTTCTGCTGGCACCCCAGTTTTTGGAAAGTCGACTGCAACTGAAAAAAGTTTTGCTAGCTCTATGCAATGGCTGCTCATTGCTTTGCCAGGCTCCTTGTCAGCAAATGCTGTATGTGCATTTGCAATGATGCCTAAACTGTCATTGATGATGTAGTCGGCAAAGTACTCCATGACATCCTACAGATCACAAAACGACAGCCAACGCTACTCAGCATTGATTTAAGTACAAAAGTTAAACAGTATTGAATCAATTACAAAGTGGAACTTAGTAAGCAATAATGTTTATCGACACTTCTGTTTGAATATGAAGAATTCATTGTCACAAAGTTCTGTTTACCGGACTCAATAGCAGTGTCCCACATGAGTATTTGTTTAGGTTACCAGACATTTTGGAGTATGCTGCATATTTTCTTCCAAAAGCGCCCGGTTTGCTTGTCAGTCCATCAAACATTGCTTCAGTGGCATCTATGTTGGTTGGTTTGTATACATATAGTTCCTTCAATTTTATAAAAAAACAACTATAACATGATTATAAAGTGTTGGCTGTCATGATAGTTGAACAATAGGCTTGAAAATACTAGCCCTTGCACCATATGGCTCAATATTCACAATCGAAGCCAACGTGAGAAATGATCGCGCACTTCCCTATGGGGAAGTCACTTCATCTCTTTCTTCCCCGTCTAAAAATGAACCTAGCTAGATAGATATGTTTTTGTTCCCCACCCTCCCAAGAAAGGGAAAACAAGAACTGGACCAAAGGTAACAATGGTAACACACTAGTAATAGCAATTAATGGTTGGAAACCATTGCTAGTTCCGTTCTTCCTGAAGAAAGGTGTAATAAGAGACATGAATATACATAAAAAGGGAAGACAACCCTTTCTAACATTACTAATTCATGATGACAGTTGGCATACAAGGATGATACATGTTTGCCTTCACTTGAAAGAACTCTAGAAATTCTGCCCGCAAGAATATATACACTACCAATTATCCAATTTTTAAGAGTTATGCCTTCAGGATACACATAAATCCTCAAGCCTTTTGCATTGATCACATTCGTTGGCAAAGCAACTCTTGGCAGTCAACTCATATACATCAACTTAAACTTATGGGTCTCATTCAATCAACACAGACAATAAGCCAATCAAGCATTGGTTATCAGAGACAGCTTTATCAGCATACAGAATACATAGAGACCAGTTAGTGTACTAAAAGTGCTTGATGAAACACTGCATCGATAAAAAAGTATAAGAAAAGAGACTTCAAAGATAAAAGGGGCCGGAATAACCTCCATGGTGACCACATCATCCTTGGTCTTAGTTTCTGGCGCGGTGTAATCCATAGGGTCTACTTGACGAGGGGGTATCATCTCAGAGTCCCAACAGATGAAGTATATATCACCATCCAAGTCACTTCCAGAGCACTCATTTGGATGAGGCCTGGAGTATAACATTTACTCTTGTCAGACGGCATCCCGAATAATAGTATATACTTCCTCAATGATATACATGTACACTAAATTTAGACAGTCACCAACTACATACTTTAAAAAAGCAATAAAAGTGAACCATTAGGAAGCTGCAACTGCATAGAAACCGTCACATTGAAAGTAGGTAATCCCTCGATTTAGATTTACTCTCTCAATTGGCTTTGCAGATATCATCAAGAAACACATTCATATCATTTTTCGGAAATTTTCTTTTAAAAAACCACCAATTTAAGTAATGGCAACTACAAACACATACATGCCTAATAAAAGATTTAATAAAGGCAACTACAAACACAGATATGAAAGAAATGAAAAGAGGTCTCTCAAATACTTATAACAATAAATTAAGCATTGGGTAACGCAAAGTAATACACACCTTTTTCCCTTCTGAGGAAACACGACGCAGTCAACCATGTGCCGCAAAGCAGGCACGTCTACAGCCATCAAGACACGCACATCACCAGGGTGCAGGCAAGGGTTCTTTGCAACAACTACTTTTCCCGTCACAACAAAGTTCCTCGGTTCAATTTCTGAGTCAACATATGTGAGGAGTTCATTGCCAACACTCCTAAACCTTGCACCCGAAACTTGCACAAAGACCTGACCATAGCCCAGAGTCCTAGTTTCATCAAGACATCCCATCATTGCTCTACCCTGAGGAACAAATATCCTTGATCTAGTTCGCAATTCCTGCAATTTCGAAGAGCGGAAAGTTTGCAGCATCATTGAAAGGAATGGTTCCGCATCAGGCTTGTAGCCACATTTTAGCATTTCCCTGAGAATGTTGGTAACTTCCCCCGGGCACATGAGCTCCAATGCTTCTTGCGCCTTCAATGGATCTGTGAGGATAGCATCCAGTTGATTTAGAGCTTCTCTTTGCTTCTTCTCAAATACACGGTCTGGTACGCCAAGGGTGGACAAAAGAGTGATTAACTGACGATTCAGATAACAAGGTTGATATTTGCTGTACGCCAGAACGTCGAGCTTATCATTGTCCGATTCATACTTGCACATGCTTTTTCGCAATGATAACTTCATACGTGACCTTGGATCAACAGCCACAACTCCCTTATACCCACCATATCTGATTTGGAAAGCAGAAGGAGTGGAGCTTTTCAAACCACATTTTATTGCCACTCTGTGAGCAAAATCAGCTGATATTTTTCCAATTCCATCGGAGAAAACATATTTATTTTTCCCTGTGCCTATTTCTACATCAGGAATCTCTTCAATTTCATGTCTAGAAACAGTGAGAGTTTCTGTGGATGAACCAAAAGATTGACCAAGTCTGGCAGCATATTTTGCTACATTCCTTATTTTTTTAAAATCACCCATCCACGTTCTAATGTCAGCAGCTGACAATCCAGGCCTCGAAGCAAACATCCAGGCAGAGTTATCCCGTAACTGGCTTGATGAGAAAGCGAGGAACTCAAATTTCTTGTCACCAATGACTATTCCATTTCTGAGGGTGAAGCGGATCCTTTTATCAACACCAGTTCGCATGCCACCACCACCAAGTTCAGAGGAGACACGTGGAGATAAATCCGTTGAATGCAATTTCTCCTGATCCTCGTCAACAAACGAGATTCGAAGAAAATTGTCAATATCATAGGGATAATTTCGTAGTACTCGGTTAGACACATTCACTTCTGGGCCACAAAAATACACCCTACATGGAGTCACTTGAACCCTGCGAACATATACCAACCCTGCATCTAAGGAAATAGAGGGCTTATCAGGACGTCTCCTAGATGTGAGGTATTTTGTGTACTGCTCTCTTAACCACTCCACTGGGTTATAGCAGCACTCCTTCAAGTAGTAAAGTTTTTCAAGGGCATACTCAATGCAGGGTTTATCAATTATACGTGGATCAACCATCCGGAAGAAAGTGGCATTTAGTGTTGGCCCAGCAAGACAGCCATTTTGAACCAAAAAGTTAACTTTAAACAGGATCTCAAATGGTAAGTTAACTCCCCCTGGAGGAGCTACCATTGGAACAAGCTCCAAATTGCAAGAGAACGTAGTGCCACTCTCCACAGTGAACAGGCCATCATCCTCCTTAAAGTACGCAAAATTTTCTCTGAAGTTGGGAAGCTGGCAGTTGTGTGCAAGTTCCAAACATACAACTGATGACTGCCCAATACGGCCCAAGCGAGTGAAGTCTGTTGTCCTGATCCATTGATCATCTTGCACATCTCTAAAAAAATCATTGTCAAAAAGCAGCCCAGAAGAGCGCTGAAACTTCTCAAAAATTCTAGGAACCCCAAATAGCTGAAAAGTTACAAACATGATGATTGTCAAACTTCTCATACAATATGGTACAAGTTACAACTAAATACAAGAGGAAACTAATCAAAGGGACAAATGCATGATAAAATTCAGTAGGGAATTTGATCTTAGTTTCAGTTTTCGAGTGGGGATGGCAACTCACCAAGTAACTTAGCCCACAAATCTTTCCCCAACACCACCTGGTAGCTGCCTAGCGGTGATTCTTTTTTTAATAATTTATGCAATTAGTACTTCATTGGCACAGTTGATATTTGGCATGCCTAGTAAGCCAAGTACCACAGAAAGTTCACCCCACAAGCGACGTCATCACCTAGAAGGAAGCAGAGTGCCATGCACAGCAGCCCCTTCTTGGGTTAAGATCATTAGGAAGAATTTTATCGGCTACAAAGAGTCCTAGAATTGAAATAGCAGAGCCTGCTGCAACTTCATTCCACATCAGTGGAATAGGAGAGAGTGCACAAGCAGATGTTCATGAATGATGCACTAGTGTTTTGGCCCACAAAGCCCAATCCTAGTTTCCTGCTTGTGCGTTGCTTTATTCTGTTTCATGATGAGAGACTAAACTCATGTTACAATCAAAGGATGTTAAAATCGGTTATACACAAGTTTCCAAATCAAATAAATTAGTACTACTTTGTACTTTCCCAAATATTTATGTGGGCAGAGCAGCTGGATCAGCTGCAGTAACCAAAATATTTGTGGCAGACGAATGTTTTCTATCTGTGTTCGTGACTACGGACAATGATTTTAAATAAAATGTACACTGAGTCACTGATTGTCATCTATGAAGAGAATTTATCATTGTATGTTGACATGCCAACAGGGACACTCACATTTTTCTATTCATTGTGGCTTTATGGCCCATTCTAAACTTCTATTGCTAAAGTTGTCAAGATCATGTTTGAGCTTCAAACATTGCAAACTGCTTTGAGAAACAGGTAGCTCTTTTGGCCGGCTTTCTATTTAGTTACCTAAATGAAAATGACAGTGTCCAACATAGTAACATAGATTTCCTCCTTGTTCCTCTGAAGTTTAGACTGCAACAAAACCCCTGACCCTAAATTACAACAGATCATGGTATTACAAGTGCTACCTCCAGCTCCAGAAACATCTGCTGATAAAACCCCTGCTCTTTCATCTAGTTGGCAATTTCCTAGGAAAGGATAGCTTTATAAACCGCATATGCATCATCCAGTTCAAAATGAATATTAGTTGGCCATCATAGATCCGAAACTAGGTTAAACTGACAAAAGAGGGCAGAAAGAGGAAAACCTGAATCAAAAGATATTTTGAGCGAGTACTGCATGGACGTCGCAGCTCAATCTGCCAAATACTCTCATAAGAAAGCTCAAGTTTATATTCCTTGCTAATAACACAAAGGAAGAAGTAAATTTTTCTCAGCCCATAGCCAAATGATACAGAAGAATTCTGTCCTTTCCAGAAACCCAGGAACTTGTCTTTTGAGATTTGACAACCAAAATGCAGCGTTGTATTCTCCATGCTATGTTGGTAAGTTCTTGGCTTTGGCACGATATCTCTTTCCATCTCCCTAACAGTCAAGTAGCTAGTACCATACCAGAGTGACTTAGGTGGTTTGGATAGAATAGTTTCTGCATGACTTACTTTCATGAATTGCACAATAGCGTATAATCTTTTCCCACCACTTTTGAATGGCCTTATTTTCAGAGCATAAATACTCCCTTCGCCTGTATGCTGTTCCAGAAAGCTTTTGACAGCATCTGTAGATGCAGTAGAAGGAAAACCAGACACCTGAATTGTCTTACCCATCAAGTTGAAGTTTATTAATTAAGGTCACTGCAAAATTCCAAGAAAGAAATCATAAGCATACCAGATACCAGCTTATCCTTATTGACAGCAGAAATTTCAAGCTAAGAAAATCGTGCCCAAAACATGGTAAGTTATTGACATTTAAAAAATAAAGTGAATAGTTAGGTCATTGTTAGTCCACAAGGAACATGGGACACTACCAGTGGCAGACAGGATGTATTCAAATAGGTTGATAGCGAGTAAACTGGATTACATACGAACAGAAGCATAGTTGTTTTAGTATTGCAGATCTTGGCCTGACAGGACAACTCCTCTTGTCAGAAAACCTCTGAAGCTCACGTGCACATTGGTTGGTTGGAAAGAAAGCACAAAGGAAGATGTCCCTTTTGAAAGGGATACAGCTGCAGCTATTATGGTCAGCCTTCTCTCATTGAAACCTAATGCTTGATGTTGCCCAGAGGACCCCAGTGTTCTCTTAATTTTTTCGGATTAAACTGGGAACTAAGTTTACTGAACTGTGGAACAGGAAAAATCCTAGTATAAACCAGGTCAGAGAAGGCAGCGGCAATGTACTAGCTAACCAGCAAGTAAGTTGATACAAGGGCGAATTACAGTCCTACAGAGGATGAAAATTACAGCCGCTGGAGTTCTTAGGGGTTGGGGAAAGATTTCTTAAACATGTCCAAGTGATCATTTAATTGATTGGGCAATACCACATTTGGGATGATTAACTACAATTCAGAGCACATGAGATTTGCACAAGATATGAATATTGCAAAAGATGGATTTACTTCTACCTAAATCTCGCATCTGTCATCCATCAGCAAGTACTTGAGCAATAATCCCCAGATTATAAACTGAAAAATAGGAAGTACTTAAGCAAGTGGCATGTCAAACTTCTGACATTTTTAATCCTACGTACATGATTTCTCAGTCACAGCAATCAGCAACTACAAATAGCATCAGCAATCAAGGGAAAAGAGTCAATCAGACTTAAAAACAGAAAGGATCAACGCATCGAATTGCAATACACAAATGACAAGCAGTTGTAATGGTATGCAAATTGTCTAGCAATATGTGTTGACATCATAAATGCATAGCTAAAATAAAACAAACATTATCAAAAAATTAAAAACAGAAATAAACAAGTCTAGAATGATGCTATAATCTACATCATGCATCTCAATATACTGTGAGAGAAGTAAATACACAAAAAGCGTACAAACTCAGTAGTCGGTAACAATCTTTAAATATGCAGTGGGGAGCCTCTAAACATATTAATTGGACCTTTGAAACAGGACATTAGCACTCCTGAAATAGTTATCAGCAATGTAATTTTTAGATACATACATGCATCAAGCGAATTCAGAAATATGAAGGCTTGAGGATGACAAACTGTAGAGTGCTAAAACGTTACAGCATTAAAACTTTCCCACCATAGAATCAACAACAAAACCATACTTCCAACACAGAATCAACAACCTAACCATATCCTTATAGCAAAATCTTAGTGACATTATCAACTAGATAATCAACAAAGCATACTTGATAACTTACATAACTGGCAACCACTTCAACTGTAAATCTACTAAAATACATTCATATCTAGGAAAAGGAGAAGCAATCTGGAAATAATGAGACGGCACGAGACTTTTGTAGCTACAATTAACTAAACCCAATTGTTGAATTCTAATAACATCGAAACCCATCCATAAATGAAATTTTCAACCGGACTACAATGAACTAAATGCAAAATTAAAAACAAAAAAGAGAAGAAAATCCCAACAGCTATTGTGGATTTTGCCAACACAAGGTTTGGGGAGATCAAGTCATAGGCAATCTAACCATCTACAAGCAGCGATGCTGATTCCGAAAGACCTACGTTCTATAAGTAGATTTTTGACATATTAACAAAGATTTACGGAAAAGAGACACAAGAACAACACGAAGCAGCAAATCCACAAACACTACTAAATATAACAAGGCATACAAAACAGATATCATATGGCGCGATTATTCCAATCCTGTGTATTAAAGTTCAGTCCAAGCCGTGAAAACACATTGAATGAACATCCTTATCGTAGAAGGCTGCAATAGGTAAATGAATAAGAGTTGAATTATTAAAAAGATCCTAGTTCAAGAAGCTAGTATAGTAGTTATAAAAGCAAGTTGATCCACAGTCCTTGACTCTGACCATTATCTTAAACTTCCATAAGCTCCCGTCCAATCTCTCCCCAAAATGACTTTAACTTCTTACTTTACAATTATGGGGTGAGATCTTTACAGAAAACACTCAACAAAACTGTAGAGGTAAGGGTGTCATACAGTCAATCTCCTTAAACTTATTTTGTTGAACTATCTGAACTGAATCATTCTAAACTGAATTGAACATATTTAAGTTGAACAAAACTAAACTTATTTTTGTTAGCCGAACTTATTTGCCCAAACTTATAATTCTAGAAAAAGAGAGGGGGGGGAGTCGAAAAGAACAGGGCTTGAGTCATTCCCAACATCCCGAAAAAAAAAGAAAAAGAAGGGGAAAGAGAAAAGAAACCCATTTCTTTCATTCATCATAGACTGCTTTTCCGTCCGATCAGACCTCCAATCAAAAACAAAACAAACAATATAACAGCAAACCAAAACCAAAAAAAAAAAAAAAACCCCTTCATACACAAAGATTTCCCATTCAGTAACCCATAACCCATATACAAGATCATCAAACTCACAATGGCAATCATAGAAGAGAAAGAAAGAAATTAAAATTGATCACATTAATTAAGCAGAAAATGTACCGCAATCATCTGTGAGAAGAACCCCAAATTCAGAGTGTGTGCGTTTGTGTGTGCGTGTGTGTGTGTGTGTGTGAGAGAGAGAGAGAGAGAGAGAGAGTGAGAGCTTTACTTAATGAGCAAGGGAAGTTGGAGAGCTCTTCACAGTCACTACTCACAGTGAGACTCAGTCAATCCTTAAATTGAAATTGGAAGCCATTTAAGTCCACGAATCGTCAACTCTTACGTCAATTTTGAGCCCAAATTTTTTCGCTGACGACATCAAAGTGATGCACCTTCAATTATTTCCTCGCTTTTCCAGCATTTATACTCTGCACTCGAGCCTTACATTCCTATCTGCACCTGGACACGTTTCGGATGGCTATTCGTTCAGGGTGAAAAAATGGCAGCACCGAATTTCATAAAATTTTTTCATGACCGAGGTTTTACAAGTGTCGTAGTGGGATTTGTTGCCCTAATCTAATTGAATGGCTCCCCCCCATGCGAGTTTTCCGCGAGTTTAGTCTAAAGTGTTGACGACTTCAGGAATTACTTTTTTACTTTTTGTTTCTTTCCCCTTTTTCTGTTTTGTTTGTTTGCTTGGGGACGAAGGATACTTCGGTAATGGTGACTGGTCGTCACCAAAAATTAAGGGTTCCGTACAACGCGGAGAATCAAGGATTTTTTCCGTTTGGTAGTGCCCTGCGTTGTTAATTACAACCCTAGTATTCCCACTTGTGGCATACACAATGTATTTTGTCAAATATAATTCATTTTTTAAGAAGAGTGAGCTTTATATTTCGTAATCATCAAAAAAAATTCTACAAGTATACTGAGATGTATCTTACTGTTACAAAAGACCACTCAATAAGTTGAACTTCTAATGCTAGCTGAATATATTCTGCTGCATTCCATTATAATATCTTAAAGCTCTCTATCTACGCTTGGTGTATTCTCTCATTCCTTTCAATCCAACACATGTAAGCTATAATAAAGAAAATTAAAGCAATCTTTGCTTTCAATCTGCCACTACCAGGGGTCTAAACCTACCAAAACAACTAGGTGTGCCAATGTTGCTGCTAAAAACGTATGTGCTAGATGTTATCCATAACCTTGCTAAACACAACATATGTAAATGGGCATCAAAAGAAAAGGTGTTCATGAGTCTCACATTCCATATGACATAACACATTTTCTGTTTGACAGTCATAACCCATACCAATCAGTCTATCCTTTCTCAAGAGCTTTGATGTAATGAAATCCGCATAATGAACGATCATGTGGGAATTCTCAGCTTATTCCATGTCACAGCATACTCCACCCCATAACTCCAAATAAAAATCCTAAAAAGTTATTAACTTTTTACAGCATAGCTTTGGGCTACAAGAATTTTTTTACTAGTCATGAAGAATTCTCTAAAGAGAGAAGAGAGAATTCTTTAGAGAGAGAAAAACGCCTCTTGAGACGGATGAACTAATTGCTATGAAAAAGCCCCTGATCCTTTCACTTTATCGCCCACAGACCACTTGCATGCCCTTCGTCTACCTCTCAACCACCACGATGATAAGCCTTTGCTTTCCCAGTCGCATCAAGTCAAGACTCTTCATCATCACAATTCCAGACTATCTCATCCTAATATTTATGATTTTGGTAACCTTTTTTGAATTATTAGTGAATTGGGTGCCAGATCTGGCACCTCTTTGGCCACCGCCCACTTGCCTGCTTCTCTCTTACCTCTCAGACACCATGGAACTTTCCCTTTAATCTTCCAGCCCCATCAATTTAAGACTATTGATCATCACAACTCCAGACCTGATTCTACTGATCTTCGCGGTTATGAGAGCACATTTACTACTCGATCTTGGGTTAATTGTGGGTTGGTTTCCAGATCTACCGACCGGCCTCTGAAGTCCACAGTCATAAAATGGAAATACATCTTTCTAGAGGTGGCGAAAACCAGCAACTTGGCTCTTATTACATCCAGTTGTGCTACTTTCTGTCATGTCATTACCCAAATGAAGCTGGGATCTTACAGCTTCATTAAGAATTTCATTAATGTCCGATCTGCAAAACATCGAGTGCCTATGCATAGGGGTTGTTTTCTGTCTCTCGTCTTGCCTTACCAAAACCTGGAAGGGGCAATTTGTGTGTCTATCACCGCCATGAAAGCACATCCCATCAACTTTAACATTAACTTCTGCTGCCCTGGGTCAGAGGTCATAACTTCGAACACTTTGGGTGGTTTGAGGAGGCTTCCGACGATCCTTTCTATACTAGCTTCTAGAAGCACAAGTGGAGGCCTAGATTCAGACCGATAATCCCCCATCTAAGTATGGTTGTTCTACTCTTTTCCCTATTTCAATTAAATGACCAAGAATTTTATCATTGCATTTGGATTTGGCTTGTGCAGAAATTAAATAATTTGGTTGAAATGATACTCAACTAGATCTAGACGATTATCCCCTACAGCAGATTACATTATCAAGGGTGATGGGGAAGTTCACTACTCCTACCAGGTATGATCGTTCTTGAATCTGAACTGATGTTTCATTAATGTATCTGCATTTATGCCATGAGGAGTGAATCATGCCTATATATTCTGGACCTCGTTGCATTGCATCATAGCACACATTTGCACACTAGTTGTTTCCTCTAGATTATGTCTATTCATTCTCCCGCTTCCCCTTTGTCTCTCAACAGCAATTCTGATGGTAGTTCTGACCTGCAAGATATTATTTTCTCTGATAATCCTCCTATCCAACCTCCAGTCACACCTATACCGGATGGAGGTAGACCTAATCATAGTGGCAACCCCCTTCAATCCCAGCACTCCTACTGCTCTGATGCCCTCAAATTCGAAGTGGGAAGCTATGGTGGTCATCACCAGTGCCCAACTCAGCCAGAATCTAGTGCTCAACTTCGAACAAGTTCACCTCCAAGGCGCAATTTCAATAGGTGAGTCGTCCACTCTAGGCCTTCAATCTAATCCCCCCCGGCACCTCAAACCAAGGCCCTGCCCTCCACCGAGGAACTTATTGCTTGCTGCCTGCTAGGTAAAATTTGGGGAAGCCTGTTTCTATTCCTGCTATAATTCACCGTATTCGTAAGAATGGAAGTTTGTCAGAGGTCAGGTGGAATTCATTGATCTAGGCAATGAGTGGCTTTTAATTAGATTTGGTAATATTCAAGATAAGATGCTGGTATTTGATCAGAGATCTTGGTTCTTAATTTTGTTGTCATATGCTTGGGTTCCCTTCTTTGACCCCTATCATACTATTATCACTAGAGTTGACCAATGGGTAAGAATTCCTAGACTTCCTTAGGAGTTCTAGGAATTAGAATGCCTCAAAGAGTTGCTTCACCATGTGGGTAAGATAGTTAGGGTTGACTAAAACACTCTCCTTTGCCTCAAAGGTAAATTTGCCCGAGTGTGTATCAGCCTTGATATCACAAAGCCTCTCTCTGGTAGCATAACCATCGCAAAAGGAGATATGTCCACGAGGGTACCTATCATATACGAGGGGCTCTATGAGGTTCATCCTCTTTGTGGGGGGGGGGGATCGCACCAACTAGAGTTATGCCCTAAATTTCCAGGGTCAAAAAAAATCGAGGTGTTTGTTGAAAAATCTGATAACCAAGGTCTAGCACAAGCAAACAAAACAACTTCGGTTGATACTATTAGCCATCCCTTACATTATGAAAACTAGGTCACTATCGCTCCTAAGAAAAGAGTCAAATCTATGATCAATTCTCACAATTTCAGCTCCTCCAATTGAATCATCAAAACTCCAAACACTGTGAACTCTACTCCTCAAGACCAAAACCATCGTTCGGAATCTGGTTCAGTTTCTCTTCCAATTACTAGTGAAGGCCCTCCTATGTCCACCACTCACCCATCGGTGCTATACAAGATCCCCAATCCTGCACCTGTCAATCTGGAAAGGATTAATGATGAGGGTATGAATGTAGATGAGGATATCGATGTGTATTTGAACCTTCATGACATTAAAGATATTGAGATGTCCACGGATTCCTCCAAAAGGAAAAGGCGCGAGGATGGGGAGGAAGCTACCTCCCAAGGTAAGTGGAGGCTGCCTCTGGTCTAAATGATTTTTTTTTGGTGAATGAATTAAGGGTGCACTCTCTGCTAGTGAGGAGCAATCATTCCAGCCACCCTCTTCAGTCTATTTCTTTTCGTATTTCTAGCTTCTTTTCTATTAAAATGTAACTCTATTGTCGAGCCAGGTGTAGTGCATGTTGTTTGGGTTATCTCTCTCTTATGACCTGCCTCTTGCCTTCTGGGCATTGTCATTGCTTGCTTACTGGGTAATTTTATTGTATCAGTGGCATATGTTTATGCTTAATCTGACATTGAAGGGCTGTGCACCTTTTCTTGGTGGTAGATGCTACTTTTGTTGTAAGATTTGGACACCCATGTATCTAATAACAAGTAAGCTTGGTTTAGTTTACTGGGATCTCAACCAAAATTGCATTACAGCCCCAGGCGCATTGGTTTTATCTTATATGATATATGAATTATGGTCCCATATGACAGTAAGTGGTTGTCGGTTAGTGCTCAGGGCATGTATGTTTTCTAGAGTTACCTCCCGAGGGGGAGAGCAGCCTGGACATACTCCTTTGAAGCATTTACCCCCACCTGTGAATATGTCGATGATCAAAATTTTTTCTGAGACATTGCATAATTATTTAGCACAACAATTTTCTCATCTTATAAGTACATATATTTTGATTACGGCTAATGTAACCATTAACAATTGTGTGGACAGGCAGTGCAATGCACAGGCCAGGCTTGAGACTTGCAATAAGCTGCCCATCCAGTTTTTGGGTGTTATAAATTTTTGCTGTTTTACAATTATGGTCAGTGGGATACAAGAGGAACTTCGGACCTTCTGCATCCCCAAGACTCAAGTACAGAACACCTTCGGGCCCAGAAAATTGAGTTTACTACTCAGGATGGATCTCGATCAAAGTATTTATCTATGCCTCAATGAAAATGTAATTGTATTAGTGGACTGGGCACAAATCAGGTTGTATTATATACATGGTATTCATATGATCATAGCCCCCTCCCTAATGCAATACTGTAAATGGGCACGTAGAATTTTTAATCAAAGAAATGGGCCTCATTTTATGATATGGCAGTCAAGTCCCACTAACTGGGACATTAAGCCTAGAATCTGTAATCCCCTAACAAAATTGGAACTACTCCCTTCGAAGATAGGGTAGCAAAGCACCATTAAATGGGACATGAATCCCAGGCCCATCAACTTACTAACAACACTAAAATATACAGCTCAGTATATTATCAAGTCCATTATGACTACTGCCAAAAATTACCATTAAAGTTATTAGCTGGAATGCACAAGGGGCAAAAAAATCACAAGTAACACATGAAGTACGCTTTCTGGCCAAGTGTCATAAACCGGACATCGTCTTCCTTTTGGAAGCTATGGTTAATGAACAGAACATATCAATGATCCTCCCCCGCACGGGTTTTGACCATTTTGAATACGTACCGCCAAACAATCACACTGGTAGCATAGCATTCCTCTGGAATAACGGCAACATACATGCATCAGTACTTTGTAAAGACACAAGAGCTATTCATCTTCTTGTTCACAACCTAGAAATAGCTAAGAATTCTATTATCTCAGGAATATATGCCCCAGCACAAGCTAATCAAAAAGAAAAATTTTGGAGTCACTTAACGGACCTTCATCATACCTTCGACCTACCATGGTGCCTAATAGGTGACTTCAACGAACTAGCTAACCCCCTGGAAAAAAAGGGGGGCCAGGCCCTAAATGCCAACCGATACCATAGACTCAATTCCTTCCTTCTCAATACAAATGCAGAGCTAGTCCATGTCAATAGAAAATTGTTTACTTGAAAAAACAAATTCATACACGTGTGATCTATGAACGACTGGATAGAACGATAGCCAGAAAGGAGTGGGCTGAGATTTACTCAAGTGCCACTAAATTACATGGCACCTTCACATGTTCAGACTGCTGCCCTATCATATTAAGCTCTAAGGTACCCACCCAGAACATAAAGGCATTTCCCTTTCGATTCCAAAATTTTTGGTATAAATACCAACAGATGGACACTATCCTTAAAAAGCACTGGCCTATTCAGGTTAGAGGATCCAACATGTTTAAATTGGTAAAAAAATTGAAGTCGCTTAAGTACGAAATCAAAGAATGATCGAAAAAATAGTTTGGAAATATACACGACAAATTGGCAAAAAACGCAGCCAAAATTGAATACATTGAGGATAAATTACTTAAAAATCCTACAAACCATAGGCTTAATACCTAGATTAATCGATTGCTCAAACAAAGAGAAAAAATGATGTTATTTAATCAAAAGTATTGGGGAAAACTTAACAGAAAGGAATGGCTGATTAATGGAGATAGAAATTCCAAGTTTTTCCAATGTACAGCTAATGCTAGACGTAAGCGTAAATCCATAATCAAAATCAGAGACAAGTGCGGAGTTTGGGTTACAGATCACATCAATATAGCAGATAAATTTATTGCGGGTTATTCACAGCGCTTTAAATCCCCGAATAGTTACAGTAGAACTTACCTCACTTGGGTTTGTCCCCTCTTATAAATGAGGATGACAACACACAACTCATTCGAATACCAGATATTGATGAGGTTAAAAACGCTCTTTTTAGTATCGATTCAGCCAAGACTCTATGTCCTAATGGGTTTGGCGTTGGTTTTTTCAAGCAGTATTGGAATTTCATAAAAAAAGACCTACTCAACTATATTCTTTAAGAATGGGAAAATCCTTAAAGAAATCAATCATACTTTCATCACCTTAATCCCCAAAGTCAGTGCACCAACTCAAATGCACTAATTCAGACCTATAAGTTCATGTTCAACAGTCTATAAAACTATTTCAAAAATTTTAGTCAATCGGCTCAGATCCTTGCTGGATAAGATCATATCACCCATGCAGAGCGCCTCTACTCCAGGTAGATCAATACATGACAATGTCCTACTAACGCACAAAATTATGCATAAATTTAGGACCAAAACAAGTAAAACAGCATGGACAGCAATAAAACTATACGGAGAAAGCTTATGACAGATTGGAATGGGACTTTATATACAAATGCTTTCAAGAACTAGGGTTCCACTCAACATGGATCAAATGGATCATGGAAGCTATTTCATTAGTCTTTTATTCGATAATGGTTAATGACATATCGAGCAGGCTAATCATCCCATCTAAGGAATCCGTCAGGGCGACCCGTTATCGTCGTACATCTTTATTATCTGCATGGAAGTACTCACCCAAAGTCTTATAAGAGAAGCTACAACCCATAGGTTAGGATTGATGTTAAAATTTGTCCACAGTCAGTAATTATTTCGTGTCTACTCTTTGCAGACGACTGCCTACTTTTCTGTTAAGCACAACAAGGAAGTTGCACCTGGCTAAAAAATGCATTCGAATCCTTCTGTAACTATTCAAGGCAACTCATTAACTTCCACAAATCATCGCTGACCTCTTCTAGAAATGCATCTAGCACACAAAACAAGGGGCTACAGGTATCTTTAATATTATGCACACTGATGGGTTAGGAAAGTACCTTGGTTGTCCAGTTTTCCAAGGAAAACCCTCCAGAACTACTTTCCAGGATATTATTAGCAAAGCTACAGATAAATTGAGTGGATGAAAAGTCAGCTGCTTATCCAAAGTAGGAAGAACAATTCTAATCCAATCCCACGTCGAATCCCTACTAGCACATACTATGCAATGCTTCCATTTACCAATATGTATGACAGACCAAATCAACAAGATTAATCAAGATTTTTTCTGGAAAAAATTTAACATAGAAAAAGGTCTCCTATTAATTGCATGGGAAAAAGTTTGTATGCCCAAAAACAAAGGCGGGCTAGGATTACGATATATAGACGCAGTTAACAAAGCTTTCCAATGCAAACTGGCATGGAAAGTGCTCACAAACAACAACGGACGTGGGACCCGGGCAATGAAAGCAAAATATCTACATAATGATATCAACTTCTTCACCTATAAACCAAAACCACGGACTCTGCAATCTGGAAAAGTATCATTAAAACTAGGAAATTAATGAGAACGAGTATCATCTGGAAGGTAGGCAAAGGGGACTCTGTCTCTTTCTGGTATGATAATTGGATTGAAAACAGACCCCTTATTGACATCCTCAACATCACGGACAAAAACATTAATGACCCGCTACTTAAAATGAATGACTTCTTCCTAGCAAACCGAACCTGGGACATTAGTAAATTGTCTACTACGCTTCAAAACCATCCTATCATCGAAAAAGTAATGGGGAATTGATATACCACACAACCCCATTGATGACTCATTCTATTGGGGGCTTAATAGCTCAGGAGAATTTAGCACAAAATCCATTATATGGATAGCTCATAAATCACAACTACTCCAAAAGACATATTGGCAGTATAGATGGATATGGAAACTTGACATCATGCCTAAAATCAAAGTCTTCCTCTCGTAACTTTGTCACAAAGGCCTCCCGGTTAGGGGTACCCTACTACAAAGAGGTATGGCTATTAACCTAGTCTGCGAACTTTGCCTCAACGACATAAAAACAAATAACCACTTATTAAAGGATTATCACTCAAATAAAAAAAACTTGGCAGTCAGCCATTCAACATAGATGGTTACCAGCATACGTGGAATCCAGAAACATTGTAGACATATACCAATGGATTGACATGATAAAAAGCTATAAACAACCCACAGTTCTACACACGGACTGCATTCCTCCTATGGAGCATCTGGAAACAGAGGAATGCAATAGTGTTTAAAAATGATGTATTCAGACCACTCATGTGTCTCATATGAGCAAAAAAAGCATATATAGAACGGAGAATCCGAACTTACACATCGGTTGATGATGTAAATAGGGGCTCCTACTCCCCCCTATGGTCACCTCACATCATTTTCTAAGGTGGCACTCCCCCCCAACAGAATTCATCAAACTCAACTTCAACGGATCGCTCATCGACAAATCTATAGTAGGCAGCTTTATCATCCATGACTGGATAGGGAAGCTCATCAAAGCAGGGGCGATACATTATGGAGAGGCTTCTATCCTTGTTGTAGAAGCCCGTGCTCTCCAAAATGGAGTTACCGCAGCTATCCAAGCATGCTACCAGAACATAATTATTGAAGGGAACAACAACACCGTCATCCAAGCACTACAAGGCATATATCATGTACCGTGGCAAATAACAACGATATTGGAAGATGTCAAATTATGGTTAACAACGACGAACTGCATCATAATCAAACATATATTTCGGGAGGCAAACCAAGCTGCAGACTGGCTAGCCAAAATGGGTCATTTAGTAACACCGGCAGACGTACCCTCTTTCTTTGATAACACATGCTCACCTTAATTTAGGAATATCGTAGCTGGTGATGTTATTTGGCGCACTCTTATGAGAAGAGGTGTTTAATACCCCCCATCCATTTACCTTTGTTTAAAAAAAAAAAAGAACTTTTTTACTTCAGTAGGATGCCACACTCCAAAATACTAAGTTTACAAGCTGATTTATACCTGCATTGGCCAAGCCCTAATTTTTGCTACATTCATTTCAATAAGAATTTGATACTTCAATTTAGATTGCCTCTGAGCCTTTACAGAAACTCCAAGATATGTAAAAAGGAGCTGCCTTAATTTGAATCTAGTAATATTAGCTAATTGTTTTGTTAGGTTATCCTCAATATCAATGCAACAAAAAGAGGTTTCTTCAAATTCACCTCCAAACTGGAACATTTAGAGAAGTGATAGAAACCAGTCATTAGGCACTTAATACTAGAAGTGCCAGATTTGTAAAACATCAATAAATCATTAGCAAAACTCAGGGAGCATAGTTAAATATCTTTACAACTTGGGCGAAACTTGAAACTCTATTAAATTGAAGCCACCTTAGGTGTTCTTGATAGATATTCCATCATAAGTACAAATAGACGTAGGGAGATTGGATCCCTCTTGCCTTAATCACTTACTCCTTCCAAAAAAACTTTACAGCTCCGCATTGAGTTTAATAGAGAATTTAGCTATAGAAACATAAGCCATGAAACATTTTCACAAAATACAAAGGGAACACATATCTGTAACTAAGAATATCTCGAAATAATCTCATCTAATTGTGTCATGAGCCTTTTTCAAATCAAGTTTCATAATACATTGGGGAGAAACTTTCTTCCTATGATAAACATTCATTAAGTCTTTACATATAACCATATAAGCACATTATGAAGAATAGACTTACTATTAACAAAAGCCCCCTCAGCGCCACCAATTAGCCATTGTCGAACTGGTTCAATCCTATCACAAATAAGCACTGTAATGCATTTGTATATGGCATTACAATAAGGTATAGGTCTTAGTTCTGAAGGTTGGATTAGAGGGGTAGCCTTAAGGACCATAGCTACTGTAGTATTATTAATATGAGAGAGCATCTTACCAAATCTAAAAAAGTTTATCATAGTAGCGCATACATCCTCTTCTATTATAGATCAAACGCTCTTGAAAAATTGACTACCATAACCATAAGGATTCGAGCTCTTTGATTACAGTATTGAACATGGTTCTCTTTGTTTCTTCATCACAGAATGGTTTCATGAAATTGTCTTGATGTTCCTTAGTTAGACAATTTCTTGTAAAATTATTTAAAACAAAGGGTGATTCCCCTTAACTATAGTATCCAAAAATTTAGCAAAATGGTCAACCAAGATTGTGCCAATCACCTTTTGATCATAAGTCAAGGTACCTTATATGTAGGGTTTTAATTATATTTGTGTAGTTCCTCTAGGATTGACTAGCAAAGAAAAACGGTGTCCCATAGTCCCGATGTTTTAGCTTATCTTCTTTTGATTTATGCATCAAAAATTCTCTGAGCTTTAAGAAGAAATAGATAGTGTTGCATATCTTTCTTTTCTTATAAAGAAAATTGCATATCAGAAGGGTTCACTTGAACAACTTTTCAGGTGTTACGAAGCTTTTGTCAAGCTATCTCAACTTGCTGGTGAACATGCCCAAATTGCCTTTTATTAATCACTTTCAAAGAGCCCTTTAAATCTTTAAGCTTTGTGATAAGTTTTTCATTAGAGTAGCATTGAACTCGATTATCCATACCTCACTCACAACCTCTTAATCCTAGAAGCCTTCAAACGGAGTAAGAAGGGACAATGATCAGATATTTTCTCAGATAGAACTTCACAATATATATCCAAAAAAGATGATAAAGTATCCCCACTCATCAAAATCTTATCCAATTTAGATAAAACTTAGGATTCTATTGTTTATTACTCCAACTGAAGTGGAATGCAACATACATGACTTGTTGAAGCCTATAATCATCCACAAATTGAATAAAATCTTCAATCTTATCAAAAAATATTGGGTCTTCCCCAATTCTTTCATCAAAGACTATTAAAAGTTTCTCTAGTTAGACATTGTTCAGTCATAGATTGGCATATATGCCTTAAATTATTCCATAAAAATTCACTTTCAGCACCTTCTTGTCCTAATAAACTGTCGTAAGAAAAATGATATTGTTAGAAGAATCAACAAAGGAAACATAAATGAAATGGCTATGATTTTGCAAAATATTCAATGTTCCTTTACTCAAATTCTAAAGAAACCAAATTATTCTCCTAGTTTGTAGAGTAGTACTAGTGACATCAACTCAATTTCCACATTACCTATGTTGAATGTCTAATTCCTTGTCCAACACTATTTTTGTCTCTATTAGAGATAAAACACTGCATCTACTTTGCCTTAGGAAAGTCTTTGCAACTTTTGGCTTATTTGGGACATTAAGGCCCTTAATATTCCAAGTTGGCATCTCTTCATTCTCATTAGATATACTAGAGAAACTATTTTATAAAATAGTGTTAATAAGAGGTGCAACGTACTGAACATTCCCTATATAGTGACCTGATTGTTTGCATTTTCCTCTAGTATTTCAGCTACAATCTCGGGTGCATTAGTCACGACCATTTCAACATGTTGGATTTGGTTGGGCTAAGTAATAGGGTCTTGATTTGACGATTGCAACGCTGGCTCTTTTCTTCTCCATTCCACTTTATATTTCTTCTTGCAAGTATCAATAACATGCCCAAACATGCCACAACAAAAGCATGTCAAATGCTTCCACTCAAACTCAACTTTTTGTGCAACCGAAACCCCAATATCATCTATAAATGTGATATGAGCACGGAGTTGTTGATTAATATTTATATCAATTAGAACACTAGCCTAACCAATTCTAAATTTACTTCTTGTTGCCTTATTAGTAGCACAAAAAGCTTAGGCCAGTGATTTAGCAAAATTGCTACTAATATGGCAACAATAGCCTAAAAGTTCTAAACTTTGTGTTGTCTTGACAGGCTAGCAATTTTTCTAAAACTCTCTTTATTCTAGAACTTAAAATCTAAGTTGGGTAAACTTACCTAGACAGGAATCCTAGCAATGATCTCTTTGTTCACAAGCTAGCCCAGTGACCAAGATTTCATGATAAGTGGTTTCTCATCGATGTAAATAAAATTTCTTAATAGAGCTCTGTCTATCTATAATATAGAATGAAATCAAGCAGTAAATACCCATATGGTTTAGTCACAACTTTATCATAGCCCTTCCTAGCCCAAAATTTGTTTCAAGAAACCATCCATCGCTTATGCTGGAGGATTCGCCCCCAAAACAAAGCAAATGAGTAAAGATGCCAAGAAATTGGTGTCAAATTGGATATCATTGGCCTCAATACAGTGAATCTTTATTCTATTATGAGAAAAGGGTGGAACATAATCTAACTTCAAACCCCAAAGTAGGAGCATCAATAGCAACTTTACCTTCTTCCTACATTGTGTGTTCAACAACTATAGCTCACAAAGTGGATTGTCGATGCCAATCCAACGTAACAATATATTGAGAAAAGCTCATTCTCATTTCATTTCCAGATGTATGAAGACCATTTTGCACGTCAACACTCACCTTTCTATTTCTTGTCAAGACAATATGGTAGATCCCACCACATTGATTTCACTATATAAATCCCTAGACCAGTTACCAGCCTCCATACCATTCTTAGGAGAATTCGATGTAGAGTGAGTAATAATTTTCCTATTGAACCTATGCGTGTTCTCCACTTTTAGAAAAGGAAATTAGAGCATCTCTCATTGAGCTCTTTTGCTAGCCCAGTTTACAAACTTCCTTAATAATCATAAAACTCTTTAAAATTGGTCTCTTTCTTTGTGATTAGACTACCTTCAAGGATAACATTCATTTGGTACTCCAACTATCCCATTTGTATAAAAAATATTTGGCTACCTTCTCCATTGCTAATGGAAGTAAACTACCAAATTGATGAGCCATAATTACACCTAGCTTATCATAATACATACTCTCCTTTAAATCAACTTGTGGAATCTAAAGGACAATTGAGGCCTATCACTCAAATAAACTGGTTTGATATTAGATCTAACCAACCCATAAGCATGACGCCAAAATTTATAACATTTTGGTAGTTAAAGGTCAACAAGCCATAATCTTCCCCAATTTTATTTTCTTTTATTATTGCTATACTTTAAAAAGACTAAATGAAAAATAAAAGATCTAGCCAATCACTACATTTGAACTACTGCTTCTTTATATGGCAAAATAAAAGATATTAGCCTTAACTTGATAGTAAAATCCACTAATATTCAACTATTTAAAAAATATTCAATCCTCCCATGTGAAGAAAAAAGTAATATAGACACATAGTAGCTCAAAGATTTGTATGTGTACCGACTCCAATCCCCAATCTTTAAGCATCAAACATCAAATTAAGCATAAAATTGCAAGCATATTTTTTCTCTTTTTGTTTGGTGGCGAGGTAGGGAGGCAAGTGAGTATTTAGACATTGACTTGTTTGTTGAACAAGACTACTTGTACCTTTGTAGCAATGAAAAAAAGTAAGGATATGCTTTTGCACTTTACCAATAAGTAAATATATTCTACCTTGCATTGTAAGGATAATAATAAGCTTTCAAGCTTTCACATTTTCAAGTAGGAGTGCCAATCAAATCCGAATTGCATAAATCCAACCTGATTTAAGACAAAATAAACTAATATCCCAAAAAATATATCCCATGAATTCAATAAGAAAATAATCGCAAAGAAATCCTTGGAATGCTCGCCAAAGGAAAGGTTTAAAGAAGCTCCATTTTCATATCTAAGGTGCAATCGAATTCTTGTAAAAGAAGAGAAAGAAAATTGGTACTATTTATACTATTGTCTTTCAATTTGAATGCGCTTAATTGTTGGAGCATTTTCAAGTTTACATAAGTGAAACAATGTTGTCTCACTCCTTTTGGCTATGTAATTTTTGTTATTTATTTTCTATTGGTCATAGGGGAAGATTCTTGCCTAATTTCTCTTGGTTAAGGATATCATTTTTCTATAGGCAGAATCCTTATTTGGGAATAAGCCGTGATTCTTTGAAAACCTTTACATAGACTAATTTTATATCTTTTAAGAAGACTTTGATAAATGATATATAATATACCTCGTTGTTATTTGTCGCACAACATTTTTTAAAGATTTATCTCATTTAATTGGTTTTCTAGGTTCCAAATTTTTATCAAAGTCCTTTGGTGATTTAATCTTTAGAGGATTAAGTGGAATTTAACCCCTTTACATGATGGAATAAGTTCTTTTATGTTAGAGTTTTTGTTTGTTTTTTGGTCTTCATTCTCAATCACACCAAATTTTAAAGCCTTAAACTTTGCTCAGTTGCAATCAATGCCCTTTTTGGTAGATTTTTTAGATTTCAAGCCCCCTGACCCTGAACTTGATGGTTTAGGGCCTTATTTGTCATCAAGTTGTATCAGAGCATAAAGATCCATATACTACTGGTAAAGATTGATCTTATACCTTGGTTTTATCCCTTGTTTTCCTCCTTCTACACATTTCAAAAGTTCACTAAAAAGAAACCCTTATTTAGCCCAAAGGCATTTCCTTAGCTACAAAAAATCTCAAAAGCTGCTCAAAAAGTTGAAATTCTCATTCCTTTTACCAATGGAGGAAGGATTTGGATTTAACAACATCTTAAAAGAGCTTAAACTTGACCAAGTTCATGTAGTGAAAATGAATATACCCATCTTTTAATTGGAATAATACATGAGAAACCTCACCCAAAGGGTAGAAACTTTGAGTATTCGTGGTCCAAGGGGTAGAAATCCTTCAAGTAGTGGCTCCGATATTGATGTTGTTAGCCAAACTTTACTTATGCTTCCTCTCTTAAAGAAGCTAAAGTTGTTAGGAGAAGAAGAAGATGAAGACCACCTAGACATAAATTTAAGCGCCTCAAAACAAGAGTGCTTGAATTTGAAGGGAGCTCTAATCCAAATTTATTCCGTGAATGGCTTAATGAAATTGAGAGGATCTTTGAGATCAAGAGATACCATGATGACAAATGCTTTAGCGTCAAAATCCTTAAGTTTAAGAAGTATACTTCGCTTGGGTATGAGAATCTCAAATAGTTGAGGTCCAGACTTAGAAAATCTAAGATCTAGTCATGGACTAAGCTCAAAAAGGCTTAAGCTAAAGAGGTTTTTACCTCAATACTATGAGTAAGACTTGTTTCTCAAAACTGCTTTAATCATAGGAGCACGAAGGTGGATGATTACTACGTAAGGGAGTTTGAGCAACTCCAAATCAAGAGTGTGTTGCCAAAGAAGGAAGGCCTTAGTATAGCTCGCTTTCATAAGGGACTAAACTCTTCTATTTAGACAAAGTGGAATTGCTTACATTCTTGAGCATTGAGGATGTGTGCAAGAGCTAGTCTTAAGGTGGAAAAACAACTCAAGGCCAAGAAGCACTGCTTGCCTACTTCACGGCCTAACTCCTATTCAGGGTCTTACACTCACCTAAGGTTGAAGCTATGCCAGGCAAGGGAAAGTGTATCCTCAAGGTGATTCCTAAAAAGCTTAACGCAAGAAATGTTTTAGATGTCATGGCTATAGTAATTTTCTATTTGGTTGCTGCAATAGTTTAACCTTGACTATCAAGAAAACTGAATAGATCGATCAAATCCAAGTTAATAATGAAGAAGAATTAAAGGAAGAGAATATTATTATCCAACCCACGTAAGGGAACAACTTGTGGTCAAAATGGTCATTCACACTTAAGAGTCTCAAGAAAAGGAACTACGTGAATTAATATTTCATTCAAGGTGCTTGATTTATGGGAAACCATGTTGTCCATGATAGTGCAAGTTGCCCTAATATTACTTCGAAAGAAATGGTTTACAAGCTCAAGCTCAAGCTGCCTATATTTGCTCATACTAAGTCCTATGCTCTTCAATGGCTTCAACAAAGAAAGGAAATAAAAGTATCACGTTAAGCTCTTATTGCTTTTTCTATGGGTAGATTTCATGATAGGATGCTATGTGATATCATACCTATGGATGCATGCCAATACTATTGTGAATGCCATGACAATATGATAAGCATACTATACGTAATGTTATTACTAATACCTTTGAGGATAAACACCAAGGCTAAAAGTTTACATTGTACCCCTATCAGGGTCCTTGCCTCCTAAACACAAGGTGGAGTGAGGAAGTGAGAACACCCTTTTCATGAGTGAAACACATGCAAAGAGAGCCATTAGTAAGAGTGAACCTCTATTCGCCACAATTTTGGTTGAATCAAATATGGTAGAGGAAGTAAGACCCTTCCATCGTTCAGCTCAAGGTTTCTTATATGACACTGATGATGTATTTCCTAAAGACTTGCCTCTAGGTTTGCCTCCTAAACGGTTCAAATTGACTTGCTTTCAAGAGTCTATTGACCTAATAGGCTCATATATAGGTGTGATCCAAACCAAAATAAGAAATTATAAAGCAAGTCCAAGAGCTACTTGATAGGGGATACATAAAGCCAAGCATGAGTTCATATTCAATGTTTGCTTTACTTATTCCTTACAAGGATGGTACATAGCGTATATGTGTGTTGATAGTAGAGCTAAAAACAAGATCACTATCAAATAAAGATATCCTATAGCATGCCTTGATGATATATTCGATGGAATGCATAGTTCATGTACCATTTCTAAGATGAATTTAAGAAGTAGATATCATCAAATTCAGATGAAAAAGAGATATGAGTGGAAAATTTTTTTCAAAGCAAACATGATTTGTATAAGTAGTTGTTTATGCCTTCCGTTTTTTAAATGTCGTGGTACCTTTGTGAGGCTCATGAATGAAGTCCTTAGGCCATACATTGGACATTTTTATTGTGATGTATTTTGATGCTATCTGTGTGTATAGCTAAAATAAGCATGATCCTGTTGAGCACTTGAAAGAAATTTTCCACACTCTTAGGGAGAAAAAGCTATATGTTAAGTTTAAGAAGTCTTTTCCCTCCTAAGGTAGTATTTCTTGGTTATGTTATGTTCAAGGATAAAATCTAAGTGGTTGAATCAATATTGATTGCTATTAAGACCTGGCCTAATCCTATATCATTTGAAAAATAATGAGCTTCCAAGGCTTGACTTCATTCTACAAAAGTTTTATAAGGGTCTTTAGCACTCTCATGGCTTCTTTGAGATATTATCTCAATGATAGAATATTTGGATGGTCAAAGTTCACTCAAAGGGCCTTTGAGGTGATAAAAGAGAAACTATGTTAGTGTTCTTTACTTTGCATTACCTAACTTTGACAATGTTTTTGAGGTTGAATTTGATGCAAGTGGATTACGCTTTGGTGTTGTTCTTACTTAGTCCATGCACCGTATTGCATATTTTAGTGACAAGCTCAATGACTTATGGCTTAACTATTTTATTTATGACAAGGAGTATTAGGCTATCATCAGGTCCCTTGAACACTGCCATTATCTCAAGCCAAAAGCCTGCATTTGGATTACGAGGCTTTTTTATTCATCAATTAGTGACATAAGCAGAATAGTAGACACACTAAGTGGGCAGAAATCTTACAATCATTCAGTTTCTCTGCAAGCAAAGAAGTAAGAAAGAAGATATGGTTATGGATGCACTTTCAAAGAGATATGACTTCCTCCCTATCCTAGAACCAAAGTTCTTGGATTTCACTCAATCCAGGAGCTTTATAAGGAGGATGAATACTTAAAAGAGATGATATAAGGGCCTCTTATTTGTGGCCTTTTTTAATTACAATATGGGTTCCTTTTCAAGCATAACGAACTATGTATTTCAAAATGTCTTCTAAGGGGACCTATTGTCAAGTAAGCTTAGGTAGCCACTTCTATTGGCCAAAGGTGGGGGGTGATGTTCTAAGGCATTTACATTCCATTGCCAGTTTCTACAAGGCCTTAAGATCATATCAGCATGGATTTCACTATAGCGCTACTTAAAACTCAAAGGGGTATGCTGACATAATATCAGTATTTGATTATTTCTCAAAGATGACGTGCTTGGTTGCATGAAATAAAAGTGATGATGCATCTTATATTGGGAACCTTTTTTTTTTCCTAAGAAATCATGAGGTTTCATATGGTATAAAGGTCCTTCATCTTAGATAAAGATACTAAATTCCTATCTTATTTTTCAGCATGTCTTTAGAAGTTGATGGGGACTAAGCTACTAGTGAATACTACTTATCATCCACACATGGGTGGATAAATGGAGTTGATTAACTACATTCTTACTTCCTTGCTAAGGGGTCTAATGGGTGGGAGCCAAAAGGATTAGGATGCCAAATTTGCCCATCCTGAATTGCCTATAACTGGGCTCCCACAAATGCCACTTAGCTTCTCACTCTCATTTTGAGGTTTGTTCTAGCCGCAATCCCTTAACTCCCAGTCATCTCATTCTTATACATCAAGAGTCTAAAGTTAGCTTTGAAGTCAAAAGGAAATGAAGAATGTGCATAGGCAAGTACAGACACAAATTGAGAATGTCAATGAGCAATACAAGGCAAGGCCAATAGGCATAATACCACCTTGGATTTCAACTAGATGATCTTGTTGGCTGCATTTAAGGAAAGAAATACTTTGTTCAAAGGGACAAGTGAACTTATGGTCATAGGAGATGGACCATACAAAGAGAGGGAAAAGAGAGGAGAAAATGCTTACAACTTGAGTTGCCAGCAAGAGGTATGAGCTTGTTAACTACTTTTAATGTTGGAGACCTCACTCTACTTTGAAGATAAAGAGAGACACCTTAAGGATTTAAAGAAAAATATTTCTAGGGAGTGAGGAAAGGTTGATGTACAGCAAACTATTATCGTGTCCCTGATTAAGGCCAAGTTTAACTTATTACATAATGTTATAGCCCTGACTCATGTATCTCTACTTTTTGTCACTATTTGAGGGGCTTCAGGGTCCAACCTCTGAAGTCTTTCCTCTCTATGACCTTCGAGGGTCCTTAGTAAGTTATCACTGGGTCAAAGGCAATTAGCAGCCATAATAAAGAGTCTAGACTAATTTCTTTGCTGCCTTAGTTTATCCCGAAACTTGGATCTACTTTGAGCCAAGCTTTGAATTAGTAAATGAACTTTGAATACAACATGCTAAGTATGTTTAGAAAGGTCCATGAGTCTACTTTCCATCATCATGAATAGCTTTTAGAATTTCAAGTATTTAGAGAGAAATTGAGCAAAGACATTATGTTGCTATAAATTAGGCTTGCAGGCCAACCTTGGAAAGTAGCCCGAAAATTAGGTTCAAGAACTCTAAAATTACCCAGAGAAGCATGATATGGCAAGACAAAATCCTCCTAAAGAAATTATTAGAATATTCCCTAAATAGAAGGTTCAAGAAAGCTTCCTTTCCACAGCCAAGGTACAAGCACATTAGAATACAAAAGGACTAGGCAAATTGATACTATTTGTATTGTTATCCTTTAAAAGTTGAATATGTTTTATTGTAGGAGCATTTTTATTGTTTATGTAATCTTTGTTTCTTATTTTCTATTAGTCATAGGATAAGATTATTGCCTAATGTGCATTGATTAAGAATATAATTTTCCTATTGGCTAACTATTTGCTTAGGCAATAATCCATGAGTCTATATATGCCTTTAAATAGGTAAAATTTCTCTCTTGTAAACAAACTTCAACCACTAATATGTAACATAGCTCATTGCTATTTCTTTGACAAAATCTCTTAAAACTTTATCTCATTTTAGGTTGTGTTTTTAGAGTCTAAACTTTACTTAGTCCTTGGTGATTTGATATTTAGAGGACTAAGTGATGCTTAGCCCTTCTAAGTGGTGGAAGAAGTTCCTTTATCTTAGAATTTTTATTTGTTTTTTGTTCTTCATTTTAAATCCTACTATGTATTAGAACCTTGAATTACTTCTAGTTCGAATCAAGGCCTTTTTTTCACAAACTTTGACTTCAGACTTTAGATACCCTAACCTTGGCTTAATGGGTTAGGGGCTTACTTTGCATCAATAGGCTATGTTGGTCCAAAGTTAATTAGGTCACTTTAGTGGGTGAATAAGGAGACAAGGAACACTTTTTCCAACTCAAAACGGCTAACTCTGCCAATAATAGAATAAGGCAGGAATTAAAAAGCTTACAAATTGTGAACTAAATAGAAAAGCAAAGGAGACAATACAGATGATATTATTATTAAATGCACTCTATCCAATAGGGAACTATGTCTCTACCTAAGGCTCCCCATTAAAATATCACACTTGCATTAACTCCTTTTGAGTTATAACACATCAATAGCACTCTTAGGGTCGTTGACAATGCATGTTAAAGCTCACTCTTGATCACTAACAATCTATCCAAGGTCCCTTGTAAACAGACTTTCCTAAATTCCTTTTAGGTGTTCACATCAAAAGCTCATTTTGCAATTCTTACAATCTACTTAATCTCCCTTATTGGTAGTCTTACTCCAAGTCTCTTATGGGCTATCAACACTTACTTGTTTCTAGAAGAATTCTCTCAATTCACCTGCTTTAAGTATTACAAGAGCATTTGGATCATAGGAGTGAAGTACAACGGTTGAGTACAAGGTAAATCTAGAAGAATATGAGTAAAGCACTTGATTTTGCCTATACTCTTCTTTAACAACTAGGTCTTCTATTTATAGACCTCTTAACTTGTCTTCATTTTTAGAAATGTTAACTAGCCATTAGAATGAAACACAGTAACTTTGCCTTCGTGATCTTCAAAACAAAGCGTATGGTTGGGTGTTTGATCTTCACAAAGCCTTGCCAAAAGCATAGAAAAAAATTTCCTTTTGCTCCAGTTGTTATTGGGCTAATTTAGCTTAATTTTGCAACATTAAGTCTATTAGCTGTTGAAGATTGTTTAGGCTAAGGCTTGATTTGATATTTTTTGCTTGAACATTTTCAGCTACTTTGAAGATATAAATTCAAACAAAATTTGTTATAATGTAGGTTCTCAAGTTTGACATGAGATGAGTAATGAAAACAACAGTTTTCAATCAATATATTCTCATATTCACTCATTTGAAATAAATTGTATGTTTAACAAGTGCAATTTATGATCAGTCAATAAAGGAAAAATGTATTATATTTCCAAACGTTGCAAAGTAAGAACATTTTCATGATTTTTAACTTATAAAATCTACATGTTTTGCAAATTTTGGCTTATGTAATTATGCTCATTAAAACTGGGCTGTTAGAGTTTTATTTCATCCCAATGTGATGTTGGTGATGATCAGAATCCAATGACTCTGATGTTGACAATCACTTTAACTTTCAGTCAGGGAGACGTGACTTTGATTTTTGAGAAAGTTTAAGTCTATGTCACGGTCCTTTAGAATAATCAATTTGAATCCTTTTGCTATATGTTCACAGTGACCTGATCTTGCCTTAATTCGTGACTCTCCTCTTAGTTAGCATTGCATGATTTGATCCATGACTTGCTTTTTAACATGCATATTATGAATTGAATTAATCTAGTATTGTTCATGCTAGTCCATCTTTCACACAATTGAATTTGACTTAAATAAAAAGAAACAAAAAGAGATCATGTATAGCTACTTGAGTCCGACAATAAACTTAAAGTAAGATATTCCATTAGATTGTAAGTTTTTGATTGCCAGAGGCAAAAATGAAACTTAAGAATGTTCTGATAGACATATGATGCATGCATCACTCAAGGCATGGTAAAACTCTTACCAAAAAATACACACAACCTATCAAAATTTTTTTAATATAAAGTTTCAGATGAGGTCATATCTTATAAGAGATAGGATGAGACAAATTTTTATTAGAATGACTCTCAAAAGTTTGAGATGACTAATAATAATTCACTTTCATATTGAGGCCAGTATTTCATTTAATGCAAACTTTTACTAAAATTATCCTTAAATTATTGATAACTTCATGCTTAATAAAAATATTTACTTGGTATAAAAATTTTAAGCCCATCATATCACCAACTTAACTAGCTACTTTACCTTTTTTTAAAAAAAAAAATTAAAAAATCACATAACCATTTTATGATGTGTACTTCCTTGTATTATGGTCCTGGGCCCATACATAGTATGAACCTAATGCACGCGGGTACTGATGATGCCGTAGGCAACATCTCCACTTCCAGGACTGTTTGCTGTTCCTAATGGCAATATTACCCTCCTTTGAAGGCAACAATAAATAGTTGTTGTCTTGTAATATGACGCACGTTCCCTTGCTCCTTTTTTTAAAAGAACTTTTCTCCATCCCCTCCTTTCACTTTCTTTTAGAGTTTCATAAATTACAATTGTACTGTTAAACTTTCCCTTTTTTTTTACCACTTATTTTTCTTTAAAATTGAACCTGGAATCTATTAGTTTCATAAATTATTTTTCTCCGTACGTTTTAATTTAATTCATATTGGATGAAATTATGTCATGAATAGATTATTTTAATACTCTAATATCATGCCAATAATCTTACAAAAGTAAACTTGAAAAGTTAGTTGTGTTAAATGCCCATCAAAAATTTATTATATGATGATATTCTGATACTAATATCGTACGTAGATTCGGATAGTTTAAGGGTTGAAGTATTCTTAGAAGATATATTTCTTAGGTTGCATTTTTAGTGGAGAAAGCCTCTAAAATATTTGATAATTTGTAATTGACTCGTTCCATCAACTAAGGATTAGGCTAAGTAGACCACCTAATGTTCTCAGCTATCTTGAGTTAGCAAACTAAAGAAATTGGTTGTCGCTGGAGACACTAGCATTGCTTATATAAAATGCTAATGAGGAGGAGGGACATGCAAGTATGGATTTAAGATCGAAAATTTTATTGAAGTGTCAAATTATGAATTGTTAAAAGGATTTTAATTCTTAGTTGTGCACTATAGTTTGTATGCAATTAACAAATAAAAAGGTAGTAGATCAAGAGGAAGGAGACGACAACAATGTAATATACAGGTGAAAATTGCTCTCATTAACTTTATTTTCTTGAACATTACATTTTTGCCACTCAATATTAAAATTTGACATCTTATTTGATATATAAGGTTTAAGTCAAATTTATTTTTAATCACTTACTTTAGTATCCTATAGGCCTCATTCTTCAAACAATGGATAGTAAAATAAAATCATTATATTCTGAAAAGAAGTTGAAAAGAAAAATAAACATATGAACTACAAATCAAAGATAAAAATTTAAGACGATTGGGTTCAAAAAAATAAAAATAATATAAAAAATATAAGAGCAGAAATGATAAAAAATAAAAATAATATAAAAAATATAAGAGCAGAAATGATAAAAGGAACTTAGAGACTTGAAGATTGAAGTTTAGTTTCAAAGAAAACAAAATATTAAAAAATAGGAAAAGTCAAAAATACAATCATGACATATAGACCTAGTAAAACTGACTCGAGACCCGAGACTCGATCTGAATGACCCGGACCCATACCCGATTCGACATTCAAAATAGGCTTACCCGAAACTAGCCTCGAAATTCAAATTGACCTGAACTGAACCATACCCGACCTCAATTTTCTACAAAGTTACATATTTTTGTAAGACAAGCATATTGGACCAAAAATCGGTCGATCGGAACTCAAGTTCACTTTGTTCAACCCGAACCGACCCCAAATATCATTTAACCTAAAATATGATCCGATTTAAATTTAACTTGATCTGTATTCAAATTGAACAACCTATTTGCTAGGTCAAATAACATATGAAGCTTTGAAAGGAAGCCAAAAGCGGCAAGGGGGAATTTTGGGGGGGGGGGGGGGGTCGTAATACTAACATGAGAGTCGCGAGTGTTGCCTTAAGGGGGTTAATTTTGTCATTATGCAAAGATAGCAAAGGGAGTGGGGATCTCGTCCGTGAGTATCGTCAACACCCAAGGCACGCGCGTGATTCACTTTGAATGTTTATTGCTATAACTAGCAATGTTCATTACCAAACCTTATAAATGTTCATTGATAATATGAAAAAATGTTCATCAATTATTAAATAAAAAAGAACAATAATATATTTTCAGAAACATAGTAATAACTGGGGGTGTACAAAACCAGTTAATCGGAGTTTCGATTAACCGAAAATCGATTAATCAGTTTTTCGGTTTAAAAAAATTTCGAACCGTAACTGAACTGAAAATTTTGATTAACCATTTTTCGGTTAACCGAAAATTTCGGTTCATCCAAAACCCAAAACGTAGCGAACCGAAAAATTCGTTTAATTGGTTTTTCGACTCGGTTACTGGTAAATCGTTCACAAATAATAAAAAGCGTATACTTTCTTACTTAAATTTTTCATTTTTTTATGTTTAAATTCTTTTTATAAAAATCAAACTTTGGTTACCATTTATAAATAATAAAAAAGTGTACTTTGTTACCTAAATTTTTTATTCTAAAACTTCCAAAAATATTCATAACTATGCCTAACTTTTGTTCACTCCCAAACAACTTCAAAATGCTAATTGAAATATTTGAAGATTGGCAAACTAAACACCTAGTGTTAAAATATCAAAGATTTCCAAACTCGTGATGTTAGAGCAATGTGATTCGCCAGACCTTGCAGATATTCATCGAAGATTCTATGATAATTACTTTTTTTTTTCAACTATTATAATTAACTTTCACATCAGCCGTTGATAGTTGGGAACAAATCTTAGCCCTTTATTTGTTTTAGAGTTAGCGGTTGAAAATTACTGCCCACCTAAAATTACTGATCGGTGTTGCATTTGACCTCTTTATTACCCAACCCATCTCTTCAGATTGGTGTTGGATTTTGCCTGAGAAGCTATCAGCCATCGCGTGATAGAGAGTTAGGAAGTAATGCATAAAAAAGACAAGGTTGCCCTTCAAATAACTGGCTAACTTATTATCAACATTATTATTATTATTATTATTATTATTATTATTATTATTATTATTATTGTTAACATTATTTTTTTCATGTTACTAACAATATTGACATTATTATTTTTAAATTATTTTTAATAATATTATTCATATTATAAATTTCAATAATAATTTATGTATTATATATTGTTCCATT
Organism: Carnegiea gigantea; assembly: GCA_029747015.1. Lineage (NCBI taxonomy): Eukaryota > Viridiplantae > Streptophyta > Magnoliopsida > Caryophyllales > Cactaceae > Carnegiea > Carnegiea gigantea. Next base: position 146,822 of record JAKOGI010001263.1, on the reverse strand, counting down.
TATAATTACTATTTGGTTATTTATATCATTAATATTATTATTATTATTAGTATTCTAATTTTATCATTAATTTACTTTTTGTTGTTGCAAATATTAATAACAATAACAATAATGATGATGATAAGAAGAGAAGATGATGATGTTGTTGTTGTTGTTGTTGTTGTTATTATTATTATTATTATCATTAGCCAAACCCAACGCGCGTGCACGCTCGCACACGCACACACACACACACACACACACACACACACACATGTATGTATTTAGAGTCGTTGCATGTTAGGTTTTAACCCTATGATTGATGAATTAAGGTTTAGTATTTAGGTTTTTTTGGGGGGCTGATAAACATATACAATGTAATTAATATAAATTGATAAAAAATATATATATACTTTAGGGTCTTGACCTATTGGTTTGTGTCCGTATGATTGACATATTAAGGTTAAGGTTAAGGTTAGGGTTTAGAATTTCTGATTAGAGTTTAAAACTAAGGTTTTAGTGCTTAAGGTTTTGACTTTTGAGTCTAGCTTTACAGTTTTGGTTGACTACTTAAAACTCATAACCGTCAGGTTTAGACTATATGATTTAGGATTTAGGATTTAGGCTTTAGGCTTTAGGGTTTGTTGCCAGTGTATTATTAATTATTTTCAATTGAAGTAATTTGATAGATTATAACATACGCTAAAACTTCTAATACTTACCTTAAATAAAAACCTCAAACCCTAAACTTGGGATGTCATGTTTCAAACAATAAACCATAAACCCTAAATATTTTCATATAAAAAAATTTTATCCTCATTTTAAAATATATAAAATATATAGATATTCTACACATACTATTTTAGTGGGAATGACCATTATGCAAGTATTCATTTGAAATTCCTTTTAGATTAAAAGATATATTTGATTTGAAAATACATACATACATATATATATATATATATATATATATATATATATATCTATTAGTATATATATATATATATATATAGTGTTCTTTTAGTGGGAATTTTCAAATGACTATAAATAAATACATATATATATATATGTGTGTGTGTGTGTATGCGCACGCGCACGCACGCCGGGGGGTTGGGTTAGGTTAATAATAATAATAATAATAATAATAATAATAATAATAATAATAACAACAACAACAACAACAACAACAATAACATCATCATCTTCTTCTCCTCATCATCATCATTATTGTTGTTGTTATTAATATTACCAATAACAAAAAGTAAATTAATGATAAAATTATAATACTAATAATAATATTAATATTAATGATATAAATAAACAAAATAATAATTATAAATGGAACAATAAATAATACATAAATTATTATTAATATGAATAATATTATTAAAAATAATTTTTAAAACAATAATGTCAATATTGTTAGTAACATAATAATAATAATAATAATAATAATAATAATAATAATAATAATAATAATAATAATAACAATGTTGATAATGTTGATAACAAGTTAGCCAGTTATTTGAAGGGCAACCTTGCCTTTTTCATGCATCACTTCCCAACCCTCTATCACGTTAGTGTACTGTAACTGACAGCTTCTCAGGCACAATTCAACACCAATCTGAAGAGAGAAAATATTGGGTAATAAAGAGGCCAAATGCAACGCTTGTTAGTAATTTTAGGTGGATAGTAATTTACAATCGGTAATTCTAAAACAAATCAAATGCTAAGATTTGTTCCCCAATATCAACGGCTGATGTGGAAGTTAATTATACTAGTTAAAAAAAATTTAATTACCATAGAATCTTCGAATATTCATTTATAAAACAAACAAACGCTCATCAATTATTAATAGCAAAAATTACGCGACAGGTTTCCAAAACGTAGTGACAACCTCGTCGATTTACGCCGAAATACCTCATATTTAAATATCGAAAATTTCTAAAAGTCCACAACTATACCTAGGGCCTGTTCTTTTCGTAGGTAAATTGAGATGGATAAAAGGGTGAAATAGGTTAAGGTGAATTGAAGTAGGTTGAAGTAGGTTGAAGTTGGTTGAAGTATTTTATGTAATAAATTGAACTTGGTTAAAATAGTAAAAGTGGGTTAAAGTGAGTTGAAGTAGGTTAAGGTGAATTGAAGTAGGTTGAAGTAGGTTGAAGTATTTTATGTAATAAATTGAACTTGGTTAAAATAGTGAAAGTTGGTTAAAGTGAGTTGAAGTAGGTTGAAATGAGTTGAAGTAGGTTAAAGTAAATTGATATGGGTTGAAGTTGATATATTAGAATTAACTCATGAAAAGGACAGGGCCTAGTGTATTCATTGATAGTATTGAGCATTGGCATGATGCGTGAGATCCATATTATAATGTGTTTGATGATGATGATGATATAATAATAATAATAATAATAATAATAATAATAATAATAAAAGGACAGCGCAGTATACAAATATCCCGCATTTATGCAGGATCTGTGGAAGGGCCTCACCTAAAAGGGTGAATTGTAGGCAGTCTAACCTAATTTTATCAGTGACTGATTTTAAGGCTCGAACACGTGACTTTTTTGGTTACAGTGAGACAATAATAATAATAATAATAATAATAATAATAATAGTAATAGTAGTAGTAGTAGTAATAATAATAATAATAATATAATAATAATAATAATAATAATAATTACCACAAGCCAACGTGTGCTACGCAGCCTACGCTTGAAAAGCCGATGATTCGTTCCGTCGTCGTAAATTTGGCATTTGTCCATTTGAGCGCTTTTCAAAAGAGGCAAAAAGAAGCGCCAACTTCAATCCTGTTCCTACTGCGAGCAGAGAAGAACGCTGTCCAGCAATGGCTGCCACGACAGATTCTAACAAACAACTGATTCCTAATTTCTTCATAGCAATTCAGCAGTTCTTCCATCACTGATTTCTGCATCGATTCTTTCGCAGATTGGAGATTCTTCGACTTGAAGAAGCGAACTGAGGAGCTTTAATCGATGATTGAAACAGCAAACCGTGACATAGAGAAAAACAAATGCATCGACGAACAGCAGAACTCTACCTCAAGGGCTTTGAAGTCGAATTATTGGTGAGTCGACCGTCAATCCAAACCCTAACTTCTAATTTTATAACGTCCAATTCTATCTTGTGATCGAGGAATACACGCACAAAAAATGAGTTTATTTAGGACAATTACAGTGACAAGTGATTTTCTTGTGATCTATCAATCAAAGATCTGATCTGTTTCCACATCAACTTTATTGAAGAAACATGTGTAAATCTTGTTTTTTCCATTCAATCTCGTAGCATTCTGTATGTCATGTTTTTGAGCTGCATGGTGTCAGTAGTGATACTATTAAGGCGGAAATGTTGTCATACTACATCTGTTTTGTTGTAAGTCTGACCCTCTAAATCCTGTATTGGCAGGAGCCCGGAATAGGATCGATTTCCACGACTGTTGTGATTATGAGGGTGACCCCAATTTGGTCCCTTGTGTGTACAATGGCTTTGGGCTGTGTATGCCTATGGTTTCGCGTTTCATAATTGTCGTTTAGAAGTGAGCTTACGTCAACAAATTCTTATCATCAAACTTAAGTGCTTTTGTATGTCTCTATTGGAAGAAGTGCCACTAGTTTTCTCTTCCAATTTTGCAGCGAAGAAGTTGCCCGATAACTTTCTTGTGTGAGTTCTAGATTGTATGACTAATTTTTCATGCTGATGCTGATGACATAACATCCTATGAAGTGAAAGTGGGTCTAAAACAAAAAATGTTGTATCCTAGTTCGCATTTTTAGCAATGGCGGATCCAAGACTAAAATCCTGTGGTTCTGGGGTCAAGTTGTATTATTATCCTATAAATATATCTAAACTGCAGGGTCTACTTCACACTGCCGAGTTCTACATTTCCTATTTTTCTAAACCACAAATATATATTTTAAAGACACTCGCATCAAAAGTTGTGAGGTTGTCGGACGCCACCTCTGATACATTGCATGCACTGCTGAGTTTTAGAAAATGTACATTACCGAAATGTATAAAAGATAAATGTATTATGTTATCGGGATGAAACCGCCATAAGAAGCTCTGATAGGGGATAATCATGTCCTTTTTGAGTCATAAAGCTTGCAACTTGGTTGTTTATCATAAGTAACACTTCAGTTCATCCTTACATATCTACTGAATTAGTACCCATATCAATTGATGTCTTATGCGTGTAAGGAAATGGTGTAACTGCTTTATGTTGTATATAATTTGACCTCCTTAAGCTCCAATATTACGGGATGTTTGTTTTTCGGTTCCCTTTTTTTTACTTTATGTTTTGAGGGGAAATGGTTTTTTTTTTTGTTTTTAATTTTTTTTAAATTTATAAAACCAGGATCTTTGTTGTTTTGGGCTATTTTGGGCAGATGATCTATGCGTTGTGAACTCTAATGTTTTTTGTCTATTGACTAAATTCGCACTCGTTTTAGGCAAAACAATAATCAATTCTATCACAGGGTCTCTGCAGCTGCATCAAAATTTGGCAAATTCCAAGACAAAACTGGAGCAGAGGAAGGCAATTATAAAAAGAACAATGGGACATTAAAGAATTGCAGGACTTAACAAGATATCCTAATTGGTTGTGTGCCTTGGTGGTTTGCTTATTTGCAGGACTTCATTGGTTGCACAAATTCAGGACTTTAGGTGTGCAATTGGAAATGGAGCTAAAATGTTTTGACTCCGAGAGAAAATCATGCCCCAGTTCTAATTTAGACGTATTGACATCAGTCTGTAGTTTCTTTATCACTTGATACAATCCCTGCCTCAGGTGGAAGCCTCTGTGCTCTGGTTTATGCTGTTGGTGCTGAATCATCAAAATTTCTGGTCACCAAAAGGTTAGAGATGTAAAGAGCAGAAACTGCAGACTCTGTAATGGACTGAACTATTTAAACCTTTTGCACAGTGCAGAAGGGCCCAAATAAAGGTTAAAAGGCATGTGAGAAACTTTGCATGACTAGGCTGTTGCTTCTAAAAGCATTTCGTGGGTTACATGATTTTGCCAACTCAGGTCATCAAACAAGGGACAGTGGCAACCTCATGTTGTGCCTTATCATTGTTATTAATTTTTTTCTTTGTTGGGGGTGGGGGGCGGGGGGGGGGGGTGTTGTTAAAAGGTAAGAAATGCTTTAGAAGGGCAATTGGAATGCTGGGTTTCGACACGTCAGTTGCAACTATTAGTTAAAGCATCTGCATATGGTTTAACTGAATTTGACTGGAGTAAGTATACTGTTGTATTCAATGTTTGTCCTTCCCTTGATGAGGAGTTGCAGAGCAGGTCTATATGTCCTTAATGCGAGTTTGCCTATATAGAGGCCTTAGTAGAATTCCTTAAGGAAATGAAGTGATATTGATATCCTCTAAATTGTAGATTTGGTTTTACCTTATTGTGTTCACAAGTTACTCCCTTAACCAGTTGATCAAAAATTTTCATAGCCTAATATGTTAATACAAATGCTCTGAATTGCTACTAGAAAAGTGAGAAAAACTGAACTGTAAACAGGATGTTTGGTATTTACACTGTTATTCTGGCTAACTTTCCTTTTCAAACAATGCTACAAGGATATACAAATATATGATGCCTTATCTTGCACATTTGGTATTTACACTATTATAGTTGGCTTCCCCTCTTAGTGCACATGCCCAAGGGGTAAAAGGAAAGAAAAGAGAAAAAAAAGTCACAATCATGTGTGGACATAACCCCACTGTACTTATCCCTGAGATGGTGTCTTAGAATACGGAAGAATGACAAAACTTTTGAGGCTATAAGGTATGTACAATTGTCTTCACCAGTTGGGGCCTGTATACTGCAGCGGTGTACCAATCCAAACACAAGCTTCGTTGTACGATGTGTCATCTATAATTAATGCTCTTCACGCAGCTTCTTCATTTATTTCTGCCCTTATCAGTGATAGTAATGTACGTTTAGGCTCATCTCCATTCTTATGTTTAGGCTTTTCTCCACAATTGTTCTGGTCCTGCATAACAATATAAAAGTGGCATCATTGGGATAACTGCTCAATGGACGTGACTACAACACATTGTGCTTATTTGAAATTTCACTCTGATAAACTTAACCAGTTTACAGTTTGGCAATGGTATGACATGTTGAGTAAAAATACCAGACCGACTCCACGAATGGTACAATACTATGTATTAAACACTTACGTTAAATCTGGGAAGATTCATTGAAGAAAAGAACTTGCTTGGTGCAGCTGTTTTTGAATTTGCAGGCTTCAGGACATCAATTTCTGCTGTGAAGAGGGCGGAAACAGGCCGATGATCAGAGAATTTACTCTCCCCACGAAAATAGTATAGTTGTTCTATTCCTTTTCCATGCCACATAATCCTGTCGCACCTGCAGTCACAGAAGATCTTCTTAATGCATATTGATTTAGCTGTAAGCTTGAATACAAGTTCACGGATTTTAAATATTTACAGCTTTCTACAACTTCATTATGATATATGTATCATCCCTAATGATCAGAACAAGGCCCTCAATGAGAAGGAAGTTGAGCGATGGCTGTACCATGCAGGGGTCCTTCGCTTTTCGCCTGTGTTTGGAATGGACGAGATGGGTTTGTCGCCTGTGTAACTATTGTCAAGTTCTACAGAGTACTTGTAGGTGGGTGCAAAGTCAATGTCTCCTTCTTTCCAGCCTTGGAAAACTCCTCCTTGCTGTTGTTCCTTCTTGAGTTGGTCAAACTTTTGTAGTCTTTTCCATTTCTTCTTTCTTATTAGCTCCCGAGCCTTCTCATCGTCCATTCTTAGTCGGTAGTTAAGGTCTCCAAACCAAAATATGCGGCTGTTCACAGCAGTTTAAAGTTCAAATTTAGCAGAACTGGCAAAGAACATATTATGTCTTCATATTTTTTGATTTTGGTATCTACTATCTGGCACTCAGGTTGACTTACTGTTGATGGGTAAATATCTGAGTTGGTCGTATCTTTTGAATGATAGAATAACCATGTTGTTGGGGGTACTACGATGAATATATTTTGAGGTTCAAAGTTCTCTGAAATTTGGTTACAATATCTGGGGTCAAGTTGGTTCTCTTACAATCTTCAACTAAACAGGCAAATAAAATCAAGAAGTTGTCAACCTTATCGCTTGTCTGACTGAACTCTTTCTTCATTGCAGATGTCAGGAAATCAAGTGAAGGACTAGTGTCATTCAAGGTCTGTTGTAAGAATGGGTTAGGAAGTTCTTGTGATTGGTCTTGATGACACCGTGGATTAAAGCCAAATAGTGCTACTTGGTTTATGGATGCTAGATGGCATGCAGGGCTAGGCTGGTGCCCTATGTCAGGTGATTCTATGCCTATTAATTTAAGATGCACCAGATTCTTCTCCATCACCTCTGCTTCCCCCCCCCTTTTCCTTTTTTTGGCGACCTCGGGGTGGGGGGGGGGGTTGAGCTCCAAAGATGAGAGATGTGGAGTACTTACTCATGTCCTTTTATGGAAACAGGGTTGAATTCATTGATCTCTTGAGGATTTCGAGGGAAACTTGTTCTCTTGAAAATTTCCACAACTTGTTGATTTCTTCGTCCTTCATCTCCTTTCTTCTCCCCAGAAGCCAGGTGTGCAGTAATGAAACAAAAACTGGTTCCGTCAATTGAAATGCTGACTGAGATTGCGCCTTTATTTCCCAAATAACCCATCAGACCACAAGCAATAGACGATGTCCTCACATTTGAAACCCGATACTTCTTTAGGAGCTCCCTTTTCATCCATATGGTTACAAAAACTCCAACCATCTTCTTGCTAGCCATCAATCGATAAGTGCCAGTGTTTCCGTCCTGCTCCTGATGCTGAGCTTTTGGCCTCTCTCTCTGGGGGGTTATGCTCCTTCTGAATCCTGTTTGTCTTCCTGAACTTATAGGTTTGGCATACTGGTAATCCTCTTCTGTCACCGGAGTCACTGTAGGTGTCAGCCAAACACACCCCTCTCCTTTGTTGAGAGTTTTCCCTACCAGCAGGTTCCACTTTCTTGCATCTGTGTAATCCTCTATTCCAATTACTGACATTGTGTTCAAAGGGACAATCTCTTGAAACCTGCACAAGAAAAGCTTAAATAATGATTTTGATGATTTGATGCTCTTCATCCGCAAGGAAATCATCAGGTATTACCCACCCAAGGACATAAATGTCCACTGAGCTATTTGGATTTAGCCATTCTTCTAAATCTGCAGCCAAGCCTCCTACTGGTGACTTGCCTGCCACATTCCATGTCCCTACAAAAATCCTGTTCAAACATGGTATCAAGCACACGCTATACCACTCAAAATGCAATTTATACTCTGACTCAGACATGCTGTTAAATTACCTTAGTTCATGAGTCAAACCCCATGATTGCATTCCTCTGGAGCTGACAAAACTGTGGCTAAGGTACTCTTCGGATTCACTATCTGCAAGAAATTAGCATTATAGATATTGGATTGTGCAGAAACAGCTGCAGTCTGTCATTGGTTAGAAAGCAGGGAAGCCATAATTGGATGAAGGTTTACATTACCATCTGTTTTCCTTTCCCTTTTTTTCCTCCTTTTTTTGGGTGCCTCTTTTTTTTTTTTTTTGGGGGGGGGGGGGGGGATATAAGCTTATATTTGCTGACCTGAAACTTCAACTGAACTGGAGGGTTCGGATTTCTTTGACTTCTTTCTCAGCCATTTCTGTGATCTGCTTGATGCTGATCTCAGAAGTTCACTAGCCATAGCTCAATGAGAAAATGCAGTCCATGCAACAATCAAATGCTATTTGAGCACGCTGTTGAATTTGAGCTATGTATCCTAACTGTCCTCGTATGTTTGCTCACCAATCTCCTAGCTCTAGCAGTGCTTTCAACACAATATTTGAGGCACAAATCCTGCAGAACATGAAGCAGCAACTTTTCTCACAGAATTGGCTGTCTTCCTAATCCCTTTTTTTTGCAAATAACTTGGATTTTTCTTTCCCTTGACCAAGAGAAATTAGGTTATGTTTTTTTGAAGGAGTAAACAAATCACACATCAAGCTGGCTAAGACAGACGTGACAAGCTTGATAGACCATGTGTGGAGCGGCACAATTTAATATATAGCTTAAAAGGTCAAAAGTAGGTTGTGAATTAAGTTGTTTATGAAGTTTCCTGTTATTTTGGTCCCATTTCCTATGTTATTGACCATGTACGTAATAATTGCCTGAAGAACTGTTTTATTAGTTATGACCCCCTGGGCGCTGTTTGTTTATTGCCTTTGCTATCAGATGGTGCTGCTCACGTATTGTTTGTCGTATTTCAATCCATCTATGGCTCAACTGTTAGGGAAACACATTACTCTGTGACAAGAACATAAACATCAGTGTGGATCCACTTGAACAGGATATGAAAATATTTTTATGTAGGCAATGGTTCCTATACAAGTAAAGAGACCGATTTCAAGAGGCTCACCAAAAAACAAAAAAAACCCAGATTTCTTTTGGATTAAAAACGGTAGCATTTTACAAGAAATATAAGAGATGGAGGGAAATGCATGATGTAGCAACTAATTTCTGTGGGTGAATCATCTACGAGAATGCATTTTGCCTGCAAAAGTAGTTGGTTTTGTTCGTCATCCTGCATTTGTGAACCCTGATATTTGTTCTTGTGTATAATTGGTTTTGACCCCTGGGTTGCAACAATTTCAGAGGATTGGCCATCTTGCACATCCCAACAAGTTAACTAAGTTTTTGAATGCAGGTGTAGGCGTATATTCAAGTTATTCATTAGTTCAGTCACTGGACGTGGTTCAATCATAAAATTTCACTGGACAAGTTAACCAAGTTAGGACCATTTTCTCAGCTTAGGTTGTGGGGGGCTAAAGCAAAATGTCTCTTTAAACTTTCTCTGTTTCATTTCTATAGCAAAATAGGTAGTCTATAGTTTTTAAATTTGGGTTCCAACAGAACCAATCTCTCTGTAATTTTTGCAATTCAAGGGTAAGGTTTCTACATTAGACCTCTCCTATATCTCGCTTGGTGGTGAAATTTTTGCCGTATTGAATTTTTTTTTTTTGGGTGCGCTGTAGTAACTTCTATTTATTAATCTTATCGTTGATTGGAAATGGATTACCACCCAACCGAAGTACAAGAAAAGACAGGAAGCCCCACATTCTTTTCAACCTCTAATGCAATACAACAGCTAGAAGGCTTTTGAATCATCTGGGCGCATCTGTCCTTTGTTAAGTCTTATACTATTAGGCCTTAGCAAACCAAGCAACATGTATATGTTGAGTGAAATTTTAAAATTAATCAGCAAAGGGTGGAGTAATACATTAACAAACAAACATTAATTACTAATTTTATTAATATGGGGCATATTTCTCTTCATAAGCTAAAAAATCATCCTTGAGTAATTCAACAGCAATGTTGCAAATGATTTCCATGGAACAGAACTCTTTATTTGTGATTTTGTTTTATGATATTTCTTGTTTTTTGGTCTCATTTTTTTAAAAATAACTTTTTGAGCTGAGGCATTCTCATCTATATATGACAAGGTCGTATTTCTATATAATACATGCCACATAAACCTATTACAAACTACTGGCAACAGCTAGATCGCTGATTGCACGATATAGCCTAAATGAAGTACACGAGAGTTGCGTTCGTAGCTTGAGCATCAATGCTCCAAAAGGGACACAAAAAATAGTTGATATGGCCCAGAAAACGAATGCTGGATGACTAGCCAGACATGTAGAGCATGAACCAAAAACCTACACGAGTCAAGTGGCTGTAGCAGCTTCATGACAAATTTGTCATATCATTTACGTAAGGATAGAGTTGCTACACTAGTGACAAAACAAGGCTGAGTGACCCCCATGGATCTCTTTTGTTTCTGGTTTGGTATATGCTCTTCCTAAGTTGTCCACGTTGTCCTACTAAAGCTCAGATATTTGTATGAGGTGGCGATTTTCTCGCTTTTTTACTTGATATGTGTCATTTGGAGATACATGGAGTTGTTTACTTTTCTTCTCGTCATTCAAATAAGGCAAAAAGGAGCATAATCGATCATTTGCATTTTCGAGATGACTGGAAGATGTTCAAGGATACAATGGTATATTTCACAGGTGGCATTGATTGTTTGGATCAGGATATGATGGATTGATGGTATCTTTTATGACGTACTGCTTGCTTAGACATCACGAGTTTTTGTCAAAGATGATGGGCTTGTTTGAGAGGAATTGATATATGCCAAATTTTGTTTATTAGTTTTGAAAACTTTGGGGTTGTATTATGGGATGATAGATGTCGAATTTTGTTTATTTAGATTTTCATTTATTGTTTGCACATTCTAACATGAAGGCCACATTAATAACTTGTAAATTAGGTAAGGCAGTCAAGGATATTGGAGGGCTTGTTGCTTCAATGGAGGATTGCCCACTCATTTTTACAGACTACTGTGAGGACACTCGCAATTGATAATATGACAGCCATTTTTTTAAAGAAAAGAGAAAAACGGAGTAAGAACTTATGGGCGAGAATTCCTCGTATTGAACTATGGACCGTGGACAATTAGGGGAGTTTATGCAAATAAGCTAGTCTCGATCGTGACCATTTGATAAAAAAAAATTGTGAGAAATAAGAATAAAATATTCGCATCATAAAAACATTATAGTACAACTTAAAAGAGCTCGATTTTACAGAAGTAATTCATAAGATCATCACATTTAAAAATGAACATATATGCCTAATTTACCTAAAAAATTTCCAATGATAGAAGTACCTCTTGAAGAGGAGGCATTAAAAATAAGGGTCATATATTTAACTCAAAATCCATGGCATTATCAAGTGCCTAATAATTGTGTATTAGTAGTCCACTTGAACTCTAGCGGCTGATGCCATTTGAGGTGAGAGCCCAGTTACAGTTAAGGGCTTTTGTGGGCTTAGAAGCTTCAACTAGACCATCCACAGACACAACAAACAAATCATTGTTAGGAATAGTTTTCCCTCCCTTTGGTTCCTTTATCATAACCATTATAATCATTATCATCATTATTGTTATTATTTTTATCAAATGATGAATACAATCTAAACACCTAACAAGTACCAACTGGTAAATTAAATCATGCTCATGAGAGTTTGCAGTTGCAATAGAATTGTGTATATGTTTCGTCAATCGTCATTCTATATCGACAATTATGTTGCAGTTTGCATTTGAACAATTTTGTTACCACACATGAATAATAGTAGGTACAAGTACTTATTCGAGAGAATATAGCAGACGCCTTGACACGTACCTTGCTAACTATTCTTCTTATACTTATATATTTTCCTGCCAAATTTAATTAGCCCACATTGAATTTGATAGTCCAAGTCATGGTTATCATTCCAAACATTAGCATACTATAACCATAATATCATTGCTTCAACTTTATAGGATCCATGCAATTGGAAAGATGGAGATTTAATGGATCGAGGAGGAGGATGCGGGAGGGGGGGGGGGGTTTAAAAGAATCTTCGATTATGCTAATTTCATGCCCCTACTATATGCCATTTTCTCTCTTTCTCCCATTTCTTTCCATTTCAATCCTTTCATGCCGATGGGATAGATCCCTTTAGATAATTCTTCCCAATCTCGAGCAACAAGTATATGTTTCGCACTGCAAGTTTATGTACCTAAATACTTGACAAGGCTGGCAAGCAATTGTAATGTAATTATGATGGATTAGAAATATATATTCTGTCAATATGGAGTGAATTCTCATTTTTCCGTTGAAATAGTAAGTGGATCCCCTAATTGGTTCTAATATTGCACTAATTAGGACGTATTCTTTACCGTTGGAAGAAACGATCTGAAAGTGAAAATAATTTGGAAGCAGTTGTCATTGCAAACTAGAAATTTGAAAGAGTTGAAAGTACTTGGAAGTAGCTATATTAGTAGAGTTATTCTTGGATTTGTATGCACAGTTGAAGATTGGATCAAGTTTAATATGATTATGGTGTAATTATCTTGTACTTTATCAACATCTGTTGAATTTATCTTTTCAGTCTCCTTGTACAACTACAATTTTGATTGATCTGTAAGGGATGGGCATGGCAGAACACTTTCTCCCCCATAAATACTGTTTCATTTTTCCCATGATATCAAAGCCTTCAACACTCTGATTGGTGAACGTCTCCTCCTACTCAAAGAAAAAAACAGGATCGATGGAGAAGAGAAGACAGACATACCTAGACCAAGTCTCAATATGAATCATCCTAATTCCCCTTATTACTTGAAGTGCTGATCAGTAGGAAATATGATTTCTCCTATGATACTTAATGGAGAAGACTCTGCGAACTGGGTATGAACCGTTTCTAATGTGCTTAAATCAAAACACAAGTGTTGTTTTGTCAATGAAAGGCTCTCTAAACCTAAAAGTAACTCACGAGAAGTTCATGCTTAGAAGAAAAATAATTCAATGGTCTTTATGTGGTTGTACAATTATAGTGACAAGACACTACACGGGTCAGTAGCCTCTGGTGAGAAGGCAAGTGAGATATGGACAGACCTAAAGGAGCGCTATTCATACAACAACAATATTAGAAGACATCAATTGAAGCAAGAAATCACCCTCACAAAATAAGGGACTCTGTTAGTAACCAAGTATTTTCCTGAACTCAAGGAATTGTTGGCCGAATTGCGAGCCTATCTCCAATTAACCACATCTAACCGCACCAAAAAATTCAACTTTAGCAACCAGCAGGAGACAAAGACAGTTCATCAATTCTTAATCGGACTAGACTCAAATAGATTTGGGGTAAGGTCCAATATCCTTGCAATTGATCCACTACCCAATTTCAATGAGGTATATGCAACAATTTTGAGAGAGATGTAGCAAAACCTGAATCCAGGAGTCAGAGATAGAACTATAGTTGAGGGTGCAACAGTCAAGGCAGTAGTAGGCGAAAAGATGAAGCAAGGAAATAGACTGAAGTACACTCATTGCCAAAAACTTGGCCATGAATGAAGTGAATGCTACCAAATTGTGGGTTACCCTTCCAACAAGGGGAGCTGATGCAACAATTGAAAAAAATCTACGGTTGAATCATTCGAATCCCAAAAATCCTATGTATGGTGGACAAGCTTATAGTGTTAGTGATGGACGATGTGCTTTTTTTCTAGGTCAAAGAGCACTAGCACATGAGGCGGATCGAGCTCAAAAGGAAGGCATTTATGGTGGAAGAAAATAACGCAATGAATGCAGGTTCTCTTGATAATAACTTGACCAAATTTGGTCAAGGGTGGGAACCAATGGATATCTGTTTCACCAGACCTAAAAAAGCAGGTGAAAACCCAAAATATATAGATAATGGATGGTTGATGAATGATGGCTTGACAAATTGGGTTGTATTCGATTGATGCTCTATCCGACCCGCCACCCGATCCATCACCCACTCAGTGATCCACTTATTTATCCCATTTATCTTTGTCCTTTAAATTTTAATGATTTTTTGAATGGTTATAATTTACAACTTGATCAACTTATTTTCATTAGTGGATGGATGATGGATGGCTTAGATTGAATTTTTGTGGATGATGGATAGATTGGATAAGCGAATGAAAGTGGGTGATGGATGTAGATGATGGCTCACTTGATTCATTACCAACCCTAAATTTGGTGAGTCTACATAGGAACAATTGGAGTAGTTATTTGCTCTTTTTAAGGAGTTTCAAACCTAGGACAAGATGAGTGGTAAGTTATTTCAAGCACTTCTCTTAGAGTGGTTCTTAGATATTGGTGCATTGTATCAGTAGACAAACAACATGACATTGATTCTAAATCTTTATATGTTGCCCAACCCAACATATATTACTCTATTTGAGTGAAATATAGTTTCAATGTAGCAAGCTTAGATTGTAACAATTGGGCCCAATTTGATTTTGAAACGAGTATTATATATTGCCAAATTGGTTAATAATCTTATTTCGGTTCGCCAATTGACAAAGGATGAAAATTGTTGTCATTTATGGTGCAAACTTTTGTCTCGTAGAAGACTTCACCGTTAAGTAGCTAACTGAAGCGGGTGGTTTTAAAAACAAGATCAACTATCCAAGGAATAGTGTGAGGGGCTCAGTTTTTGCAGTTGCGCATAAATAAAAGGCTGTAATATGCCATCAAACACTTGGACATCTATCAAATGTAGCTTGTTTTCATTATCTCGAACTTATACATCTCAGATAAATAAGGGGTTCTATGATTTTTTTGATACTTGTCATAAAGCTAAGCAAACTCTGAGTACTTTTTTCTATTAGTGATTCTAGAGCTAATAGACCTTTTGGTTTTAATACATTCTAATTTATGGGGAATGTATCATACTCTATCTTCTTGAAGGTGTTATTATTTCTTTGCATTGTTGATGATTTTGGTAGAGCTATTTAGGTGTTTTTGGTAAAAGAAAAGTTGGAAACATTCAAATATTTTATAATTTTTTGCTTGATGGTTAAAGGCTAATTTGGGGTGATAATTCAAAGAATAAGAAGTGATAGCAGAACTAAATTTACTAAAGGTCGTTTGCAAGAATTTTTCTTTCAATGTGGATAATACATGAAATATCATGAATAGATATAACCCAGCAAAGTTGGCGAGTTGAATGAAAAAATAGGTGCTTAACCAATGTATCACGAACCTTTAAGTTTCAAGCCTCTTTACTTTTGAAATTTTGGAGTGAATGTGTTCTTATTGGTGCCTATTTGATAAATCATACTCCTACTAAATCAAACAAGTTCAAAACCCCCGATGAGGGTTCTTTTTGGTGTCCCCCTAGCGTATGAGCATGTATAAGTGTTTGTGTGCTTGTGTTATGTGTATAACCATTCTAAGTCCAGAGACGAGTTTGATGAACAGTCTGCAAAGTATGTGTTTTTGCGTTATCCTGATGGGAACAAAGGTTGGAAGGTGTATGATCTTGATAAGGTAAAGTTCTACGACTTGAACAATGTTATTTTTTTATGAAAATGATTTCTCCTATGCTGAAAAATTAATCCTGCAGATGACATCTTACCAAATTACCTAAATCCATCCATGGTATATCATGACCAAGATGACCAGAACAACAAGATGTTTGGGACAAACTCTTCTCAATCCAGTCAACTGACCATACGGCATGCCACAAGACATCACATGTGACAATGTCACCAGTAGACAAAACCTGAGCAACCTTCGTGATCCACAATAGGAATCTAAGCCCAATACCAGTAGTGGGTCAAATGCTCAATAATAGTGGGAGAACACTTAGACCCAAGAAATTTCGGTAAGTTTGGGTGATGGAGAGTTAACGGCACAACAAGCTCCTTCTTCCAATGTAGTCAGATGTCAAAATAAAGAAAGAAGACTACCCGCATGCCTTCAAGACTACATATTCAATGAGATCATAATTGATGACACCAACTCATCACCGCACCAGATGACACTTCTTCCGGTAATCCTTATCTTTTGTTTATGTTCATTGCTTATGATAGGTTTTTTTAGTCCTTACCATGCCTATCTAGCGACAGTTACAACTAGTGATGAATCATAAAATTTCTTGCAAGTAGTTGAGTAGCCCCATTAGTGTGATGCGCTGGAAAAGCAGACTGCTGCTCTAGAAGAAAATGAAACCTAGGTGTTTGCTACTTTACTACCCCAAAAGTAGACTGCAGGGTGTAAATGGATGTATCCAACCAAGTATAATGTAGATGATCCTATCGAATAGTATAAGGCGAGGCTTATAGTGCTTAGAAATAACCAAATTAAGGGAATAGATTGCTGAAGAACTTTCACTCCTATAGTCAAGATGGTCACAGCTCATTGTTTATTAATAATAACAGTCTCCAAAGGTTAGGGAATCTATAAAGTGGATGTTTATAATACTTTCCTAAATGGAGATCTTAAAGAAGAACATATATTGAAACCTCTCCCAAGTTTTACTCCTACCAACCCTAACTTGGTTTGCAAGCTTCACAAATCTCTTTATGGACTTAGACAAGCACCTTAGCAATGGTACTTCAAGTTGGCCCACACCTTGCAACAATATGGCTTTACTCAATGACCCTTAGATCATTCTCTACTTGTATTTAAGAGAGCTATTGTTTTTCTTGCCTTGCTAATATACATGTTGACCCAATTAATGTATAAGGTTTTGATGATGACAATCCAAATGCCCTAGTCAATGTGTTGTGAGCTATGTGTTGTGCTTAAGTTGTATGTTGAGACAGGATTCGAACAAATATATGGAGCAGTTTGAATGAGCTTAGAGCATCATGATGACATTGTGTGAAGAAATTGAGAACACTCCCTCAGAACAGTTCCGGGAGTGATTGCATGGAATTATGACAGAAGCAGTGAAGAACACTCCCTCCAATCAGTTCTGGGAGTAGAAGCATGGACTTATACAAGAAGTCTTATTGAGAACAAGAGTCTTAAAATTGAATGTGTGTATGTTAGATTCTTGTTAATATGCCAAGTAGAAGATCTCTAATTTAGCATTCACTTTGAATGGGTTCAGGGCTCAGAACACTGTCTCAGAACTGGTCCATGAGATCCGAACTACAGTGTTCTAAGACTAGAATATAAATTCGATTTTCAAATATTTTTTTAAGGGATTTGTTGACTGTTGATTTTCTAGAAACAAATTAGGAATAACTTTCCTAATGGTATTTGAGTCAAAAAGGATTTCTTTCACTACAAATATTATTAAACGATTTGATTTTATTTTTTGGAAGAATATCCACCAAATTTATCTTGTTTTTAGAAAGATAAGATGAATGGAAAGATATGAGGAATCTCCTATTACAATTTGAAAAGAAGAGTTCTCCTCTTCTTCGTCTCCTTGCAGCCCAAGGATTCGAGAGGAACAAGGATTTTTCACACATTCCTTATTTAAGGAAGACTTATCCCTCATTCTTGCATAGGGTTTTCCACTGGTTTTCACGAGTTCTTGAATGTGCTGAAATTGCTTTTGAGTCTGAATTTTTGTGTGAGAAAAACCTTCATAGTGTGTGCTTAATTGAGTCTTCGTCATTGGCATAATAGGAGCTGTATTGTACATTGCACTTAGCTTATTTAGAAGCATTCAAGAAAGGTGTTCTTTATCTCTTTTCCGTCGTCGTGATTAGAGGTTGTCCAAACTGTTGGACGTGGTCTCTTAGGAGACGTGTGGACATTGTGTCCATGAGTGTTTTGTCCAAGTCAAGGGAGACTTTGGATGTGTGCTTGTAATTAGAGTCTTTAGTAGACTAAGTTACGTGTGTCACAGTTATAACGTGTTCGGCCCGATTTAGTAAAAGTGTTTGCTGAAATTCTACAAGTGGTAGGTCGTGGTTTTTACACCTCAGTTGGGCCAGAGGTGGTTTTCCATGTAAAAATATTGTGTCTTCTTTACTATTTTCGCAAATTACTTTCGTTTCTGTTTCACTGAAAACACACGTCGCAAACAGATCTCACGAGTGTTCTGAAATAAGTTTGTCTTTATCTCACTAGAAATACTTACTCCAAACAGTTCTCACGAGTGTTTTTGAGACAGTTTGAAAAATTGATAGACACAATTCACCCCCCTTCTTGTGTCCTTGTGGATTAAAATCTAACAAGTGGTATCAGAGCAGAGTTCTCACACCTAGGTTAACACCTTGAGAGATCCTAAAAAGATGAGTGCACTACAAGGAGTCTTAGAGAGTCAATCTGTGACTCATCCTCCATACTTTAATGAACAACACTATAATTGGTGGAAAAACAGAATAGAAAACTACATTCAAGCTGATAATTATGAGCTATGGATGATCAGTGAGAATGGTCCTTACATTCCAATGAAAACCACAGAAGACGGCAAAACAGTTCCCAAGAAGCCAACTGAGTTTGACTCAGATGCCTTCAAGAAATTGGAGAAAAACGCCAGGGCCAAGAAATTGCTATACTTTGGCCTTGGTCCGGATGAGTACACTTGCATCTCAGAGTGTGATTCAGCAAAGGAAATCTGAAATGCTCTTCGTGTGGCTCATGAAGGAACCAACCAAGTCAAACAGTCCAGGATTGAGCTACTAATGAGAAAGTACGAACTGTTTAAAATGAGTGACAAAGAGACTGTGATAGATATGTATACTCATTTCGCCCACATCACTAATGAGTTGAAATCCTTAGGAAAGTCCTTTACCACTGAAGAATTGGTAAGGAAAATCCTGTGGTTTTTACCTTATTCGTGGGAAACAAAAGTTACAGCCATCCAAGAAGCAAAGAAGATGGATGAAATATCTTTGGACGAGCTCATTGGGAATCTACAAACTTACGAGTTGAGGAAAAACTCCCAGATGAAAGAAGAAACAAAGAAAGATCGAGGCCTTACTCTAAAGGCTATGGGGAGTGACGATTAGGATATAAACGAGGAAGATGTAGCCTTTGTAACTCGTAAGTTCAAAAAACTTTTCAAAAAGGTTGGAAAGAGCATCAAGAAGGGAAACAACAGCAAAGCACGTAACAATGACCAAGACCAAAACTTTGGATGCTTTACGTGTGGAAAACACGATCATGTTGTGAAATATTGCCCCATGCAAAAGGAAGAACAGACGTCAGAACAGTTCAGAAACCGAGGAAAGAAACCACAGCTGAGTGGTTCTGCCAGTCGATTCACTAAATGTTGAGTGATTATATTTAGTTTTGATGATAACAAATCCAAGTGTAAAAATTTGTTCTAGTAATGTTGCTCCAAACACGATCTCCAAACAGGCCTAACTGGTGTTTGTGATCTTTATTGTATAAACTGGTTTGCTACATGTGAGAACGTCTTCTAGACAGGTTTTACTTGGTGATTCTATATTAAGTCAAGAACACCATCTCGACAGTTGATTGTAAGGCATGTTCCTGAATTCTAGCAATGGAAAGAACAACCCCAGCAAACAAGGTGGCCTTGGTGTTCACAGCAGCTCTACAGTTGATTGTAAAGCGTGTTCCTGAACTTTAGCAATGCAAAGAACAACCCCAGCAAACAAGGTGGCCTTGGTGTTCACAGCAGCTCTACAAATCTCGGACAAGATGACTGGTTCAAAACAAGAAGTCTTGGGTATATAGGTTTTATTTAATTAGACTCTTGTTAATATGCCAATATTGAAAACATCATTTTAAACACCTCTTGAATCGGTATTTGCGCTAAGTGCTTCAGAACACCAGTTGCGAACAACCCTGCGAACAGGGTGCCTAGGGTGTTTCTGAACTGCAGTAGCCACACCCGGTTATCTTTGAAAATTTATTTTAGTTGGCTAAGATCTCCAGATTACTTTCCTTGAATTTCAAAACTGCTATTTCTCTGGAAAGGATATTTCTTGAAAATATTATGGGAGATTTTCGAAAATAAGTTTTGGGAGATTTGCCAAAACTTAAAGATTTCCTTTGACCATATTTTCGGATATGGTAAAGTTTCAAAAGCTGAAAATTTCTGGTTGCTTTTTTGAATCCACCTCACGGTTATGGGAAGATAAGGGTTATCTTTTAAGATATCAAATCCCTTATATTTTGGCAAAATTTTATCACTAGCCGTAGGAGAACATTTCCTGATTGAAAATCGTTTTCTATACTTAGCTGATTCTGTGACTTATGACCGTTGGTTTTTGTGTTTAAAAAACCTCAGCTTTTTCTCTCCCAGTAGACACACAACACACGAGAAAAGAGCAGATAGAAAACTCAGGTTGAATTTGCTTAAACACAGCTTTTTGAAAAATTCAGGAAAAATCAGAAAACACGGTCTACACTCAAAGATTCTTGAGCTTCATTCTGAAAAGCAAACCGTGACAAGCTGTGTTTGATTTTGAGTTTTCAAACCATTCGCATAATAGGATCTTCATTGTACCTTACATCTGCTTAGTAAGAAGCACCCCCTGTAAGGTGTTTGTAACCCTGATCTTGAATCAGAAAAGTGAGTGAGTGTGTCCTAGTCGTGTGGACTTGGACGTGTCTAATCTTGCGAAGGTTGGACGTGGTGTAACCTGTCTTTGGGAAGAAGGTTACGTGGTTGCAAGTTGTAACAAGGTGTGTTACATTTGTAACGTGTGAAGCCCGTTAGTGAAAGTGATTAAATCCTACACGAGGTAGGTCGTGGTTTTTCACACCTCAGTTGGGCTAGAGGTGTTTTCCACGTAAAAATTGTTTGTGCTTTATTTTCCGCATTTATCTTGGTGATTTTCGCATCTGCAATAATTGAGAACACCCGTGCAAACAAGCTATCAGGGTGTTTGTCATTTGAGAACAACCTCTACTAGGGTGTTTGTTATTTACAACGCGAAAATCAGACACCACAATTCACCCCCCTCTTGTGGTTGTATACTCACGAACTCAACAAGTGGTATCAGAGCGGGTTCTCTTACAAAAGGTTAACACCTTGAGAGATTCTGAAGATGAGTACCCCATAAGGAATTCTTGAAGGGCAATCCATTACTCGTCCACCCTATTTCAACGGCCAACATTATAGTTGGTGGAAGAATAGGATGGAGAACTATATTCAGGCAGAAGATTATGAATTATGGATGCTCATCAAGAACGGGCCCCTTGTTCCCACCAAGGTGCTTGAAGATGGTAAGAAGGTTCCCAAGGAATCCATAGAGTTTGATGCCGAGGACTACAAGAAAATGGAGAAAAATGCCAAGGCCAAAAAGCTTCTATATTTTGGCCTAGGACCCGATGAATACACCCGCATCTCTGAGTGTGAATCAGCCCAAGCTATCTGGAATGCTCTGCAAGTTGCTCATGAAGGTACGAGTCAAGTTAAACAATCTAGAATTGAGCTACTTATGCGACAATATGAGTTGTTTGATATGGGTGATCATGAAACTGTGATGGACATGTATACACGGTTCACCCACATCACGAACGAGTTAAAATCCCTGGGAAGATCTTTCACCACTGAAGAGTTGGTGAGGAAAATCCTCAGAATTTTACCTCGCACGTGGGAGGCCAAAGTAACAGCCATCCAAGAGGCTAAAGATATGAACAAGATCACCCTCGACAAGTTGATTGGTAATCTCCAGACCTATGAACTCCGAAAGAACTCACAGCAAAGAGAGGAGCAAAAGAAGGATCGTGGGCTTGCCTTGAAAGCACATGAGGACACTGACTCTGACCTTGAAGATGAAGAAATGGCTCTAATGTCCAGAAAATTCAAGAAATTCTTCAAAAAGGTCAAGGAAAACAACAAAAGAAAAGACTTCAGCAAGTCCAGAAACACCTCCAAAGAACAGCTCACAGGGTGTTTCAAGTGTGGCAAACCAGATCACTTAGTCAAGAATTATCCTCTGCTTCGAGAAGATCAGACGCCCGAACACCCTCGAAAACAGGGTCGAAAACATCCTGTAAACAATTTGGGTAAGCGATTCTCGAAAGCTATGCTGGCTGCTTGGGGAGATTCCTCTGAGGATGAAGGAGAATCTGAAGCTGAAGAAGGAGTCGTAGCACTTATGGCACAAAGTGATTCAGATTCAGATGATGAATCAACAATCAGCTTCTCAGATCTCAAGAACAAGGTACATGGTCTTAACAAAGCCACTTTAGAAGAACTTCTATATAATTTGATAGACACATGTGCTGATCTAAAAAGAGAAGTTCGTGACCTAGAGCTTGAAAATGAAATTCTTAAAAATGAAAAACTCGGTTTACATGAAAATGTTAATATACTCAAAGAAAACCTCTTTATAAAAGAAGGAGATTACTCTCGAATAGAGGAAAAACTCTTTGAGGTGGAAGGAATGGTTGAGTCCCTGCTCAAAGAGAACAAGGGTTTGCATGCTAATAAAGAAAAACTGGAAACCGAGCTTAGCACAAATAAACCCTGGAACAAATCTTCACAGGCCCTTGCTTGGTTAAACACTCACCACAGTCGAAACAAAAAGGGACTTGGGTATAAGCCTAAACGAACAGTTTACCCAATTCATAGAAAGTATGTGGGATTACCTGAAAATATTGTTTGCTTTCATTGTGGTAAAACTGGTCACTATCGATATTCTTGTCCTTTAAGAAAACATGCCAATGAAAAGAATAAAGGTATGTGAAACAAATTTGGATTAGAAAAATGAGCTTTACATGTCTAAAGGAATGGGACCCAAGTGGATCTGGGTTCCCAAAACTAACCCGTGATTTGTTTTGCAGGCTGAAGTGAGAGAGAACAATCCCACAAACAACCCAGCAAACAGGGTAAGAAACACCCTGTCAAACAGATCAGAAAACAACCTTGAAAACAGGCAGCTGTGGTATGTTGATAGTGGGTGTTCGCGGCACATGACTGGAGAAAGATCAAATTTTCTCTCACTTACAGCTTTGAATGGTGGGAGTGTAGCATTTGGAAACGGCAAGTCTGGGAAATTGTCGGTATAGGTAATATTGGTAAAACTCTCTCCCATTCAATTGACAATGTGCACTTGGTTGATGGTTTAAAGCACAATTTGCTAAGTGTGTCCCAACTGTGTGACAAGAACAACCTAGTGGTGTTCTCACGAACACGTTGCTTGGTTGTAAATGACGACACAGGAGATGTTGTGTTGAGGGGGAAGCGATGTCAAAATATTTATAAAGTCTGTATTTCCACTCTTCCCCAAAATAATCTGACTTGTTTAAATGCATTAAATGATGATATAATGCTATGGCACAAGAGACTAGGTCATGCAAGCCTATCTTTGTTAAACAAACTTGTTTCCAAAGATTTGGTTGTTGGACTACCTTCCATCAAGTTTAATGATGACAAGGTATGTGAAGCTTGTGCAAAAGGCAAACAAGTCAGATCTTCTTTTAAATCGAAAAAAATGTGTAAGCACTACTCGACCTCTAGAATTATTACACATTGATTTGTGTGGTCCCATGAGGGTAACCAGTAAAGGTGGGAAAAAGTATGTGCTTGTTGTAGTGGATGATTACTCTCGATTTACTTGGACCTTGTTTTTGGCATCCAAAGATGAAACCTTTGAGAATTTTATTGCCTTT
This sequence comes from Carnegiea gigantea, assembly GCA_029747015.1. Taxonomy (NCBI): domain Eukaryota; kingdom Viridiplantae; phylum Streptophyta; class Magnoliopsida; order Caryophyllales; family Cactaceae; genus Carnegiea; species Carnegiea gigantea. The sequence goes on along the minus strand of JAKOGI010001263.1, from coordinate 122,887 downwards.
CTCAAAAAGGTTGAAAAGAGAGTAGGACACTCCTTAATTAGCTTGAGATCTGATCATGGAACTGAGTTTGAAAATGCAAGTTTTATCAACTATTGTAATGAACATGGTGTTGATCATAACTTCTCAGCTCCAAGAACACCCCAACAAAATGGGGTGGTTGAGCGCAAAAATCGCACTCTGGAAGACATGACCAGAACAATGCTTATTGCTAGTGGTCTTCCTAGGTATTTTTGGGCAGAAGCATTGAACACCTCATGTTACATTATAAATAGATGCATGATCAGACCCATGTTGAATAAAACTCCTTATGAACTTTTCAAAGGCAAAAAACCCAATATTACGCACCTAAGGACATTTGGTTGTAGGTGTTTTGTGCATAATAATGGGAAGGATGCCTTAGGAAAGCTTGACCCTAGGAGTGATGTGGCAATATTCCTTGGCTATTCTTCTCACAGCAAGGCATACAAAGTCTTTAACAAAAGAACCTTGTGTGTTGAGGAAAGTGTGCATGTGCTTTTTAATGAATCTAAAGTGTTGAGTGAGAATGATGTACAGGAAGATGAACTTGAATTAGGTCTTGTTCGAAAAGAAGTGTTGCTCCAAGATAAACGAGGTAAGAACACCATGGAGAAAACAACTCCTGAAGGTGTTCCTCAGAACAGCAGGCAAGTGAACACCAAACAAGGGAAAACACCGCTGAACCCTGTTCGGAACCATGTTCTTCAGGAATAGACTTACAAACATGTGCAGAAACAGGCTCGAGAGATGATCGTAAGCATTATGTTACGACTAGAGTAGAGCATGGGTCTGTGGATCCTCTTACTCCACGACCATGAAAGCACCATAGTTCGCACCCTCTTGATCAAATCTTGTCAGATATTAATACTGGAGTGCAAACTAGATCTAAACTAAAGAATTTTTGTGCTTTCTATGCTTTTCTTTCTAACATTGAGCCAAAAAGTGTGAATGAAGCTTTTGCAGATTCAGATTGGATCACGGCTATGCAAGAAGAGCTTCATCAATTTGAGAGAAACAAAGTATGGCACCTTGTACCTAAACCTGCAGAGAGAACAATCATTGGAACCAAGTGGGTGTTCCGAAACAAACTGGATGAGTCAGGAACAGTCACTAGGAACAAGGCACGGCTGGTTGTACAAGGATACAATCAAGAAGAAGGGATCGACTATGAAGAAACCTTTGCACCAGTTGCTAGAATTGAGGCTATTCGAATCTTAATAGCCTTTGCAGCTCATATGGAAATCAAGCTATATCAAATGGATGTTAAAAGTGCATTCCTAAACGGATACCTTAAAGAAGAGGTGTATGTCAAACAACCCCCTGGTTTTGAAAATGGTGATTTTCCAAATCATGTTTTTAAACTTGACAAGGCACTTTATGGTTTAAAACAAGCTCCAAGAGCTTGGTATGAACGGTTGTCAAGTTTTTTACTTGAAAATGATTTTAGAAGAGGCAAGGTAGACAATACCTTGTTTCTAAAATCTAAGGGGGAACATTTTTTGATTGTCCAAATATATGTTGATGATATTATATTTGGTGCAACTCATCATGATTTATGCAATGAATTTTCAAATATGATGAGGAGTGAGTTTGAGATGAGCATGATGGGTGAGCTTAATTTTTTCTTAGGCTTACAAATCAAGCAAACTCCAAACGGCACCATGATCCATCAGCAAAAGTATATCAAGGAGTTACTTAAGCGTTTTGGGATGGAGTCAGCCAAACCCATAGACACTCCTATTTCTCCTTCAACCAAGTTGGTTATGGATGATGGGAGTCCCTCAGTTGAGGAGAAACTCTATAGGGGTATGATTGGGTCACTCTTATACCTAACCGCTAGTAGACCTGATATTGTTTTTAGTGTTGGTTTATGTGCCCGTTTTCAGGCTAACCCTAAGGAAACTCATCTTAAGGCTGTTAAACGGATACTAAGGTATTTGAAACATACACCCAATTTAGCTTTATGGTATCCTAAAGGTTGCAATTTTGATCTTGTTGGATATGCTGACGCTGACTATGCTGGATTCCTAGTTGATAGAAAGAGTACCTCAGGTATGGCTCACTTTCTTGGACCTTGTTTGGTATCTTGGGCTACCAAGAAGCAACATTCAGTTGCTATGTCCACAGCAGAAGCTGAATATGTTGCAGCAGCTTCATGTTGTGCTCAACTGTTGTGGATAAGGCAACAGCTTAAGGACTTTTGTGTTGACATTGGACGCATTCCTATTTTTTTTGATAACACAAGTGCAATTAATGTTGCCAAAAATCCATGTCAACATAAAAGAACAAAGCATATTGACATTCGACATCATTTCTTGAGAGATAATGTTAAAAAGGGTTTAATCTCTATGAATTTTTGCTCAACGGAAAATCAAATTGCTGATATATTCACTAAGGCACTAGCTAGAGACCAATTTGAGAGAAACAGACTGGAATTGGGGTTGGTGAAAACACCCTAAGAACACCTGTTCTCAGAGTTAGATCAAGCTGACAAAACACCCTATAATACCTGTTCTATCCACTTGTTTGCAATTATTGCTATCAAAACAGTGGTCTATGCTTAACAAATATGTGTAGTCTTGTGTGCTATTATGATTATTTATGAAGACTGCTGCCTTGGGAGATGGAGAAAGAGTATTCATGACAGACCTTGGAATAAGAGAAGCATGTTCAAGAACAGATGACTTGAACAGGTATGACTTGATTGTCATTAATGTATGCTGCCTGCTTAAATTCTAGGTGTTTCCTAGGTGGCCCTTCATAACGGGTAGGGAGTTTAAAAACCCCCTTTGCGTGTGTCTGTTTTCCCCGTCTTGCTCTCTCTCTCTCTCTCTCCTCTGTTCTTGCTTTCAAACCCTAGCAAAACCCTCTAAACCCTAATCTCTCTCCTCTAGCAAACAATGGCTTCCAACAACACCTCTCACTCAAAAGCCCTCGTTCTTGCTTCCTCAATCCCTGCTCCTTCTCGCCCAATCTCGTACAAGCCTTTCAAATTCCTGAAAAGCTTATCCCTAAAATCAGTGGGAATGGGGATGGATGATATTCCCTTTGAATGTCGAAGGGAATTGGTGTTCCTCGTAGGGGCAATTACTTGTCCCATTTTAGTTGAGTCAGAGGGAACAAAGTCGGGGTCTCAAGAACAATTCTTGGAAACCCCTGAAGGGTTTAATTTTGAGCCCTGTTCTTCTGGGTTGTTCTCTGACACTGCGACAGAAACAGGGGCTGCCTCTGTCGAAGGTGTGTTTGTGGAGGATCTGCATGTCGACTTCCAAGGGAAGTCGAATGAGTCGTCAGAGGAGAGTCTAGAGAAGAATTCTCTCCCTGAGGCTGAAATCTCCCCTCCAGTCTTTTAAACTGGAGAGAAAAGGAAGAGGGTGAAAATCGTGGCTAGGCGTAGCAGAACGCTAAGAACAAGGCCACAACCAAGGTCTCAACCCTCTTAAACTCCTCAATCCTCTAATCTCGAAAATCTGCAAGGCTAGCGTTTCAATCCTCTCATCGTCCCTCTAAACCCTCTGCTCCTATCATCGAGGAGATTTCTTCTTCTTCTGAAGGGTTTTCGAGTTCTGACTCTGAGAACACCACCTTCAAACAGGGGACACCGGTGTTTTCCGAGTCCTCTGAAGAACAATCTCCTCCAAAACCAACCAATAAACCTGCTGTGAAGCACTCTCCTGCCAAAACACCCCTCAAGCGAAAGCCCAAAACAGCCCCCCTACCAGAAACTACCACCTCTGTTCCTGTCCTTAAACGCCCAAAGCAGTTCACTCCCTCTCCTATGTCTGACAAACATGCGCAGTTGCTGAAGCGCAATGTCGTCAGGGGGAAGGTAGTGAATGTAAGCTTTTTCGAGGAACAGGGTCTGGGGGTGTTCTTGACCAAGCTTCGAGCCCAAGGCTGGCTTGAGTTGTTTGCAAACACCCAACAAGGGTGTTCTGTGCCCGAGTTGGCTGAATTCTATGCCAACTGCTCTGTCACAAATGGGGTAGTGACAAGTGCTGTCAATGAGTGTCATTTCTCCTTTGATGAAGCCACCCTAAGTGATATTCTGGGCATCCCCTCTCGTGGATTTGCTGTGTATGTGAGGGAAGACAAAACTGCCCTGGAAACAGCAGGCTCTTAGAGGTGTCCAAACGCCTTAGTCAAAAACAGGGCCTGAGAACACCCCTCTCGGTTAAGAAGGGTGAAATGACCTCCCTACACCAACTACTGTTTATGTTCACTATCAAGAACATAATACCGCGAGGTCAAGGGCGAAACTCAGCAGATGCCTTCGATCAATGTCTGGTGGACCTACTGGATCGGGAGGAACCAGTAAACCTCCCTGCAATCATGATTCGCCACATAGAGCGAATTGCGAACACCACCCGGGCACATGATCTTGGCTATGGGTTTCTGTTGACAAGGGTGCTTGAGCACTTTGGGATAGTGCTCATATGAAGAGTGGCGGCCTAAATCATTGATGAGATTGGGATTGACACTCTCCTAGGGTGTGGCTATGAGGTTGGCGAAGGGTCAGTTTCCAAACAGGGACGTCGACCACCTCGACCACCTGTTTCTGGGCAACCTTCCGTCAAGGTTGAGGCTGTTCTTGAGGACAATGCTCGCCTCAAGGATGAGCTCTCAGCTGTCAAGGCTGCTCTTGCTGAGGAACGAGCTCTCTCGGCCAAACGCCATGAAGATCTCCTTGCACTTCTCTCCACTCTTGCCCCCAGCATTCCTCCTCTGCAAACGAAACCACCCCCTGCTCCCTGATTGTATAGGCTGCTCTCTAGTCTCCTCCTTTCTTAATTTCGTTTTTTGGCATTGTATTTTTTTAATGCAATATCTCATTATTAATGCTTCTTGCCCCTTCTGCTACATACTTCTTTTCTTGCATTCATAATGTTGTTTATGCTTTTTAATGATGCCAAAAGGGGGAAGAAGAGTGTAACCCTCCTATTGACGAATGAACCTAGCATTGACTTAAGTGGACCTTGACTTACGTGGATCCCTATCAGCATTCAATTTTTTTTTTTTTTGGTCAATATGGTCACTTGGTTTGTCATCATCAAAAAGGGGGAATTTGTTGAGTTATTATATTTAGTTTTGATGATAACAAATCCAAGTGTAAAAATTTGTCCAAGTAATGTTGCTCCAAACACGATCTCCAAACAGGCCTAACTGGTGTTTGTGATCTTTATTGTATTAACTGGTTTGCTACATGTGAGAACAAGTCTTCTAGACAGGTTTTACTTGGTGATTCTATATTAAGTCAAGAACACCATCTCGACAGTTGATTGTAAGGCATGTTCCTGAACTCTAGCAATGGAAAGAACAACCCCAGCAAACAAGGTGGCCTTGGTATTCACAGCAGCTCTACAGTTGATTGTAAAGCGTGTTCCTGAACTTTAGCAATGCAAAGAACAACCCCAGCAAACAAGGTGGCCTTGGTGTTCACAGCAGCTCTACAAATCTCGGACAAGATGACTGGTTCAAAACAAGAAGTCTTGGGTATATAGGTTTTATTTAATTAGACTCTTGTTAATATGCCAATATTGAAAACATCATTTTAAACACCTCTTGAATCGGTATTTGCGCTAAGTGCTTTAGAACACCAGTTGCGAACAACCCTGCGAACAGGGTGCCTAGGGTGTTTCTGAACTGCAGTAGCCACACCCGGTTATCTTTGAAAATTTATTTTAGTTGGCTAAGATCTCCAGATTACTTTCCTTGAATTTCAAAACTGCTATTTGTCTGGAAAGGATATTTCTTGAAAATATTATGGGAGATTTTCGAAAATAAGTTTTGGGAGATTTGCCAAAATTTAAAGATTTCCTTTGACCATATTTTCGGATATGGTAAAGTTTCAAAAGCTGAAAATTTCTGGTTGCTTTTTTTGAATCCACCTCACGGTTATGGGAAGATAAGGGTTATCTTTTAAGATATCAAATCCCTTATATTTTGGCAAAATTTTATCACTAGCCGTAGGAGAACATTTCCTGATTGAAAATCGTTTTCTATACTTAGCTGATTCTGTGGCTTATGACCGTTGGTTTTTGTGTTTAAAAACCTCAGCTTTTTCTCTCCCAGTAGACACACAACACACGAGAAAAGAGCAGATAGAAAACTCAGGTTGAATTTGCTTAAACACAGCTTTTTGAAAAATTCAGGAAAAATCAGAAAACACGGTCTACACTCAAAGATTCTTGAGCTTCATTCTGAAAAGCAAACCGTGACAAGCTGTGTTTGATTTTGAGTTTTCAAACCATTGGCATAATAGGATCTTCATTGTACCTTACATCTGCTTAGTAAGAAGCACCCCCTGTAAGGTGTTTGTAACCCTGATCTTGAATCAGAAAAGTGAGTGAGTGTGTCCTAGTCGTGTGGACTTGGACGTGTCTAATCTTGCGAAGGTTGGACGTGGTGTAACCTGTCTTTGGGAAGAAGGTTACGTGGTTGCAAGTTGTAACAAGGTGTGTTACATTTGTAACGTGTGAAGCCCGTTAGTGAAAGTGGTTAAATCCTACACGAGGTAGGTCGTGGTTTTTCACACCTCAGTTGGGCTAGAGGTGTTTTCCACGTAAAAATTGTGTGTGCTTTATTTTTCGCATTTATCTTGGTGATTTTCGCATCTGCAATAATTGAGAACACCCCGTGCAAACAAGCTATCAGGGTGTTTGTCATTTGAGAACAACCTCTACTAGGGTGTTTGTTATTTACAACGCGAAAATCAGACACCACAATTCACCCCCCCTCTTGTGGTTGTATACTCACGAACTCAACACTAAAGCAATGGTAGCAGCATGGGGTGAAAGTTCTGAAGAAGAGGATAGCTCCCAAGACGAAGCTGAAGCATTGGCACTTGTGGCCAAAAGCGATTCTGATACCGACTCAGAATCAGATGAAACCATGTCTCAGATCAAGGAGAAGGCTAAAGTGAGAGGAGGCAACCAACTATGGTTCTTGGATAGTGTTTGCTCGAGGCACATGACTGGAGATTGAACAAACTTCCTCTCACTTACAGCCTTTGATGGAGGGAGAGTGGCATTTGGGAATGACAAGTTTGGAAAAATTGTCGGTATAGGTAAGATAGGTAAATCACTCTCTCACTCCGTTAATAATGTGTACTTGGTTGATAGGTTACAACACAATTTGCTAAGCATATCCCAACTATGTGACCAAGGTAATCATGTTGAATTCTCTTCAAATCAGTGCTTGATTATCAATGTCAAATCCGGTGATGTTGTATTGAGGGGGTGGCGATACAATAATGTGTATAAAGCCTGTGTTCTCTCACTTCCCTATAACCATGTGACTTGTTTAAGTGCTCTTGAGGATGATGTTATGCTTCGGCACAAAAGGCTAGGTCATGCAAGTCTTTCTCTTTTGAACAAACTTGTTTCTAAGGACCTAGTAATCGGACTACCTTTCATCAAGTACAATGACGACAAGGTGTGTGACGCTTGTGCTAAAGGAAAACAAGTAAGGACTTCTTTCAAGCCAAAGAAATATGTGAGCACTTCCCAGCCTCTACAACTCTTACATGTTGATTTATGTGGTCCTATGAGGATCACGAGTAGAGGTGGGAAGAAATATGTGTTTGTCATAGTGGATGACTACTCTCAACTCACTTGGACCCTGTTCTTGGCATCGAAAGATAAATCCTTTGAGAAGTTTCTTGTGCTTCTCAAGAAAGTTGAAAATAGAGTAAGACACTCATTAGTAAGTCTAAGGTCTGACCATGGAAAAGAATTTGAAAACTCGAGCTTTATTAATTATTGTAATGAGCATGGTGTAGATCACAATTTTTCTGGCCCAAGAACACCCCAACAGAACGGGGTGGTAGAGTGTAAAAATTGTACCCTAGAAGACATGACTAGGACAATGGGTGTCGCTAGTAGTCTCCCTAGAAACTTTTGGGCAGAGGCACTGAATACATCATGTTACATTATAAATAGATGCATGATCAGACCCATACTCAACAAGACTTCCTACGAACTTTTCAAAGGAAGAAAACCCAATATCATGCACTTAAGGGTGTTTGGACGCAAATGCTACGTGCATAGTAATGGGAAGGAATCCTTAGGAAAGTTTGACCCAAGGAGTGATGAAGCCATATTCCTAGGATACTCCTCACATAGTAAGGCATATAAAGTGTTCAACAAAAGAACCTTATGTGTTTAGGAAAGTGTGCATGTATTGTTTGATGAATCTAATTCCTTGGTTGAGCATGATGTACAGGATGAAGAATTTGAACTGGGTCTTGTCAGGAAAGACTCTTCGCTCACTCAAAACTCCATGGTAGAAAATGGTAAGTCTCTTGAAGGTGAAACAAGGGTTGGATCTGAAAATCCAGAAGGTGAACAGGAAGCCAACCAATCAGGGGGAAGCTCTGCTGAAACTGAATTGGGACAAAACTGATTCACTCATCCTGAGTCTTCCCGAACAGCAGTGGGAACAAGCTCGAGAACAGATTCAGACCCTATTTCATTAGGTGTTCAGGAGAGACTGTCTGCAGCTCCTCTTACTCAGTGACCTTGGAAACACGAGAGTTCTCATCCGCTCGATCAAATTATATCTGATATTAACATCGGGGTGCAAACTCGGTCTAAAGTCAGAAACTATTGTGTGTTCTATGCCTTTTTATCTAACATTGAGCCACGAACTGTTCATGAAGCTCTTGCAAATTCTGATTGAGTTATAGCTTTGCAAGAAGAGCTCCATTAGTTTGAAAGGAACAAGGTCTGGCACCTTAAACCACGGCCAAAAGACAGATTAATAATTGGTACCAAGTGGGTGTTCAAGAACAGGTTGGATGAGTTCGGAACAATCACTAGGAACAAGGCCAGGCTGGTGGTTCAAGGGTATAACCAAGAAGAAGGGATCGACTATGAGGACACATTTGCACCTGTTACAAGGATTGAGGCTATTCGGATCCTGGTAGCCTTTGCAGCACACATGGACTTCAAGCCATACCAAATGGATGTCAAAAGTGCATTCCTCAATAGATACCTTAAAGAGGAGGTGTTTGCAAGCCAACCCCCTGGTTTTGAAAATCATGATTTGCCTAACCATGTCTTTAAACTTAACAAAGCTCTTTATGGCCTAAAACAAGCTCCTAGAGCCTGGTATGAACGTTTGTCAAAATTCTTAATTGATAATGGTTTTAAAAGAGGTAAGGTAGATAATACCTTGTTTCTCAAATCAAAGGGGGAACATTTATTAATTGTCTAAGTATATGTCAATGACATAATATTTAGGGCAACTAACAATGATTTGTGTGATGATTTTTCAAAATTGATGAGGAGTGAGTTTGAGATGAGCATGATGGGTGAGCTTAATTTCTTCTTAGGTTAACAAATCAAGCAAACCTTAAATGGAACTATGATTCATCAACAAAAATATGTCAAGGAATTAATTAAGAGGTTTGGTATGGAATCGGCTAAGCCTATAGACACACCCATCTCGCCTTCAACCAGGTTGGTAGAAGATGATGGGAGCCTTTCAGTCGAAGAAAAATCATATAGGGGTGTGATTGGGTCGCTTCTGTACCTAACCGCCAGTAGACCTGACATTGTTTTCAGCGTTGGTTTGAGTGCCCATTTTCAGTCAAATCCTAAAGAAACACACTTGAAAGCTGTAAAACGGATTCTAAGTATTTGAAACACACTCCTGACTTAGCACTTTGGTATCCTTAAGGGTGCAGCATTGATCTCATTGGGTATGCATGCTGACTATGCTGGATTCCTAATTGATAGGAAAAGCACCTCAGTTATGGCTCACTTTCTTAGACCCTGTTTGATATCTTGGGCAACCAAGAAACAACATTCCGTTGCCATGTCCACAGTAGAAGCCAAATATGTGGCAGCTGCCTCGTGTTGTGCTCAACTGTTGTGGATAAGACAACAACTCAAGGACTTTTGTATTAACACACAGGGTGCATTCCCATATTCTGTGATAACACAAGTACAATTAACATTGCCAAAAATCCATGTCAACACAAAAGGACTAAGCATATTGACATACGTCATCACTTTTTGAGAGGCAATGTTGAAAAGGGCTTAATTTCAATGAATTTTTGTGCCAATGATAGACAAATTGCTGATATATTTACGAAGGCACTGAGTAGAGAACAGTTTGAGAGGAATAGAGTTGAATTGGGTATGATTAAAGGGACTTGAACATGCTTGTTTATCCCCCAGTGATTGACTAGTTAAAGAAACTAGGCCAAATAAAATGTGTTTCAGAAGATGTTGTCAAAAATTGTGTTATTGCTAGCACATGTGTGGAATATGAATCGCTAACACTTACTGAGATCTAATGATATTGCCTCTATTGTCCTGAGACACCGAATATTTAGCAGTCAGAATAAGTCTGGGAACTGATCCGATCTTTGTTTGCAAATACACTAGTAAAGTGGCGTGGCAGGAAAGTAAGTAGAAGAGGAAACTTCTCCTTTAAAAGAAAAGCAACCGTCTGACTACCTCCCCTTCTACTTTCTCTCTCCAAAAACATCGACCTTCCTCTCTTCACTCTCCACCCACTCGCCCGAAATTGCTCCTTCCTCCTGCTCCCAAAGTCTCCAAACCCTAACCTCTTTCTCTCGAACTTCTCCAATGATAAGCAACTAAGGCAACCACAACTCCACTGGGCAAAAGACCTCCTGCCCACGTTCTCTCCAGGACTGATTGTTGAGAACAAGGGGGAGTAACTGGTTCAACACTATGACTGAGGTATCGCCAAGCAACCCAGCACCTAGTATGAGCATTATTCCTCCTCTTTCTTACTCTATTTCAACTCCGATTTTGAGTTTCTGAAGAGTTTAGATCTAGGGTCTGTTGCATTAAACCCTAGGATGATCCCCTCTGCGAACCTAATTACTGGTTGGGAACTAGTTGAGTACAAACTGGCCAAAATTGAAAAGGAGGCTGTCGCATCGGATTTGGGGGAAGAGATGAGCACAAAAAGCACTATTCCTACACTTTTCACTGTGGACAGTGATGATGATGATGATGAACCTATTATACAGTTCAAGAGAACCGCAACACCCTCTCCCCAACCAACCTTCAAACCTGGCTTTAAGCGCCAAAAGAAGACCACCACTACACCCATCGTCCCTCTCAACACTCTGATCTATCAACGTCGAACAAGAAGTTTGGGACCTGCCTCTGTTTCCACACTGCCTGAGGATATAATTGAGATACCTGCCCCGCAGAAGAAAACAGCCCGTAAAACAGCAGCCCAAATACCACCCAAAACACCTCTCAAAACACCTGCCCAAATGCCTCCTCAACCTACTCCTTCCAAAGCCTCTGCTCCTAAGAGAGCAGCGCCAGAATAGCTAGCTGAACAGGTAGAGAAGTATTCTGAACCCTCCAGGAAGAAAACCAAAAAGGCCATGACCCTTCCTGAAAGATACCAACACTTCCTTCAAACATCTGTTGTTAGAGGGAAGGTAATCAAAATAGCCTATTTTCAGGAACAAGGGCTTGAGGCATTTCTAGAGAAACTGAGAATTCAGGGGTGGCTGGACTTGTTTATGAACACTCAGCATGGATGTTCTATTTCTGAGTTGGCTCAGTTCTATGCCCACTGTGTGGTCACCAATGGGGTGGTGATCAGCACAGTTGGTGGGCATAGACTTAGGGGAAATGCTTGCGACTTAGGGGAAATGCTTGGGTTGCCAGCTGATGGCTTTACTATGTATGTCCGTGAGGACAAGACTATGTTGGGAGAGGAGAGACTGCTTGAGCTAACTCAAAGATTAGCTCAGGACCCTACAATCACTAGGCCCCGATCTGTGCGTAAGGGGGAAATGCTCCCTTTGCATAGATTATTGTTTTGGTTTGTCATTAAGAATGTCATTCCTAGGGGTCAGGGACGTAATTTGCTTGATCTTATGGACATGTGCCTTACTGATCTTTTGGATCGGGGTGAGAAAATCAACTTACCCGCGATCATGATTCACCACATTGCCCGTATTGCAAACACGTCCAAGGATCACGACATGGGGTATGGGTTCCTGCTGCCTTCAGTATTTGAACAGTCCGGGATTACACTGCAAAAGAGAGTAAGCCTCCAGAATATGGATGAAATAGGGGGTAGTACATTGATAGGGTGTGGATTTCAAGTGACCAAAGGTGGGAACACCGATTCCGAACAGGGGTTCCAAACACCCTTCTGCCCTGTTCTCAAGGAACCATCATCCTCCAGTACCCCTACTCTGAACATCCTTATGCAGGACCAGCTCTCCCTGCAAGGTGAAATTATAGAAGTCAAGAAGGCCCTTGTTGAAGAACAGAAGCTGAATGTCCAATGACATGAGGCCCTTCTGCTTGTCATTTCTGCCCTTACCTCTAAATTCTCTCCCCCTTCCATCTGAACTTGAATATTCCCCTCTCTCCTTGCTACTTATTTTTGTGTTCGCTCCTCCTACTGGTGCATGAACACTTTGGAGTGTGACTGTTCGTGGATGACTTTTGTAGTTTTAGGATCTTTGCTTGTTCTATGCTTCTTATTTGTGCGTGACTTAGATGGCCAATATCCGTACTGTATTGTATGCTTGAGTGTATCGCTACTATTTCCCACATTACCCCTGGGGTGGTGATTACATCTATGTTGGACTCAGACCTTTAGCCTCTAGACCCTTCGATGATGTCAAAAGGGGGAAGATGAGCATGACCTTAGTCCTGATTAGTTTGTCCAGTTTAAGTTGACATCTCACTACTGTTCCTCTTACTTATGTACCTTGCATAAAATTTTGATCTTGTCTATTCTGGCACCAGCCTATCCTGCTTTGTTTTTGACTCCTGTTTCGACTTAAGGTCATTTGGTTTGCCATCATCAAAAATGGGAAAATTGTTGACCCAATTAATGTATAAGGTTTTGATGATGACAATCCAAATGCCTTAGTCAATGTGTTGTGAGCTATGTGTTGTGCTTGAGTTGTATGTTGAGACAGGATTCGAACAAATATATAGAGCAGTTTGAATGAGCTTAGAGCATCATGATGATATTGTGTGAAGAAATTAAGAACACTCCCTCAGAACAGTTCAGGGAGTGATTAAATAGAATTATGAAAGAAGCAGTGAAGAACACTCCCTCCAATCAGTTCTGGGACTGGAAGCATAGACTTATACAAGAAGTCTTGTTGAGAACAAGAGTCTTAGGATTGAATGTGTGTATGTTAAATTCTTGTTAATATGCCAAGTAGAAGATCTCCAATTTAGCATTCACTTTGAATGGGTTTAGGGGTCAGAACACTGTCTCAGAACTGGTCCATTAGATCCGAACTACAATGTTCTGTGACTAGAACAAAAATACGATTTTCAAACATTTTTTTAAAGGATTTGTTGACTGTTGATTTTCTAGAAACAAATTAGGAATAACTTTCCTAATGGTATTTGAGTCAAAAAGGATTTCTTTCACTACAAATATTGTTAAAAGATTTGATTTTTTTTTTTAGAAGAATATCCACCAAATATATCTTGTTTTTGGAAAGATAAGATGAATAGAAAGATATGAGGGATCTCCTATTACAATTTGGAAAGAAGAGTTCTCCTCTTCTTCATCTCCTTGCAGCCCAAGGATTCGAGAGGAACAAGGAATTTTTCACACATTTCTTATTTAAGGAAGACTTATCCCTCATTCTTACATAGGGTTTTCCACCGGTTTTCATGAGTTCTTAAATGTGCTGAAATTGCTTTTGAGTCTGAATTTTTGTGTGAGAAAAACCTTTATAGTGTGTGCTTAATTGAGTCTTCGTCGTTGGCATAATAGGTGCTGTATTGTGCCTTGCACTTAGCTTATTTAGAAGTATTCAAGTAAGGTGTTCTTGATCTCTTTTCCATTATCGTGATTAGAGGTTGTCCAAACTGTTGAACGTGGTCTCTTAGAAGACGTGTGGACATTGTGTCCGCGAGTGTTTTGTCCAAGTCTAGGGAGACTTTGGTTGTGTGCTTGTAACTAGAGTCTTTGGTAGACTGAGTTATGTATGTTATGATTGTAACGTGTTCGGCCTGGTTTAGTGAAAGTGTTTGCTGAAATCCTGCAAGTGGTAGGTCGTGGTTTTTACACCTCAGTTGGGACAGAGGTGGTTTTCCATGTAAAAATTTTGTGTCTCCTTTACTATTTTCGTAAATTATTGTCGTTTCTATTTCACTGAGAACACACATCGCAAACAGATCTCACGAGTGTTCTGAAATAAGTTTGTCTCTGTTTCACTAGAAACATTTACTCCAAATAGTTCTCACGAGTGTTTTTGAGACAGTTTGAAAAATTGGTAGACACAATTCACCCCCTCTTGTGTCCTTGTAGATTAAAATCTTACAATGCAGGAGTGATATATTATTGCTCTTTGCATTGCCAAGCATTTAAAACATATCTGAACAAATGCTTTAAGCTCAAGGATCTCAGACTCTTAAATATTCTTTGGGCATTGAGGTAGCAAGGGCACCTTGGGGAATTTCTTTATGCCCAAGGAAGTGTACTTTGGGCATATTGTATGAAACAAGTATGTCAGGTGAAAAACTAAGTTTTTTCCTATGGAATAATGCCATAAAGAATTTACTGATTTGGGGGATCCTACTAAAGCTCCTTCTCAGTAAAAGACACTAATTATTAAATTAATTCATCTCACCATCACCTCATCCAAATATAAGCTATTTAGTCCATGTCCTCAATTATTTCATAGATGACTATAGACAACCCCTTAGGATGCTGCCATCCATTTGCCACATACTTAAAGTCTTGCCGTATACAAGGTCCACTTCTGCCAGCCGACACCAATCTCAATTTTCAAGTCTATTGTGGATTAGACTGAAGAATATGCCCTTTGTCATGACGCTTAGTCGCGAGGTATATTGTTAAGATGAGCTTAGCTCCTATCTCATGGAAAGCTAACAAACGAAATACTGTTTCTCGATTTTTAGTTGAAGCGGAATATAGGGCAACGGCTAATGCTACTAGTGAGGAGTTTAGATAAGAAATTGGTTGAAATTTGTCCATGTTCTAGTTTCTACTACCAAGATGTATTATGATAATCAAAGTACCCCACATATTGCGTCCAATGTTGTTTTTCATAAGTGTATAGAACACACTAAAGTGGATTGTCATTTTATTCGAGAAAAAATGATGCCATGCATTATTACCATACAATGCAAACATTTCTCAAAGCAATTAGTAGATATTTTTACTAAGGCATTATGGCAAAATCAATTCAAGTATCTTAAGGGGAAGTTAGGCGTTTTCAATCCCCATGCTCCAATTTGAAGAGTAGTGTTAGGAAAGTTATACTTGGACTTGTATTCATGGTAGCCTCCTTGTACGACTAGAATTTTGATTGATTAGTAACAAAAGGACATAACTATGAGGAGGCAGACAACTTTCTCCCACAAAATTACAGCTTCAATTTTCTGAAGTTGGAGGAAGTTGAAAATAGTTAGAAACAATAATAATAAATAAAGTTTCTAAAAAATGAAATAAATTGGACAAGTTGGAAAAAGCTGAACAGAATTAAAAGAAGCTAGAAAGAGTTAAAAAGAGTGAAAATGAAATGAAAGATGAAAGTTAGGTTACAAAAATCAGACGATTAATTGTCATGTGTTAGAGGAACATGGACTAGAGAAGAAGACTAACCTATCAAGTATTAAGGCTCCTAAGAAGGTCTGTTTACTCTACAAAAATTTCAACCAAGGCAATAGGCTTGAAATCCAAAAAAGAATCACAATACGTGGCTAAGGTAGTTTGACTGATCAGCAAACCCATCCTTGAGAAGTGTGCATATAGGGGTTATTACTTATTACGTTAATTAGATCCTCAAACGCATATATAGAGCACCCAAGTATAGGCAAGGATTGTTTGCCTTCCTCCCCCTATACTAACCTAATAGGCCTTCTGAATAGTAGCTCATGTTGCTCGATTTTTTTTTTTTTTTGGGTGTAGATCAGGTGCTATGCCCTATGGAAAATATTATGACGTAGAGTGTCAGGGCCAAGTGACCCCTACAACATCTGCATTCAAAACATCTATGAGCTCTTTAGGAGGAAAAGTAAAGGAAACTGCTCCTAACTCTCTATAAAATCCTAACTTAGCTAGCTTATCAACCACACAATTAGTCTGTCGATAGCAGTGTGATACTTTGATGTCCCAACCTTCACAATCAATTGGCTCTTTGCATTGGGAAATGAGGTATTTGTGCTGTGGGCTCAATGAATCACTACCACATAGCATCCCTACAATAATCATAGAATCCACTTGCATCCATACCTATTTTAGGCATAACATTCTAGCTATATGAAGCTCATGTAGAATAACTTTCAATTCAACTTTGATTAAGGTACAAGTCCCAAAAGTTTTACTAAATCCTCGAATCCACTCTCCATTGGTTACCTTGGATCACTCTTCACTTGCTGTTATACCCGGGTTGCCCTTTGATGCTTTCGTATTGAGAAGTTCCCATCACTTTCGGAGGCACTTCCTACCTTATCAAAATTTCCTTGCACCCACCATTGTCATGAACTAGTAGCGTTGCTTCCAAACTCGGGGCATGGACCACCCTCCAAATCGGATCAAAAGGAATAGGCCCTTATTAATCAGGACATCCTGCGAACCTCTAAAAGAGTGCATTCCTTCACTTCCATAAATACCATAAAGTAGTTAAGAACTTGGTGTCCCAAGTCGGATCTCCATATCTTCCTTTAACATTATCTTCCATCCATTACTTTAAAGAAGAATGGGAAGAAATATATTGCATACCTTGACTCCCAAGAAATCACCACACCGTCCTAGCATTACGGTAGCTTCCCAGAATGTGCTTCTCCATTTCCTGCACATGCCCTCATCATGTAGCACCATCCAAATGAAGACTTGAACCTATTGCGCTAGTTTAACTTGCTAAACCTAACTCCAACTACCCTCATGCAGTGATAGTGGGTCATGTTGAATAATTGAAATAGCTGAGTTCAAGTGCTTTGACTCTAATCCAAAATAAGTTATCTCCGACCCCCTCTTCCGTTAACTCAAAAGATGCAATGTGTTCAAGCACCAGCTTGGGTAGATCCTCCACAAAGTTATCCCACTTCCAACCCCCATCTTGGTTCCAATGCTCACAGGCCAGTCGTTTCAGAGCCTTTGTTGAGACGTATTAACTAGCAAAGACCTACAAGGGTAATGGTTCAACCCCCTTATCGAGCTAAAAATCCCTGAGGCATCCATCACCCACAGTTTTGCCTACGCCATGCTTAAAATTAGGAAGATTCTCAATAATACCTTGCCATCTATTTGAGAAGTTAGTCACTACGGTTTTGTTTTATGGGTGAAGGAGGTCTCGTCCTTAATAGTTTTTAAAGCATAAAACCCCAGGTCATAGAGCCTTTCGGTCAATGCTACCCTAAATTCGTTAACAAGGCAACATTCAAATCCCTTATAGCGTCTAGACTAAGCCCACCTATGCTTCTTAAATGTGTACCAAGGTCCTAGATACTAGATGTACTCATCGCTCCATATTTGTGTCCCCCATAAAAAAATGTCTACTGATCAATTTCTAGTAATAGTTTGCGTCACATAGGACAAAATTGCACAAATTATGGATTAGATAAGTATAATCGATCTTGATGGAGATAAACATTTACTCATCCAACCCGTAAGTCTCTTATCTACTCTCTCAATAACCCCTTGATATGTTGCTCGGGCGATCTATCTATCCAATGTTGGCACCCCTAAGTAACATCCTAAATCCTCTGTTTGTGGCATATCAGATATACCATAAATACTCTCAGCCACTTGTGGACTAGTATTACTAGAAAAATAAACATTTGATTTTAAAAAACTCAATTTCTGCGAAGCAAGGTAAAATCAATCCAACCAGTCTTTAACTATTACTATATGCTCAACAAATGCTTTAATAAATAGCATTATATCATCCACAAAGAATAGACTGGAAACTTTTGGGCCTCCCTTGCTAGGAGGCAATGGGGCCCAACAACCCCGTCTAACTTCCTATCCAATCAATTGGGGGAGCTTCTCCATACAAGTTGCAAAAAGGTGATAATAGATCACCCCGTTGAATACATCTCCTAAGAGCAAACTCTTTTGTTGGTTGCCTATGCTATAAAATACTAAGAGAGCACAAGGAAACATAGAGGATGATAACTTCAATTAAAGATTGGGCGAGTTTCATATCCATCAATGTGTCGCACAAGAAAGACCATTTCAACCTATCATAAGATTTTTCTAGCTTAATTTTAATAGCCTTCTAACCTTTCGCCCCTTGTTTATTCGATATGGAGTGCATTACAAACATAATAATAATATTATCCCCAATCTATCAACCTAACACAAAGTTGGATGGCAAGGGAGAGATCAACTTAGAAAAATTTTTAATCTCTGCATTATGCATATGGTTACCATTTTATACACCGTGTTGAATATTCTAATAGGCCAAAACTGTGTAATGATCTAGGTTTGCCAACCTTTAAGATTAACAAAAATGAAGGTGTCATTCAGTCTCCTATACATAAATTCACCCCTCAAGATACCCAAAACCGTCTCACACAAAGGTCCACCTAAGCAACCAATAATTCTCGAAATAATAACGATGAAACCTATCCAAACCCGAAGCCTTCAATTGCGCCTTAGCCTTCGGCGCATCAAACACATCCTTAGTCATGAATGGCTTAGTAAGACCATAAAACTATTCAACACTCAGTTGAGGAAATAGCCCCTATGGTATAACACTTTGATCACCTTCCAGTTGTGTCTTATTGCATAAACCTACAAAATAGTCCTGCACCTTGCTTTTCACCACCTCTAGCTCAGTCACCAAATCTCCCTTCAAATTCTACAGGGCTTTAATTTTATTGTACCTCCTCCTTATAATTGTACTAGTATGGAAGAGTAGGTATTGGGATCCCCACCATGAACTGCATCCACCCTAGCTTTCTAGATCCAAAGCATCTCAATTTGATTAAGTACTTCTCTTAATTCCCTTTACAGTTGAATCTCTAACTTTAAGAGATGTCTGCTGCCCTCACTACACAGATGAGTTTGAATGCCCTAAACGTGAGTCAAAAGCTTCCTTTTTCATTTAAAAAGATTCCTAAACACTTTCTTGTTCCACTTACTAAGACTTGATACCATAGAATAAAGAGCTGGTGTAATAGCTATGATAGCATTCTAATGATTCTGCACCTCCTAGTCAAAACCTACATGGGAAGTCTACACAACCTAAGGTCAGAAAGGTTTAAACCCCCTTAGAATGGCGTAAAACCTCGAGTCTCTATCAGTTGAGGTGAGTGATCTAAATAATTTTGTAATAGGGGTAGCATAGCTCTTTCCTAAAAATATGTCTCCAGCTTATGTTACACAAGGCTCAATGCAAGTGAGCATATTTTCTTGTTTCAACATAGTTACCTTGCATCTATGTGAACTTAGGCCCTAGGAACCCTAAGTTAACAAAACCATTGTTCTCAATCCAATGCTTAAATTTTATCACATTGCCTTAGGATTTCTGGGCCCTAATGATCCCATTCCTTCAAATTAATTGCGTAATTGAAATATAAGTAATCAAAGATGTTGAATTGTAGCTGCAAACTTCTTAATCTTATCCTAGAATCACTCTTTAGCCTGCTGTTGTGTAGTTACATAGACAGTGGTAAATAGTCAAGGTCACAAACTCCTTTTGTTGATCTAAATTGTTATAAATTGCTCATGAATCTGAATAGTCTCTACTGACATCTCATATGAATTGAAAAACAATCAGATGCCTCCCTGAAAGCCCTGATCCTTCATTTAATGCCACCTATTATAGCCAATATCTCTACAAACCTTATCTATTCTCTCGCTACTAATGTGAGTTTTAAAAAGATCTAGGACATGTCGTTTATGTAAACAAAGATGTTTTTTCAGCTCATTCAAGAACTATCTAGTACCTACACCATAAACATTCTACACCAAGACTTTCATGTCCTGCAACCCTACCATCTACCTTGAGCAGTGTTGCTTGTATTAATCTGCAATTGATTCATCGATAATCAGTGGGAAAAAAAGACCCCAAAGAATTAACTATCTATAGGTATGTTAGCCCTCCCACTCCCTAAAGAGCTATTAACCTAATTAGTAGGACCGTAATCCCAGCTGATCCCTTAGCTTGGGGGTCTCTCTTGAGGTGTACATAATAAGGTGGGTTGATCATTTGGGTTTGTATGTGTACTGGGTAGGGGAACTTAGCTCTCCTTGAATTCGATTCATCCCCTCTATTCATGAGGAGCCTAGGATCACCTCTGCTTAAAACGTTATGCAGCATGTGGAAGCCTTCTACCCTGACTAGTTTTGTGAGCAAAGGTTTCCACCTGGCTTTTTGAAGTCCTAGATGTAGGCACTGGATTAAAACTCTATTTCCTTATCTAAAGAGATGTCATCTAAAGGTACACGAGAATGTTCCTATATCACATGGGAAAAGGTATCCCTTACCATACTAGAATTGGCTTCTTAAACATTCCCCTTATCCCACACCTCAAGGAGGACATACTGTTCATCCTCGTGACCCATCAAGTGTCGTTGTCTTCCTTCTAAACTATCATCATACACCCATTGAATTTCAATAGCATAGCCCACTTAGGGTTCTTGCATTTGTTCCTTCATATCATTATCCTCCATGAGATACTCATCGCCCAAAGCCCTATAATCATTTTGCTCCCTTTGTCCGGAATCACTTGGAGTTGGGCCCCTGACCTAGTCTATAGAGTCACTCCTGTCTTAACACTATGTTTTGAGTCATAGACTCCCTTGATCATTGCGAAAGTGTTTTAATCTTCCTTTGTAGTCTTACATCTTGGTTTCCAAACCATCATCCAACTCCCATAGGTGGCTCGCTCCGTTGATAGCAAAATCTCCTCCAAATTCTTTTGAGCTGGTTGTTTCTATGTCGCATCAACTTTTAAGTAGCTTTTAATGGGAAGCTTTCTTCCTTGTGTCCTTGCTTATGATAATTAAAGTAAATCATCCACAAACCCTCATAGTATATCCTCTAAATTCTTCCATCAAACTTGAACTTCGAGAGAAGTGGTTTTGTGGGATCAACCTTAACACATGGTCCAGTTAATTGTCCGCTTTTGACCTTAATAGTTATATTGCTAACTTTATCACCTAACCAATTTTCCACCCAGTCTTATTCAACAAGAAATGATTATTGAAATACTCAACCCCTAACTTGGGAATTCTCACCTATATCGTTAATTTTTTAAGCTTGTCCTTCTCAGGAACAAAATAGGGAACCCATTCCCGAATAACTAGATAATTATCATCGATCATTCGAGGTCCTCAAAGTCCTCTCAATTCATGACATAATAATCAAATCTTGTATCTATAAGAGAGAAGTCCCCTTTAAACACCCTTTAAGTTTTGAGTCGCTTCTTTAACAGCATGGATCCCACTCGTTTATCAAAACGTTTCATAATTAGGGCATCCCTTTAGGCTTCCCGCAGCATTCGCTTCGCCTATGCTATTAACAAAATTATAGGGCATGTCAGTTCCTCATTCTCTGGTAGCTTGTCATTCTCAGACACACATCCATAATCCATAGGGCACCATACCAGATTGTCTATTGTCTTAAAATGCAAGTTAGGGATGTTACGTTGTGATGTGCCACGATACAACATCGCTACTTCCCAGTTAGCCGTCGAATGGGGCTCTATGCCAACATTAGGTTGCATTTCTGACACCCTTCGAGAATCCAGATCCATCATTTGCACATTCACATCCACATCCTCAATGCTTTTGAATTCATATAAGGGATCCATAGATGTTTGCTTTATTTTCTTGATGGAGCAGTTTAACTGATTTTTCTCTTCACTTGTTTTCGTCCTAGTACTAGCGTCATCACCCCCAATAGCACTACCACTTCTAACCCTATTTCCACTGCTAGCATCCATATCACTTAAGATCTATGAACTGATAAGATTTGGGAAATTTAGGGCATGTTATAGAATGTTTACTCTTATAAAAGGAGAAAATAGAGCAGCTAACCACTGAACAAAATTAGGATATATAATTTTGACATTATCTAATATATCGTAATTTTCTTGACTATTTGTTTACTCTATTTTCTTCTTGAATGTTTACTCTTGTAAAAGGAGAAAATAGAGACATTTTCATTGCATTGCCTCATTTTTTAAATCATGGTAAATTGGACCCCACTAGTCCTTTATGTTTGGATAAGACCAATGCGGTTTATAAGTCCAATGGGAAGGGGGTAGAAAGTGGCAATCTGAACAAGCTAGGCCCAAAGGCCAATGAAGGTGAAGAAACCTCCTTTTTAGAAGAAAAATGCATTCTTCTAAGTTCAAATCTAGACATCCTAAATGGAAGATGCCTCACATGTCACTTGATCATCTAGAGCTCATTGGTTCTTTCTCCATGTAGATACTACCTTTATGACATAATTACATGAGAACAAGATAAGAAACACAATTTCTTAGTCAAAGTTCCCTTTATTAGCTAAAAGAAGTTAACAAAGGAAGGACTATTTAGATTGCATATAAGATACTGTACATCCTTAAGGTCGTAACTAGTGCCTTTAGAAGAAAAATTAGGAATCAATATAGTTCTTTTAACAAACTACACATAGTATCTGTATAGATTTTTTTAAATGATTGAATATTGTAACGTAATTTTTGTCCTTCTTCTAGGTGAATATCTTGGTTGGAATAGGTGGATCAATTCCTTTTCTAAAATATGGACTTTTTGGAATTTTGTTCCATTGTATCGTCAAAAATATAACACATTAATCAATTAATAAAAGAGATATTTAATAAATGTTTGGAGTTAACCAGAAAAGTTTGGGTAGAATTAGGTTTCCACACGTGGGGCAAAAAATTGGATCGTTTCGTGTTTCAAGCAGGTTGGAAATTGTTAGGACTTCTTTATTGGTAAGTGGCCCATGCTTTCAACCACTAGCACGCAATGGTTTTTTAGCTATTGTTGCTTGCTGTTTGCAGACTACAAACTGATGTCATGAGAGAAACAATTTCTCAGATAGAGTTTTTCTACTTCAAACTTAGCTATGTTAATCCCTTTTAGGTTAAACTTAATTCAGATTTGAATATTATAAATGGAGAGAGTTTGCATAGGAAGAGATTTATTCATTAAGTATTAACAATAACTTCATTACAATCAACTAGACCTTTTTTTGGGGGGGAGGGGGGGAAGGGGGAGGAGGCTTCTAGGTGAAATACAGTTTAGGGCATCCTTTTTGTATTTTGACCTGTACTAAGTGAAAGGATCGTATTTAGAGATAACATAGAATTATGGCATGAGACAAAAATGCTTGCACTTTATAGTCCCCTTTAGTTGGTAAAAGATAGTTCTTCATCAACCATACGACCTAAGGATCATTTTTACATTTGAATAAATTAAAATGTCATACTCTCAACAATGTTCAAATCACGATGCAAAGACAAATTTTGAGCCTTAAATAAATTAGGCAAGAAATTGAGTAACATTGAATTTTTGTATTGATATTGTATATATGGGTATAATCTCTGTATTGAATACAATTAAAGTAATCATTTGATTTGATTTTCTTGGTGAACTTGAGCGAATTTGATCTTGAGAGATGGCCCAAGAGGCTTAATCCCAATCAAGAAAAAGTTTTTTTTCCCCCCCGAGAAGATGACGTGTGCTTCAGGTGCTTGTTATCTTCCTATAGGGAGAAAATGTTTGAGCTTTTGAATCCTTATAGGTGTCCACCTTAGAATGAGGAGAGGTAAGGATCTATTTATTAGAAAAATTCCCTTCCTCCCCCTAAAGGCCAAGATGAACCTTGACCTATTTGGACATACAACTGGGCTTCAGCTTGAATCTATTTGACTTGGGAGTCTAGGTTGACTTGGTGTTTTAGTAACCAATTTATTGACTTGGTAATCTGTTCAGGAGTTGATTCGACCGTGGAGCTATACTAAGGGGTCAAACTAAAGCCTTAACTGGACTTTGACTTAGGGATAATCAAGCTATTGAATGAGCTTTGACTTGGGAGTCGCTTGGGCTTTGACTGGGCCTTGACTTGGTCGCCGACCTTGGCATTGAGTGGGCTTTGACTTGTACCTTGACTTGGTAGTCAATCTGGGCTTTGAGTGGGCTTTGACTTTAGAGTCAATTGGGCTTGGGCTATGACTTGTGAGTCAATTTGAGCTTAATTAGATCAATTAAAAGTGTTGACCTGACATATAATTTTTTTTGGTGCCTATAAATTATTACCTCGAGACGAGGTCATGTACAAGACTTGTATTATTTAAGCGTGATTGGCGCCTCAAATGTTTTTAACTTGTCATATTGGGGACTTCATTGTCGGACCAACACAAAAAATTTATACTCTTATTCTACATTGTTCCACCAAATATTGTGTGATCCTTAATTTGAACATGATATGCCACCTTGGATAAACCCAATGTAAGGGACACCAATTCTTGCTTATATCTAACTGGTCAGGCCTCAATGCAAGAACTATTTTATTTGGCCAGCCTAAGACTTCAGCAAATCATCGGTTACCATTTAAGGTAGCAGCACTGTAAGACCTCACACTCAGATATAGGGACCTCAAAATACACAATTTCACATCCAAGTTTAGGGGGTGTTGTTTTCATATATAGAATGGGCTGCTTGGAGAACTAGTTGGTGAAGATAAAGACCTCTACTTTTTCGACATTCTTACATTTTGTCGGCCACCACCACACAATACCACGTTCATCTCCTTGGGGGCACTCTCAGCCCTTCTTAATATGTGGTAACCATCATCAAGACCCTATCCTTGTTTTTAATTCCTTCGTTGTCGTACTAGCATGTTCCCTCTTTCTCCCATTTAATAATTTTCCGATGCCTTAGCTAGTTGGCTTCACATGAATGACCTTGCCCATGAAAAATTTCAACTTTGCCCGCCCCCTTTTTTTGTGTGATGCATAACTAAATTATAGTGAAAGCTTGTAACTGGGTTGAATTGATTCAAGTAATTTGTCTGTAGCTGTGTTTAATGCCCAACTTCTCTATTTATTTATTTCGAAGTTGGGATCCTTTTTCTTTTTTCTAAAGTTGGAGTTTTTCATCAATTTGTTCTAACTAAAGTTGGGTCCTTGTTAGGGGTTGCGCCATTAAATAATTATGTATAATTTTGCCACATTGATCTCTAATATCTAACGGTGCCAGCATTTGACGATGCTTCCTTCGTGATTGTGATGAGTGATTGAATATATATAAACTTTGCCTTGAAAAGTTATACTGTGCAATGCATCGAAAACCAAATTTGGACCTTTATAATTATTTTTCTCTTCATAAAAATTAGAGGCTAGGCTAATATGATTGATGCTTAGGTAGTAGACCGTGTTATTAAATATATTTTTCTTTTCAATGGAAGCTCCAGCCACCACGCTTCTATTTAATTCACAAGGTTAAAGTTGTCCCCTTTTGTGCCACGTAGGTCTCTTTTTTGTCTATTCTATAGACTTAGTACTCTTGGTGATGCTATTGTCTCGAGACAGATAATCTGATTATCATACATTATGGGTGAATCCCTCATCTCTTTTCTTTTCTATTTTACTTGTCAAAGTTGGGTTTTTTTTCGACGATTTTATTTAAGCATGAATGATTATGACTTGTTCGTGTCGTTCGGTCACCACGAGTAATTATTTGTATGCCAGGATGCCCCTTTTTTGGGTTGCATTTGTATAAGTTGTGTAGGTTGGTAAGGCACTTGAAAGACCACTTACAAACGTCCACATGCCATAAGGGTAAATACTTAAAGACCTACTTGCAAATGCAGTTTAGCACTAGGCTTTTTAGGGCCTAGAATAAAAACCCACAGGCCCTAAATGGTATGAAAATTTGAAGGTCCCACTTGTGGAGGTGGTTCTACTGTAAGTGGCATAAAGACTTGAAGACCACTTGCGAATGTAGTTTACCTCTAGGCCTTTTGGGGCCTAGAATGTAAACCTCAATGCCCAAAGTGGTATAAAGATTTAAAGACCCACTTAGGATGCAGTTTGATGCTAGGCGTTTCAAGGCATAAGATGTAAACACACATGCCTAAAGTAGCATAAAGATTTGAAGACTCACTTGAGAACACGGTTTATCACAAGGCCTTTCAAGCCCTAAAATGTAAACCTACATGCCCAAAGTGGTATAAAGATTTGAAGACTCACTTACGAATGCGGTTTACTGCTAATCCTTTAGGGGCGTAGAGTAGCAACCCACACACTATAAGTGGTGTCGACCAGCAAGTAGCAGCTTGGCGGTAAAGAACTGACCATTTTAATTGATTTTTTTCTCTCCTTTTTTTTTTTGTTTCTTCTGGATGTTATTTTATTTGTTAGTTTCCTCACTAAAAAAAGTAGGAAATTAACATTAAGTTTTTATTTTCAGGTGATTCATAATGATTCACCTCAAGGAATTTTAGCAAAATAGCATGTTCTTTTTCTTCGTTATAGATAAGGGGGATGAGAAACCCAAATTAGAGACTTCCTTCCTTATTCATTGTTCCTTGCATAGGCCGAAAGCTAACTAGGTGCCCACTATACAGCCATTTTCCTTTCCTTAAGAGTTATCAATTCTAGTGGAGAAAGTCGTGGAGGATGATTCAATCACCTATTTACTTCAAAGTATGCACCATGACAAATGTAATTTGATTACTAAGTTTCCCAAGCTTGGACGACAAATCATATCTGGGAAGTCTTGATGGGGGCCAAACATGTTATTTTATAGAGAGTTTGGTTACACACATTTGCACTGGAAATGGACAGAGCATGTACTCTCTTATTTTAAGCAACGCTTGAGTAATTGTTCACTATATCAAGCAGTGTATGCTTCAGTTTCCTCCTACAACTGCAATGTTCATATTCTTCGCGCTTTTCGTGAGTGTTGGTTCCCTAACACCAATATTTTCATGCTATATATGGGGAAATGTCTATGTCTTTATGGAATTTACATACACTTGGTGGCATCCTAATCAATGGCACGGTATATGATGAGATCGTCCGTAGGCTATCGAGATAAACAAGATCAAAAGGTCATTCATCTTCTTGTAGATTTTTGTTTGCTGCCTTTAGAAGCTTAGAAAAGGCACATAACCATGAGACTGGAGTTAGTGCTAAAGTTTGGATTGATTTTTGGTGTAAGTAAAGGTTCATTCATAACCCGTTCATGCACTCTCACTATCGTAATTTGGCTGCTGTAAAGACCCATAACCCCAATGGCCAAATTCAAACTTAAAATATTCACTGGAGTCAAGATGAAATAAACATCTTCTAAAGTGTTAGGGTTCCCAAAGAGAAGAGGGAGAATACTTATTTGGCTACATTCTTATCATGTTGGCTATGTGTCTTTGTACTTCTCGAGACTGGGATTTATTTGCCTGGGAACGTTTGAGGAGGCCAGCTTAATGGCAATTGCCTGCACCTTTAATCTGGTAATTCCTATGTTACCAAGCATTTATCGTGGTCTAAATGAGATTACCAATGCTGCGAGTCTTCCTATTCATGATTATTCTTTTCGAGCCATTACCTTTATGGATGGCTTGCTCAGTAATTCAAAACCCACTATGTACTACAACCCATCCCTCCAGATCCTTTGATAGTGCGCTACTTAGGCTCCCAAAAAAAACACGACAAGATTGTTGATGCTCGTAAACTTATTCATGAAGGGAAAATCCTGGACTTGGGGTGTTTCATTTTAGGAAAGAATCTATTGGAGACCCTTGTTAATAATGATGAGGGAGATGAATACAAAGGTAAGCTATTTGACATCACTTCGAGATGGCTTCCTTCCCATTCATCGTGACATAACTTTCTATGTTGAACCCTCTAACCTACATTAGTTTAACAGACAATTTAGGTTTTGCCAAGGGATTCTTGGGGTGCTTCTTAAGGATCCTCATACTCAAGTAGTTTCATATGATGAGGCCCTTCAATATTGAAAAAAAAACTCTTATTTTAGGGGAGCATGCCTCAAGGTGTCTTACCTTGCTACTCCTTGACACTAAATGAATATGTCACTTCAATATATAAGAATTGGTGGTCTAAGATGACCATTAATGACCTTAGGACCATTGTCTCCATCTTCAAGAAGAGTACAAAAGCAAACTCATCTAAACAAGAGAAAGATATGGAGGTAGATTCATTAAAAAATGCCAATAGGAAGAAAGGAAAAGGTTTTATGAGACTCAGATGCTGAGGAATAGAAGTCCTGTGATGATGCTTGTGAGTCCCCAGGGATTTCCCTTAGTGATAGAAAGTGGAACCTGGTGGAAGGCAGTGACAACGAACAAGACTCTGAGGTGAATTTCAAACATGGATGTTGCAAAAGGTGTGAGACTTTGATTTTAAGAGATGCTATAGTAAGCCTTGGGGATGACTTTTTTGATGATGTTGATTTTTGTCCAATCAAACAAGTTAACCTTGATGACGTACATTCCCGTTCTTTGTTCTTTTATTACCACTTCTTTTTTTTTTTTTTTTTGTGGTTTCTTTTGGTTTTTTTATAAGCATAGAATGATAACATGCTTATTTTATTTAATCTCTTTTTTTGTCCCCACATTGGCGAGTTTAACCTAGTGCAAGAGGTTACACTTGCTATTGATGAACAACTGCTTAAGGAAGTTAATCTCGTGGCCAAATCATCCACCCAAAGAGTACATTTGAGTAGAGCTAAGGGTATTGCTAATTTGAAAAACTTGACATCACCTCACATAAGAAATTCATCTTCAAAAGAAAGAAAAGCTTTTCTTGTCACGCTTACAGACAAAAACATTCAGATGATGGGCTAAATTCTCTTGAAGTAGTTGTAAGGAGATTGCTCACTATTGTTGCAGAGACTACTACTCCTGGGGCTTTAAAATGGAGGACTGCTTTTATCGTTGCTAGCACTACCACTTTCCTCTCAAGACTTATCTCTTAGAGGGTCATCATTGATGCCACATGAGTAATAAGGTTTGAGTATTTGATTGATTTGAAAGATACAAAATTGGATGAAGTCAAAGCCCAAATCC
Organism: Carnegiea gigantea; assembly: GCA_029747015.1. NCBI lineage: Eukaryota > Viridiplantae > Streptophyta > Magnoliopsida > Caryophyllales > Cactaceae > Carnegiea > Carnegiea gigantea. The sequence goes on along the minus strand of JAKOGI010001263.1, from coordinate 93,861 downwards.
ATGAAGCCTCAATGATATATAAAGGAATTGAGCAATTCTACGGGGACCCAAACCTCTTGAGAAAGAAGGTGGAGGACTACAGAAGCGCTGTATTTGCTTTCTTGTCATTAGAGAAAGTAGCTTCCATATGCCATCATCCCAATGATATAGGGAAGGAGAAGGCTATGTGCATTGAGCAAGTCGAACTTCTACGATCTCATCTTACTATGGTTGATGCATATCTTGATGCATTAACAGAAGAATATGAAGGAACAACCTAGTTATTTACTTAAAGAAAGCGCTTTGCGTTGTCAGAGAGAAAAACCGCCAATTAAAAAACGATGCCAGGGCCAAATTGATTCCACTAGCAATTGCTGAGAAAGATGTAATGAGAAATCTAAGGTTCTTGCTGACCTTGAAGTTGGCCCACTCTATCACCTAATGATATGAAGTAGTTAGAAAGACATGAGCAGGTCATGCTCGAGATGTAATTTTCACTCAACCTTGATGCTTGGATGGATATCAATTTATTTACTACCTAGTTTATTTAGTTCCTTTTTTTTTTTTTTCACGTGCTGAACTCTTGTAATAAGCTTTGTGTCCTCTATCACATGGAACATGTTTGGTTGCCCCTGCTTTCCCTTTTTTGGTCTTATTTTGACTTTACTTGGCAATTTTGTTTACCAAGCTACTTACATACTTATCAAAACTTGTAATTCCCAATAAGATCAAGTCATCTTGTGGTTTAACAATGTATACTTTAATTATTTGTTTTGTCATTCACAACTATACTCTTACAGAGCTGGAGTATTACAAAGATTGTTTTTGTTTGTTTTGCTGTTCACAGTTTATACTCTTGCAGGTCAGAAATATTAATTATATATATACATATATATATATATATATATATATATATATATATATATATATATATATATATATATATTTGTGAACAGTTTAGGCTCTTGTTTGGCAGCTAGTTAAGCAGTTTTTTCAAGGTAAGTAGCACTTCAAGAACTTGCCATTGGACCTATCGGTCCAACTCAAAGCCCTTATTCATGCACTATCTTGCAGACACCATTTGTGTATGCCTCATGGACAAAACAAGGTCCCTCTCATTTCAGAGTGAATTTGTTTCCTATCTTATGAGCCAAGATAATTGGCCTCCTTAATGCAAGTGCTTGATCCCCAACCTGAAAAGAACGTGCTTGCAAGGCCTCCAACTTTGTTAAGTGAAGCTGGTGGCTTTCATCTTCACTCAAACCTTCTTGTATAGTGATCCGTAATAATGGAATTTGATGGCTTCTACTCCATACACTGGGGCGTAAGGGGTTGATTGTGTTGGCATCCTATATATGGTTTGATATGCCCAAAGGACCTCCCCTAGTTTCTTATGTTAATCTCTCTTAGATTTTGATGATACCTTCTTTTGCAGGCTACACAAGATTTTGTTGAAAGCTTCTACTAAGACATTTACAGGTGCATTGTATATCAACGACTTATGTTTAGGCAAATGTGAGTTTTTCACAAAGGCTAGTAATCCATTTGTTGATGAATGGTTCGCTATTGTCTATGATAATATATCGAGGCATGCCGTATCAATAGATGATGTGTGTTTAAATGAAGTCAGTAACATTTTCCTTTTTAACTTCTTTTAATGCAATCATCTCTACCCATTTTGAGAAATAGTCAGTGGCAGCCAAGATGTACAAGTAACCAGCAAAAAGATTTAGGAGTGAGAGGTCCTATTACATCAAGTCCCCATGCCTTAAGAGGCCAAGATGCCATAGTTAGATGGAGTGGTTTTGGAGGCTAGTGAATAAAGATAGCATGGAACTGATATGCATTCGACCTTTTGCATAGTTGATACAATCACGAACCATGGTGGGCCAATAATAATCCATTCATTGACGCGATCATGTAACTTGGGTCCTAACTGATATGCACCACACACACTGGCATAGGCGTTTTTCATTACTTGTTTTCCTTCCTCTTCATCTAAACATCGTAACTAAAGACCAAGGAAAAAGCATCGGTTTGGTGTTCCTTTATAATTGAGAAAGTTTAAGGCTCTCTATTGGATTTTTGTTTTATGTCTCAAGTCACCTCGCAGCTTCCATGTTTCAAGTAGTTAATAAATGGTTGCCACCAATCTTTTTTATCTGGCTCGCAAAAGGGGATTGCTTTGCTCCTTTATCATAGTCATTTTTGGGCGATGTCATGATGACCCATTAACCCAAATTAGAGCAGTAATGTTCTTTTATGCCAACAGTGCCAAAGTGTGCATCAACCATCTTTTTAGCACTCGTAGAGACATGTTCCAACTTAACAGTCGTTAGCCTATCCAACAGTATAACTCTTGCTCCTGCACCATCTTAACATGCAACACCGTTAAAGTACAATTCCCAAGGTGGATGCACATCAACAAAGAACACCTCTTCTCCAGCAAGGCCATCATTGAATTCCTAATCATTCAGGACTTGATGATATATGAAGAAATCTGCAAGTAGTTGGCCTTTAACTACCCTTTGTGACATGTAAAATAGTTGATATTGTTCTAAGATAACTGCTCACTTTGCAAGACGTCTATTCAAAACTAGTCTCAACAAGATGTACTTAATCGGATCAGCTTTGGAGATAACATACACAGTATGAGCCTATATAATGCCTTAACTTTTGAACAGTGAACATGAAAGCCAAGCATATCTTTCCAATCAGTGAATAGTTAAGTTGAGCCCCAACAAATGTCAGACTCAGGTAGTAAAGAGCCCTCTCTTTGCCTTTGGGATGTTCCTGGGCACATAATGCTCCAAGTGAACGTTCTTTTGTTGCAATGTAAGGTAGGAGAGGCTTGTCAGAAACAGGTGGCCCCAACACTAGGGACTTAACAAGCACTTTTTGATGTTATCGAAAGCCTTTGATATACGTCATTCTATTCAAAAGGTGTACCTTTTTTCCTGAGGTAGCAGAAAGGGTGACAGCGAGTAGCGAGGTTTGATATGAACTTTGTGATATATGCCAAATGTCCTTGCAAACCCTTAAGTTGTTTCAGGCTCTTTGGTGGGGGCATGTCTCAAATTACTTTTATCTTAGGTTGATCAATGTCGATGCCTCTAAATTGGATGATGAAGCCTAGAAATTTTCCAAATGTGACATCAAATTCGCACTTTAGTGGATTCATCTCTAGTTGGCATTTTCATAATCTTTCAAAGATTTGATGGAAATCTTACAAATGATCTGATCTCTTTTTTAACTTAAACACCAGATAAGTTGCTCCCGCATTTTTTAAGCCAAAAGACATCACCTTATAGCAAAAGATGCCCTTCGGTATGTGGAATGTTATGCCCTCTTGACCCGCTAATGGCATTTGAATTGGTTATAGCTCACGGTGCAATCCATGAAGGATAAGACGTTGTGAATGGTGGCAAGATCAACCATGAGTTCAGTGTCTAGAAGTGACAAGTCATCTTTTGGTCATGGAAAATTAAGATCTTGAAAATCCACATAAATATGAAGTTGGCCATCCTTCTTCCTTACTGGGACTATGTTTGCAATCCAGTTTGGGTATTTTGCCTTATGTATGAATCCAACATCAATAGGTTTGTTTATCTCCTTTTCGATTTCTGGTATTAACTCAGGGTAAAAATGCCATTGTGGTTGCTTTTTAAGTGAAACCCATTTTTAATAGACAAGCAATGAACAACAACCTTGAAATACTCTTCTTCCTCCTTGGGTGTTAGCACGACGCTCACATAGATAGGATGAAGTTGTCAAGTCAAAAATTATGCATTGTTTTAATAATTATTGCAATAATATTATATATATTATTTCGTCCAATTTACTTTATTTTATATATTTTTCAGGTTAGGCATTAATAAAATAAAAAGGAGAAGAGAAGACGTGAAAGTTCGGATTTTACACGCTAGGCTGTCAAGTCGGTCCAAAAATAATGATTTATGGAAAATATTATTTCCATAATGATCTATTTGGGCTAGGGTTACAAGAGTTGAAGAGAAAATAGAAGACTTGGGGGAGAAGGAGTCTAAGGGAAAAAAAAAAAAAAACCCAGTAGCTAAAACCCTACCCACCCTCCTCTCTTCCTCATCATATATTATCTTCATGACCATCTCATCTTCATAAGGAACCTACGGCTGCTTCTTCAGAAACAACCAACACCCACGGCTTATCTGAACCAGCCTCATCTCATCACCTTAGCCCATCATTCATGCATCACCATCAACGCCTCTCTTCACGCCTCATCTTCATCTTCCCACCATCAAATAATCATCCCAACACCTTCACAGCAGCCTGGGCTTCTTCGAAATCCAACATCTCACATGCTTCTTCCTCACCAAGTAGTATTGGGTTACACTCTTTTTTATTTTTTATTTTTTTATTTTGTTTGTATTCTATTTTGCTAGGTTACAAACATGAATTATTTGGGTGAATTTTGTGATTTTATTTTTAATATGAGTGAGTAATTCTCTTGTGCTTAGTATAATCTATTTGAAACCATGCTAAATTAATTATTTCGAAACAAGTTCTATACTTTATTGTCTAGTTGATTTTTATTCATGATTCTATAGCGATTAGTGCTTATTGTTCATGATATTAGTGTTATGTTAATTAGAATGCATGCTAGTTAGTTTAATACGAATTCATATGATAGTTTAAAAGGCTTTAATACGTAAAAGTTATAATCTTTTGAGCATTAGTATCACCCTAATTATTCATAGATGGCTCAAACCCATCTCTTTTAATTAGGTAATCGTTATAGATCTTTGTTAAATCAGTTTGCTAGTAAATTAGTTACAGGGCGTTAGATGATGTTTTTCTAATACGTAATGCTCTAGTTTGATTAAATTCTTACGTTGGTGTGAGGGTTATCAAAACTAGTAGGGCTTATATAAGGGCTGGACCTAAATGAACTATAATATAAGGGAAAATGAGGAAGATCCGCTAGTGGGTATTTTCTACAGTCTAACTCATGAATAAAATCGATTTGTGTGTTGATGATAAATATTAATTTGCATGGTGGATATAGATTATGCTAAGTACTTTTCATAAATTTGGTATCTTTGATAATTATTTGTCACTTTTAATTAATTTGTTTAGTTTGTCAATTTTTATTCTTCAATTATTAGCTTTAATATAAATTTCATTTACTCCCCCAAATATTAGTCTTTTAGTGTTATTTTAGTATAATTAGTGTTTTTAGATTTTGAGTTTTTGTGTCTTTAAAATTTCAGGTTTGATTTCTGTTTTCGATTTGTTAGTTTTAATAAATTAGAGTAGTAAATTTAGTTAGATTTAAACTAACTATTATCTTAATCTTTCCTCGTGGGATCGATCCCTACTTTCCTATGCTATAAATATTATTTATAAATCGAAGTAGTGGTTTAATTTGTAGCTCTCAGCAAGCTCCACAAATTTTGGCGCCATTGTCAGGGAAAGAAAATAAGATCGTTAGTTTACTTCTATTTAATTTTACTACTTTTATTGTTTTGTTTTAGCTCTAGTATTTTATTTTTATAGTTTGTCTTAGTTTATGAGATTAAGGAGTAGTCACATGATTGAAAACAAAAAGGAGCATACGTTTGAGGTGTTTAATAGTAAAGAGATCATGTACGCTTAGTGGAGGAGATCCAACTAGAGGATCGATTAGCTTCATGACGTCGAGCCAATGACTGTCAACAAAGGAGCTGGTTGGGAGGCAACCCAATATTTTTCAGGGAAGTTTTTAATTCGCTTTCAGCATCTTCTTTTCTTTTATTAATTAGCATGCATTAGGGACTATGCATGATTTAAGTGTGGGGGGGTGTATCTTACATTTAATTCTTGCAGTATTTATTCTGAAAAAAAATAATAATTTTCTTCTTATAAATAATGCATGATATGAGTTTGTGCTAGGCTTGGTTGTTTAAAAATTTTTGTTTTCTTAGCTATTTATAATTTATTCTTTTATGAGTGAAGACTTTTGAGCATGCTAGCTGTCATTCAGAGAAGTCTGAGTAACTGTCATGATTGTTCATCTTATTTGGTCATGTATTATCTCCGCTTCAGAGGTAATAAAATGACCTAGCCCATTTTCTAGACTATTGAATTAGTAGAATAACTCAAAAAAAAAAAGAAAAAAAAAGAGAGTCAAAGTCGGGAATGACAAGTACCCCTTTGAGGCATGCACTACTGGGTGCCACCCTTTGAGGTAATACTACTACCGGAAAGCTTGCTTCCCATACTAGTGAGTCAATAAAATAAATAAAAATAATGATGAAAATAAAATGTTTGCTCCAGCACTGCTATTTGGGTGAGTGTGAGACAGGAAGTGTTTAATTTCTAAGACCCTATATAGGCCTCGAATATGTGTGCAAGTAGAGTTCGGAAAAAAAAAAATAGAAGGAGAAGAGGGGGAAAAAAATACAAGGCAAGTTTAGAATCAATTTCAATGAGTTATTCTACCTAGTTCAATTGTCTCTATAGTTATACCGTACCTCAATTTTTCTATCATAAATTTTTTTAGACCTCTTGATTAGTGTATGCATTGATCTTGTTACTTCATTATAAAAATGTTGTGAGATTGATGAATAAACTCTTTGATGGTAGTTAGATATCTAGTAGTTATTCACTTATTGGAGGAAAAACTAATTTGTTTTCAATGAAACTGTTTTTAAAGCAAGCCAATGCCTAGTATGAATATTATAGTTATGCACGACTTTATAAGAAAGGAAGAGGGTCAGTTTTAGGACGAGTCTAAGATTTTTTTGCACAAGAACATCCAAAGTCTAAGTGTGGGGGAATTTGCTAAGCCAAAAATCATGCATTGTTTTAATAATTATTTCGATTATATTATATATATTATTTCATCTAATTTACTTTATTTTATATATTTTTCAGGTTAGACATTAATAAAATAAAAAGGAGAATAGAAGACATGGAAGTTCGGATTTTACAAGCTAGGCTATGCAGTCAGTCCAAAAATAATGATTTATGGAAAATATTATTTCTATAATGATTTATTTGGGCTAGGGTTACAAGAGTTGAAGAGAAGTTAGAAGACTTGAGGGAGAAGGAGTCTAAGGAAAAAAAAAAAAAAAAACCCCTAGTAGTTAAAACCCTACCCACCCTCCTCTCTTCCTCATCACATATTATCTTTATCACGAGCTTATCTTTGTGAGGAACCCACGGCTGCTTCTTCAGAAACAACCAACACCCACGGCTTATCTTTACCAGCCTCATCTCATCACCTTAGCCCATCATTCACGCATCACCATCAACGCCTCTCTTCACGCCTCATCTCCATCTTGCCACCATCAAATAATCATCCCAACAACTTCACCGCAGCCTGGGCTTGTTCGAGATCCAACATCTCACATGCTTCTTCCTCTCCAAGTAGTATGGGGTTACACTCTTTTTTATTTTTTATTTTTTTGTTTTGTTTGTATTCTATTTTGCTAGGTTACAAACATGAATTATTTGGGTGAATTTTGTGATTTTATTTTTAATATGAGTGAGCAGTTCTCTTGTGCTTAGTATAATCTATTTGAAACCATGCTAAATTAATTATTTTGAAACAAGTTTCATGCTTTATTATCTAGTTAATTTTTATTCATGATTCTATAACGATTAGTGCTTATCGTTCATGATATTCATGTTATGTTAATTAGAATGCATGCTAGTTAGTTTAATACGAATTCATATGATAGTTTAAAAGGCTTTAATATGTAAAAGTTATAGTCTTTTAAGTATTAGTATCACCTTAATTAATCATGGATGGCTTAAACTCCTATCTTTTAATTAGGTAATTGTTATAGATCTTTGTTACATCAGTTTACTGGTAAATTAGTTACAAGACGTTAGATGATGTTTTTCTAATATATAATGATCTAGTTTGATTAAATTCTTGCGTTGGTGTGAGGGTTATCAAAACTAGTACGGTTTATATTAGGGCTGGACCTAAATAAACTATAATATAAGGAAAAATGAGGAAGATCCGCTGGTGGATGTCTTCTACAATCTAACTCATGAATAAAATCGATTTGTGTGTTGATGATAAATATTAATTTGCATGGTGGATATAGATTATGCTAAGCACTTTTCATAAATTTGGTACCTTTGATAACTATTTGTCACTTTTAGTTAATTTGTTTAGTCTGTCAATTTTTATTCTTCAATTATTAGCTCTAATATAAATTTCATTTTACCCCCCCAAATGTTAGTCTTTTAGTGTTATTTTAGTATAATTAGTGTTTTTAGATTTTGAGTTTTTGTGTCTTTAAAATTTCAGGTTTGATTTCTGTTTTCGATTTGTTAGCTTTAATAAATTAGAGTAGTAAATTTAATTAGATTTAAACTAGCTATTATCTTAATCTTTCCTGGTGGGATCGATCCCTGCTTTCCTATGCTATAAATATTATTTATAAATCAAAGTAGTTGTTTAATTTGTAGCTGTACGATAAGCTGTACAGAAGTTCTTCAACAGATCCGCAATTTAACTCTATTAGATCATTGATTATGGCTTGGCCCCCATCTTCTAAAGTTCTTACCGCCTCAGCAAGTTCTATTTTATAATCCAATTCGTCGGCCTCTTAACCTATGACGTCGTCAGAAGAAGCTTGTTCCTCCTTTTTGGTTCTTTCTTTTGAGCTAGCATTAGCCCCATGCCCAATGACAACTAGGGTACGCCTTTTGGGCTATTGAGAACTATGGTATGCCTCTTTAGCGAGTCATTCATCTTCACATCTAAAGTAGAAACACGCTTTATATGTGAAGGAATGAAAGTTTGGACTTCATAACCAAGGCCAGTTTTAGGCGTTGTAACTCCGCCTCCTTGATTCTATATCATCTGTTGTGTATCGTTAAGTCCATAAGGATTAGCTTCAATGACATGCCTTGGAGAATTGGCTTGCTAAACTAATAACTAGACCTCTTTATTAGTTGGTATTCATTTGGATCAAACCAATTACTAGTGCGCATTCTTGACAAGTTGTTTTTTCTTGGAGTGAGCCTTTGGAAGATGCAACAAAACCAGGGAGACAGGCCTTAGTCGATTTTCTTTAGTTTGGGTTATGAACTAGAGGCGCACCCTTTTCATTGAGAACGTGCCAACTGGCTTTCTTGAACTTCATGTCAGCCTTGATTATGCATTTGAAATTGTACATTCACTAAATGGTAATTCACCATTCTTTCAACGGGACTTAGAAATGTACCTAAAAATTGGCGCTGCTGGGTTTGCTGTGATGATTGTTTGTGTGATAGAAGTGACTAAAATTGTCTGCTTATTTTCTTCTTCCTGCTGTCATTGTGGCCCGGTGCTGCCGTCACCACTATCTTTTGGATGTGCACAAGTCTCCTGGGCATTATTTGCACTACCTTTTCTTATGGAGGATACAACAGCTGTAGTTTCTTTTGGCACAACATGTTCTTCGAAGAACTTTGCATCAGCAAAGAATGAATCGACTCGATAAATGGTTTAACATCACCTTTTATCTTCCTCCTTACGGTAGTACTTAAAGCATTGGTGCAAGGTTGATGCTAGCACTCTATGTGTATGCAGCCAAGGACGCCCAAGCATCAACTTGTACGAAGTCTTGGAATCTCTCACGTAAAAAATTGATGATGTTTTGTCAAGTCACTAATTATCAACTCTAAATGAATCATACCAATTGTACGTTGTCCTTCTAGGTTAAAACCTTGTATCATCATTCAACTCTTGGATAATTCCTCAATGGTGATACCCAAAACATTCATGGTAGACTTAGGTATAATGTTGACTGTCAAACGACCATCCAGTAGAAGTCGCTTAACCTGTTAGGCGATAAATTGTCGTATTTTACGTGTCTTTTTCACCCACTTTTGGCTCGTATAATAACTTTATCTTGTTTTGTAGGAAATAAGTTCAAATGGAGCAAATATCACGAAAAGGAGCGAAAACAGACAAACACAGCGAAAGCATGCAAGAAAGGGATGACGGGGGATCGAACCACTGCACCAAAAAAAGGGCACGGTGGGGCCGTGCCACCCTGGCACGGTCGTGCCCCTCCTCGTCGCCCGCTTGCTCGATTTTCTATTTAAGCCTCCTTCAGCGTTTTTGTTCGGGACCTCCCCGGGCTCTCCTTTAGCGACTTTTTGGGAGTTTTTAGGTTAGGATTTTGCCAATAAAAATTCCATTAGGGAATTAGATTAGGATTTGTCTCTGGTTGTTTGGATTCAAACCTATGGATTCTCAAGTTCATTCAATCAACAAGAGTTTTCTCTGCTCTTCCTCTCTTTATTTTGTATGTTTGTGGTCATGGTTTGGTTTATATGATTTTGTAAGATTTATAGATTATAATTATGAATTTAGATTGTGATTAGCCTTGTGATGGCCAATTAATTGTTGTTAGACCTTTGCCCCTCTTGTTCATGCTAGAAGTTAAGGTCTTCCCTCACACCCACCATGTGTTCGATGAAATGCTCGAAAGAGCTTTCGTCCGTGTTTTAGGGAAATTGATTTGTGCTGAAAGGTGAGGTTGATTGTCTAGTGTGTGTAGAGTGAATAGATGGGATTGAGACATGAAAATACTCTCGTCGGTATCTAGATTAAGGGTTGTCAACCTAGTAGTTTAGTCGAACTAATCCCATGAAAATAGGTGGTTAGAACAACTAGACTAGCCTATTGACCCTTAAGAGAGGGCTTGGGTGGCCCCAATGACGCAACCGATCAACCTCGAGTACTAGCATAATTTGGAAAGGTGAGGGTTTAACTTGATCAGCTGGTTTATCTCAGGTTTAATCATAATCGGAGCCCTTTGGTTATTTTAGTAGTTTAGTTCTATTTTCTATCCCTTCAGTTTTGCCTAACTTCAGACGCTTTAGTTAGCTCTGGTACTTGGAAACCCAACTCTCTACGAACGACACCCCGAGTACTCAACGATGCACCTTACACTTGGGGTTTATATATATTAAAACTTTTTCCATAACAAGTTTTTTGGCGCCGTTGCCGGGGAGTTGTCGCTTTTCAATATTGGCGCTTACTTAGGCATTCGAAACTAGGCTTTTATTTTTTTAAAAAAATTAAAAATTAAAAAAAAATTATCTTCTTCCCACTTTCCTCAATATGAGCATGAATTGTTTTGGAGATACTATGATATATTACATGCTTTTCTTGTTCATTGTGATTTTTATTTGGAAAAGTGGACATCCCACCCCCTTGCATCCTGATTATGCTCCTCCTATGTGCGAAATTTGCCATTGTTATGATCATGACAGTAATTCTTGTCCCTATTATACTTTTGATGAGGGCTTGAGGGCTTTACTAGACTTAGTAATATCATAGAGACAATGAATAAGCAACAAATTGAGTTTGCTAATAAAATGCAGAAGTATGACCTATCACCAGAGACTGACCTTAGTTCTAGTTCTCTTAGACTTGATATCAATTCGTGTGATGATGGTGCGTCTTTCCCTCCTCCAGAGTCTGGATTAGAGGAAGTACTCGACCCTCCCTTGACTACTTTACTCACAGTTGCTCCATCCTTTCGTGATACCCTCAGGGACAACACTGCGTTTATCATGACCCTTTTTGATACACCTCCCCCTTTAGCTCAGTCGACAGAGTTTGGGGTTGGTGAGACCGATGGTGTTAGCGCTAGTGTTGATGAGGATGATACTTGATCTGAGTTAGTCACCATTTTTATTGAGGAGTATGACCTTCATGAAACTCCCATAAGGACTTCATGTGTGGATGTTGGGTTGAGGGGCCAGCTAATTCTGATTTTGTTGATAATAGATCCCCCAACCCTCTTGATACATTCCATACTTGCCCTTTCCGTTCACTACCCTCCCCTTCCCCTAAGTATCGTAATATGTTACCCGCTGATTATCATGATATGCTTGAGGGGAATGTGGTCGACTGTTTGCAGTTTCTAGGAGCCTTTGGAGGGTATGACCCCCCCTTGACCCTTATAAATTATACCTCGAGACCATCCCTGTGAAAATCATGTTGACCTCTGCATTTGATCACTCTAAGGATTTTTCAAGGACATTTGATAAATTTCAGAGAGCACTTTCCATTATTTCAAGATTCATGTTTAAGTGCTCTTATTCCCATTCATCTGTGTTGCATGTTGTGGTGTTTGATAAGCTCATGTGAGCTTTGATGACATCTGATTTGGTAGCTCGGATCTTGAGATGAGGAGGAGTGGCTGATGCTCCTTCAACCTCCCATCGCACCGTCATGAGGAGGCGGTAGTTTAGGTGCCCCAGCACCTAACCTGCTAAATTTGTTCCCTCTTTTCTCTTTCTTTTTATTTTGTATATATAGCTTTTGCCCTTTCTTATTTATATTTTGCTTTTGTATAGTTATTTTTGTAGATTTTTTTCTTTTGTATATATATGTGTTTTGTTGGTGGTTGTGACTCCTTGGCTCCCAATGAGGACATTGTGAGATTTAAGTGCGGGGGTGGGAAGTCATATACCCTATGCATATTTTTTTGAAAATTTTTTCACTTTTGTATAGTTTTTCTTTTTGGCTTTGGGGAAGCTTCGTACTATTCTAATTAGCTTAAATCCCTTGTACTTTGACTATTAGCTTGTATAGAAATGCGATGTGGATGATAGATCTTTGTCCTCAGCGTGTCATTCTAGGCCCTAATTCTAATCTCAATTGTTCATTATCGATGTGTAATACTATCCTTATCTATTCCATCATCATTAGCTTAGGATCTTAGTCTTCCATGATTGACTCTCCCACCTGTTTTTGACACGGTTACTTTAACAATTGTTCGCATTCAAAAAAAAATGAAAAAAAGAGAGAAAAAGAAAAACGCAAAACAACGAATGACAAGTATCCCTTTGAGGCATACGCTACTGGGCATTACCCTTTGAGGCAATATTGCTACTGGGTGTTATCTTTTGAGACAATACTGCTACTGGAAAAGCTTGTTTCCTGTGTTATCAAGTCAATAATGTAGCATGTGCTAGTCAAGTGGGATTGAGTCGATTCTGGTAAGCCTAAGTCCTAAGATAATGATACACCTGCACACCAAGCACTAGGATGGATTTCAGATTTTAATGCACAGTGGAGTGAAAAGTTGGTGCTTTGATGTCATGTATGTGGATAGAGTCTTGATGTATACACTATATTTATATATAGGCTAATATCTTCGTTGCATTAGTGATTTGGTTGGTTAGCATGTGTACAGTCTTCCCCTTGTATAGATATTTGTCCCTTGTTTGTATATTTGTTTTATTTTCTTTGTTTTCCTTTCTCCTTTTCCACTTGTTTTCCTTTTTAAGATTTTGTGGGTATATCTTCTATAAACCCTCACGAGACCTTACTCGTCCACTTGGGGGAACCAAGGGGTTCAAAGGGCTTATTGCATATGCTAAATGCAATCGTGATTTCTACGAAAGTGAGTTAGGTTCTTAAGTTAGTTTTTCTTTTGTTTTGCTCGAGGATGAGCAAAAGATAGGTGTTGGGGTATTTATTAGGCGATAAATTGTCGTATTTTACATACCTCTTTCACCCACTTTTAGCTCGTATAATAACTTAATCTTTAGGATTTTTACTTGTTTTATGTATGTTTTGCAGGAAATAAGTTCAAATGGACCAAGTACCACGAAAAGGAGCGAAGACAGACAAAAACAGCAACAGCAGGCAAGAAAGGGACGATGGGGAGTCGAACCACCGCACCAGAAAAATGGCACGATGGGCCCGTGCCACATGGCACGGCCATGCCACCCTGGCACGGTGGGGCCCCTCCCCTCTCGCCCGCTCGCTCAATTTTCTATTTAAGCCTCCTTTGGCATTTTTATTCGGAACCTCCCCAGGCTCTCCTTGAGCGACTTTTTGGGAGTTTTTAGGTTAGAATTAGCCAATAAAAATTCCATTAGGGAATTAAATTAGGATTTATCTCTGGTTGTTTGGATTCAAACTTGTAGATTCTCAAGTTTATTCAATCAACATAAGTTTTCTCTTCTCTTCCTCTCTTTATTTTGTATGTTTATGTTCATGTTTTGGTTTATATGCTTTTCTAATGTTTATAGATTATAGTTGTGAATTTGAATTGTGATTAGCCTTATGATGGCCAATTGATTGTTGTTAGACCTTTGCTCCTCTTGTTTATGCTAGAATTTAAGGTTTTCCCTCACACCCACTATGTGTTTGATGAAATGCTCGAAAGAGCTTTCGTTCGTGTTTTAGGGCAATTGATTTATGCTGAAAGGTGAGGTTGATTATCTAGTGTGGGTAGAGTGAATGGCTGGGATTGGGACATGAAAATAGTCTCGTCGCTAGCTAGGTCAAGGGTTGTTAACCTAGTAGTTTAGTCGAACCAATCCCATGAAAATAGGTGGTTAGAATAACTAGACTAGCCCATTGACCCTTGAGAGAGGGCTTGGGTGGCCTCAATGACGCAATCGATCAACATCGAATACTAGCATAATCTGGGAATGTGAGGGTTTAACGTGATCAGCTAGTTTATCTCAGATTTAATCATAATCGGAGTCCTTTGGTTATTTTAGTAATTTAGTTATATATTCTATCCCTTCCGTTTTGCGTAGCTTTAGACGCTTTAGTTAGCTCTGGTACTTGGAAACCCAACTCTTTGCGAATAACACCCCGAGTACTCAACGATGCACCTCGCACTTGGGTTTATAAATATTAAAACTCTTTCCCTAACATAACCATTTGCCCCTGAATGTCTTCAGCAACAAGTGATGGGTGATTATGTGGTTTAGAACCTCATAACAAGTCATTAGTAGTGAATGTCAAGGCGGTGTTATAGGTGGGACATTGGGTAAGATTGCTCGTAGGTGGTACATCCTTACCTTGTTAGCATTAAACTTTGCATAGCAAATCGCAAGAGCAACTTGTTCACAAATCTCTTTCGACAAGTGAAAAATTTGTCGGTAACCCATGTGCATTGGTAAAGCTTCTAAGATAGTGAGGACCTGTTTGTCTCTTTTGGAAGGAGGTGTCTTTCTAACATGCTACTCTTCATTTGTCTCATAATCATCATCATCATCATCAAAGTAAGAACATGAAGTCATGTTGGCAACCACTTTGTCAAAGAATCTTTTTGGTAAGAATTTACCTGAGGCAATGGGGATAGATGGTTTTTGGTGAAATGGGCTGATGGCCCAAACTTCATGCTTCTTATTGACTACGGACATCATTCTTCCTTAACTTTCCTCGTGGCAAAGTCATGGTAGCTGAGCTGGCCTTTGCTTCCTTGACTTGCACCTAGCAACAACGGTCCACCCTTTTTCATCCTTTTTAAAGGTGCTTGATGCGAGATTTGGTCTATGGCAATTGTGATAGGATTAGCAGTGAGAGAACTACTGGTTCCAGACTCCTAAATTGGATTATGATTAGCTTCTCTTTCAACAAAGTGGTGAAATTGTGTTTCTGTAAGGAAGCCAAACGTTTTGACCTCTATCGGCACGAAGGGGCATGATGCTCACATAAGACATATATGATTAGCTTATGCTATTTCCTCTAAGTTTAGAATGATCTTTCCATCCTTAATCAACTAGATGATGCGCTCTTTGAGTATAATGCACTTTTCAAGAGGGTGACTGATGATCCTATGGTACTGATAGTATTTTAGATTAGTTGTCCTTCCAACTTCTTCTGGGCACTTTGGTTCAGGTAGTTGAATGGCACCCTTGTCGAGCAAGTCATCTAGCATACCGATTGATTCAAGTCACAAAATGGATACTTCTTTTCCTATAACTCTTTTAGTGTAGGACGCTTCTTTATTGCATCCTTAAATGATATGCTCTTCTTATCTTCTAATTTAGGCTTTCCCGTAATCTAAATTCGCTCACATGTAGAGATGGGCATCACCTCCTTAATTATGCTCTTACGAAACTTAACATTTTTCTTAAATTCAACTTTGTCCTTCTTCGATTCAGTAGAATAGAAGGAGTTGCCATGACAATTAGCTATCCTCACCTCCATGTCATGTGCCTTGGTTGCCAATGCTTAGAAAGTACTAGGTTTGCTCATCTGTAGGACATATAGTAAATCCAACTCCATGACTTGGGTATACAATTTAATAGTAGAAGCTTCAGATAGTTGATCTTTGCACTCAAGACTAAGTGCGCATCAGTGATTGATATAGTCAACAGCTGGCTCGTCTTTCTAATATTTTGTATCTGTGAGCTCAGTCATGCTAATGATGTGGTAGGTGCTGTAGAACCTATTAAGGAGCTCTTTCTCCATTTGTTCCCAACTGTTGGTGGACTCGGGTTCTAAGTCAGTATATCAATCAAAGGCAATACCTTTCAATGTTTGGATAAATTGCTTTATCATGAGGCCCCAGCAGTGTTAGCATTATTGGATGTCTTAATGAAATGTTTGACATCATGCTTTGGGTGCCCTTTCCATGAAACTAGTAGAACTTAGGAGGTCGATAACTGTGCGATATGCAAAGAGCATCAACCCTCTTGGTGTAAGGCTTAGTATATGGGTGAGTTCTATGTGAACCTTTTCCTAGTTGTGCTTTAACTGCATTTGCTATCAAGGCTTGGGTTTGTTCGATTATTATCGATCCTAAAGTCCCATCGTTTTTAGGTTTATCACCTTTCTTTAGTTGTGCCCTCTTGTCAAAAGCTTCATTATGGATGTATGCTTTTTTCCTCGTCTTCCCTTTTTAAGTTTTTTGTGGAAGATTGAGTTGACCATTTTTCTAACTTCTTAGTCGTCTAAGCAATCTTTTTGTAATACCCCGATTGTGACTCAAAAGGATCGAAGTGACTACTTATATCACCAAAGGTGCACCTTCCTTTTTTGGAAGCCCGCTCTTAAGAAGTTCACACTTAAGCGTGTTTGTTGTGAAGAACTCTTATAATGGGTGGTCTCCTGGGAAGTTTCCTAGAGGTAGCGTGTGAGGGAGGACGAAGCACCCTAGAAAGGCTCATGGTCGTTTGTGGGGCCAGTTGACTATCCTTGACGTCATTCCTAGTAATTACTTGCGATCCGGGAGGAGGTCAGGGCGTTACAAATAGTATCAGAGTCGACCCGTGACCGTGAGCTATGCTAGTAAATAAGAGAGCCCTGGGCAGTCATCTAGTAGGGCAAAGATACTGGGATAGACTGCTAGTCGAGAGGACTTACAAGTCGGTCGGATAGTAAGGCATAATGAGGATGTTTTGCACTTCTAAAGGGGGTGACCCCGAGTGTGGCTTAAAAGAATTTGAAGTGCCTACTTATATCACTAAAGGTGTGCCTTTCTTTTCAAGAAACCTACTCTTAATAACTCTATAGTTAAGTGTGCTTGTTGTGCAGAAATCTTACAATAGGTGTCCTCCTAGGAAGTTTCCTCATGCAGCCTGTGAGCGAGGACGAAGCATGCCGGAATAACTTATGATGATTTGTGAAGCCAGTCGACGATCTTTAAAGTCAATCCTGGTAACTGTCCTAGGCCAGGGCATTGCACTTTTGGTCTTGAAGCTTTTGAGGACTTAGCGTTAGTTTCTTCGTTCGCCTTGTGTGAGTTTTTATGCGATAGACTTCATATGAGTCATCTCCTCTTCCTAATTGTCTACACTTGTCATCATAACTGGTATGACAACAGCTTTTGAGGAATTGGCTTTAGTTTCTGACCAGAAACCCCTTTTGATGAGGGCGAAGAAGAGTCACTACTATTGCAACCTTCTACTTCGCAGATTGGAGATTGAAACTTGGTGTGGTTTTGAACTTCATCCATCCAACAAGACACTTTTTGCTTCATCTTCAAGTCTAGGAGTTTGGGTGTGAGTATCACTGTTTCCCTAGCAACGATCGCTGTATCAGCTACTGGCATGCTTCTTATCTCTATTTAGAGGTAGCACAGGTAAGATCTACGAGAGAGAGATCCGGTGCTCTTATTTTTTGAAGATTGCGAGGGAACGTTCTTCGTGGCCATGTCTTCTTTGAAAAGGGCATTATTGAAACATGAAAGTCTTAATTTTGGGAGAAAAAGATGAGAGGTAAAGATGGTCCCATCGAGGGTGCCAAAAATTTGTAAAGGCAAATTTCAAGCCTAAAATAAAGATAGGAAATTGAATAAATTGCATTTTTGAATTTGATATTGTATATACATGTACAATCTCTATATTGAATACAATTAAAGTAATCATTTGATTTGATCTCCTTGGATGAATTTGAGCGAGTTTGATCATGTGAGAGGCCTAAGAGAATTAATCCTAACTGTAAGCACAAATTGCAAGTCTAAAATAAATTAGACAAGAAATTGAGAAACAAATTAAATTTTGGTATTGATGTAGGATGTGTAGGTACAATGTTCTAATTGAATACAATGAAATAGTCATCTAATTCAATCTCCTAGTGACTTTTGTGATTTGAAGGTGTGATTACTTGATCTCAATCAATGCAGCATCAATTGAAGAACTCTGAAATGGTTCTTGATCTTGATCTGCAAGTAATTTATTGTTGCTTTTGAAGCTTGCAAGTTTTGATCATTCTCGATTGGTAGCTAGATGGCGATGGCGATTTGAGCCTATGAATTTCGCAAATGCAGAATGTCAAATGAGGGAGGGAGGACTCCTATTTATAGGCTCTGCTAGCTAGGGTTAGAGTCAGATTTTGGACCTAGGCCTATGATTTCAATAATTATCTCTTTATTTTAAATAAAGTAAATAATTAGTATTTTCTGCATTGTCAATGATATGGGGTGACTTGTAATTGGTCAAATTTTAGTCACACTTAAAATTAACCAAATATATCCCACCAAAGTCAACCTGGCACATGGCAATTCAAGATTGGTCGAACTATTATTATTATTTTTACACGTGGCTTGTTCGATTTGTCGTTGAATTTTGATCTCCTACAAATGCCCCTTCGAGAGTCGGCCGCGTGCATGAACTTGGAGTTTTTATTTCTCTTGGAGCGGCAGAGTCTTGAATGCTTGACAAATGCAAACGATCAGAATTTTGATGGGCATTTTTTTATTGCCAAGTAATTTAGTGACTTGACACTTACCTAATTTATTAAGGGACCCAAATTTAGCATGTTAAACTTAACCAAAGTGAGCCTGATTTGACGAACCCCTAACAAAATTAAGGTTGATAAATGTCTAGGCTCAGGAAATAACTTGAGGCCCAAGGACATTTTTTTAATTTCTTCTATTGGCATTTGAATCCTACTAGTCTTAACGAGCTAAGACTCTTCAACATTAATCTTCATTTGTTTCAAAAAAAAAAAAATTGTAAATGGGTGGATAGGCTGGGAACAGTCACACAGCACCCCATTTTTTTCCTTTCTTCCTTTTATTATTATTATTTTTTTTTACTTGTGATAATTTTAGCTTGAGGATTTGATAAAAATTATCAGCAACTCAAAAGATAAATATTTGTATTGGAATAGAGGTAGGAAGCGAAGATCTGTCATGTTATATAAATCCATCTGCAGGCACCTCCATTCAGCGTATTTTAACTTGAGGTGATTCTTTTTTTGTTTTTTTGCAGATACTTTCATCATCCATTTTTTTTTGTCGTCTTCTTTTTTTATCCACATTCCTACTTGTCTTCTTTCCTATGAACACTCATTAAGCTATCCATTTTCATCTTTTTTTAGAACCAATTGTTGTTGTAGCTTGCTTCGGAGCTGTGATTTGAGAACAGATAACGGGATTGATATTGGGCATGATTCAAAATTGAGAAGTTGATGTTTCCGGGTGATAATGGGGGGAAATAGAAAAGGTGGGCTTGGATTGAAATATGAAGAGACACCATTGTTGTCTTTTTCGATTTGAACTTTAGATTCCTTTTGATGCATTTACATAATAAAATTGCAACCCCCTAAAAAAAACCCAGTCACAAACATACGTTTAGTCAATAGAAATCTTTGGTTTCTTTTTTTGGTGGGTTTTTCTGATGTTGAATAGAAAGCTCTGGTTTTTCGTAGAAATCTGCATTTTTTAAATGAATTTTGAATCTCAAACTCACTAGTTCTTCAATCTTGCAATATTTTTACTGTCAATCTTCACGAGCCCTCTTTATTTTATTTTATTTTTGGTTTGAGGGAAATAAAGCAAAACAAACACACCATGGCTATGCCAGATGGTGGCAGATAGAGCAAGAGGCGCTGCCTTGGCGTTTGACAGAAGCGGTTTTAGGCAATTTTATGTCAAATTACTCCAGAGTGTTGGTCTAAGGAGACCAACATGCCATAGCAACTTACTGACCTTTTGCCTTTTCCACTGAGGGGCTAATTCTTGCTTTCGATATTTGCTTCAATTTTTTCTTTTTGATTTTTCTTTTTTTTAGAGAACCTTTTTATTTAGACCGATTTAAAATTTTTCTTTTCTTTTTATGTCACTAATGCAAGATTAGTCATTTAACTAAATCAATTTCTGATTGCTTTAATTTTTGCGAATTGTGTTTGTAACTTTTTTTAGTACTTAAACTAATGATTGTTGTCCTTTGTTTTTAGGAAGCCGCTGAATCGACTACTCCCCCTATTAAATCACAAGTGAATCGACTTTTAAGGTGAATAATTATTTCTTCCTTTAGGTTTGATTCTTCGTAAGAGACTCCCTCAGTTAATCTAGTTGGGGTCAACTTGAATTTATTTCTTCTAGGAAGTAAGGTGGACTTTAAAGACGATGAATCATTTCTCTCTGCAGATTTGTTACTTTGCAGAAAACTTCTTCACTTAATCTTCTTGGAGTTGACTTGTCTTTCTTCGTTCACCATGATGCATTTTTTAGACTCATCCTCAAATCCCAAGAAACCAATTCTCATCATCCTGGACAGAGAAGATGAACCAATTGAAGAAGGCGTAACTTTCTCGGTATATATGCCAACACCTCTACCGTCCATGCACTGTACTTCATATCTAACTTACAGACTCATGCTGGAGTGTACAATCTACTCGTGATATACAAAGTTCAAATGGAGTCATCTCAACTTCGAAAGTCCTAAACCTTAGCTCATCATTATTTGCCTGTTTAGCCCTTCTCAAGAAGCAGTACCCTTACTCTGGCATCACGTCATGCATGGGTCACTGTCCTGGCGCAACTTCTTGCCTTGCCTCTCTGATAATTTCTTCATACCATGCTACTGGGAATAGTTTGAAGACGTTCTTTACCGCAAAAAAGAGAGACTTACGGAATGAAAGCTCTACGACGGACTACACGCATCCTTATTCTCCTATGACATTAGTCTCACCGTTTTCAAAGCATTCTACGAACTATGCTGTCATGCTACTAACACCTTTTGCACAGAGAGTGGAGACATGCCAATCTCCTTATAAGATTTATGGGTTATAGGTGGATGTCTAGCCAACGGTGCTTACTACGAATAAGTCATTCCATCTACTAGAGAACTCCTTTCTGCGGGAAGTGGAGATAATAACATTCTCGCAACTTGCTCTTTCCTCTTCTCTGCATTCCACAGGCTATGTCAAGGTGCTCATGGCATCATTCAGCTCTTTACTTCTGAATGGATATGTTTTTAGTTAAGGGGGTGACAGGATTACACAGCCCCTCACAGCTGTGACAACAAAAAGCAGGCTAAAGCTCCAACAAATACTTCCTATCCATCTAGCTTAATTACTCCTCGCTCATCGTGAACAAGAGGGACAAGGATCTTTTTGTGACGCTCAACACTCTTGAGGCTCTAATTGAAGAAACCTACATTGCCACCTTTATTTCATGTGGGTTCTGCTTCTTTGTGTTACTAACTGAAGTAGTGTGCCTTATTTACCTCACTGTATTTGAAGCTGCAAGTAAAGTTGCTCAGGGGAATGTCCAAACCTATCAATTCCTGCCTTAGCTAGCATCTATTGAGGATTGTACAGAATTTTTAGGGTGCTAAATAAGTTGGAAGTCATTTTACCTATTTACTATGTTTATAGATGGTTAGGGACTTACTTCAAAACTTATTTTGATCATCTGCATCATTGGAATAGCCATCCCAAGATGGTCAAGTTCTCGGGTGAAAAGATTAATCGAACCCCTTATGTATAAGAAGCTCAAGAGCTATTGAAATGCAAGGATCCTTCTATTATGTACTCTAATGCTTTAACGAAGGATACATCAATGACTTTAATTGACACGGAGTTTATCCCCAAGTTGGAGGGCATATTTGATTTGCCTTCATTCTGGGTTTTTGACCTTGTAGCAAGGAAGAACAATTGTGACTGAGCCATACTTCCTCTGCAAGTTTGGGAGATAGTTTAGCTTCTATCAAGAGGTGCTTATTGAGCCATGCATGGATGATCGGGAGGGCACTTCTAGGATGTAGCTTGCTATTAGTTCCACCTTATAGAACATATAACAAAGTCTAGTGTGACAATTCCTACTTTCCCTAATAAGACGTCTACATTGGCCATCATGGCATATGCTAGCTGGTGGTGATCTTCATAGGGTAATCTTTTCTGTCAAGGACCTAAACAACCTAGAGGCGAGATTGTGCAACCACGAAGAGTTACTAGACTAAGAATTACTGATGATGCCTCTGCCTTAGTTGTCACTTTTAAAAAAGAGAGTGCACATAAGCCTACTATGTAGTATAGTATTGAGCATGCCTTATCCCCAACTGAGCTTAGAAAAGGAGGAGATAGTTCCTCACTAGGACCAGACGTGTCTCCTTAGAGAAGAAGGACTTGCTGCCCTCAGAAGGAGTAGATTGATGCCTTGAAAGGCGTAGAAATGAGGCCTCTATTAGTGGAGCAAATAATTTGTTAGGCTTAAGGAGTAATCCAACAGTGCGACAAGCCTACTGAAATTAAAGTGCAAAGCAAAGGGAGAGGTGTATCTGATTACCTTGGCCCCTTTCCCATTTTTTTTTTCTCTCTCTCTTTTTTTTTTTTTTTTAACTAATGTAATCCTCCTTTTAAAGTAAGGACACACTGTTGAAGTTAGAGACAAACTTAAGGGTAGAGCTAGCGACAAAGATAGTGAAGCCGCCTTGAACGTGCCTTTTGCTAAGCCATCCGAGGATGATTCCATCAAGATAATGCCCTCGCCAATAAAGCAAGCAGACCGTTGTCAGTCTCTTATTCATTCCATTTCAACCTACCTTCCCTGGGAAATTGCTTCTGGTGTGTTTAATGATCCGGCTCTGAGTGTAAAGCAACGTTTTCAGCAACAATTGAAAAAGTTCACCCCATGACAGTAGCTGAAATCATAAACATCCGCCAAGAAGCTGAGCAGATATCTGAAACCTTATCATCCTTCCAGGTAGATTATTTAGGGTTAAAGAATATTGTTAAGGCATATCTAAACAAAGTCAGTTAGTACCTGCAATTGAAAGCCCAACCAGAAGGTCGTGCTCCTACCAAAGATGTGCTAAGCAAATGAGCAGCCTGGTCAGACAAACTTGAAGAAGCACGAGCTTCAGTGGAGAAGGCTGGCAAACAGTTTGACGAGGCAACTACTACCATTAACCAAGCTCATAAGTGAAGGAAGTTACTTAAGGCTGATCTTGAACGAGCAAAACTGAATGAGCTGGAATTGGCAAATTAGCATAGACTAAGGTGTCTCACTAAAGAAAGCCAAAGATGGTGTATCTCTTCTTGAAAGAAAGGTTGTTGATTTAGATGCTACCCCCCAAACTACTATAGAAAAACAACTCAAGTTGAATGGACGAAGAAATATGAGGATGCCTAAACCATTTCTAGTGGCTTCATCTCATTTCTTTTTTCACTTCTTTTTTTGCAACATGTCATTTTTTCCCCTTTTTTTGGAGTCAGCATAGTTTTGTTGAAATTTACTTTAATTATATTGGAATAATATAATTCTCTTAATTTCGAGTTTACGCAACAATATATAGCAATAGAAACCAATCAAAACTAACGAGCACCAATAAATTTTATTCATTTATTTTTTACTACTATACTTGGGGGATATCCCCAAGTTACCTACGCACCTAAACGGAATGTAACACTCTAAAGGATCAAGCCATGCATAGTTCAAAGACATAATACATTTTTTTTGTTTTATTTTGGTTGTTCACAGTTTAGACTTTTACGAGCTAAGAGTGTTACAAAGGAATTTAACTTAGAAGAACAACCAATTTAGCCTCTTACTTAGGAGCTTTACAACATCATATTTCAAGGATAGTAGCACTTCAAGAACTTATCATTTATGGGTCCCGCATGTACCCTCTTAGCATCAACTATCTTGTAGGCACTGTTTGTGTAGACTTCTCTGACCACATAAGGACCATCACACTTGGACATGAACTTGCTTCCAGTCTTGTGAGGGACGATGATCGGCCTTCTCACTCCCAGCATGTCGTCTCCAACTTGGAACGAGTACAACCAGACCTGATGCTTCTGAAGTCTTTTCTCATCAAGGGCCTCCAGCTCAACTAAGCGAAGATTTTGATTTTCTTCTTCTATCAAGTATTCCTGTATGGCGATGCAGAGTGATAGGATTTAAAGTTCCAATGGTAGCATGGCTTCAACTACATACGCCAGTGCGAAGGGGGTTGACTATGTTGACGTCTTATACGTGGTTTGGTATGCCAAAATAGTTGACCTTAGTCTTTTATGCCATGTTATTTAGACTTTTGGACAACTTTTTTGAGTAAGTTATGAAGTGTTTTGATGAAGGCCTCTACTAGGCCATTTGCAGGGGCATTATACATAGAAGACTTGTGATGGGTGAACTTAAACTTCTCGTATAGGCTAGTCATCAGGCTATTGAAGAAGGGCTTACCATTATCGGTTATGATGTACCTAGACACACCAAATTGATAGATAATGTGCATCATTATAAAGTCGACCATATTTTCTTTTTTTAACTCCCTCAGTAGAATTGCTTCAGCCCATTTGAAGAAGTAATAGGTGGGTAGAGAGGTTCTGGAGGTTCTGGATGTTCTGGAGGTTAATGTATGAAGTTTGCATGGAACTAACAAGCATTGGACCTCTTTGCATAATTTATGCAATCTGGCACTATAGTGGGCTAGTAGTAACCCATCATCTTAATGCGGTCATGTATCTTAGGCCCTGATTGATGTGCTCCACATATACCTGAATGAGCTTATGCCATCACTTGCTGTGCTTTTTCTATATCCAAGCATCGTAACTAAAGGCCAAGAAAAGAGTGTCAATAGAGCGTTTCGTTGTAGTAAAGGAAGCGCGAAGCTCTCCACTATATTTTCGTCTTACACCTTAGGTTATCCCATGCTCTAAGTACTCAATTATAAGTTGACGCCAGTCTTCTGCATTTGTCTCAAGAACACAAATCACATTGATGTCTTCCTCTGAGTCTTCATCATTAGGCGGAACAACCCAAAAGCTACATATTGGGGTGATCATATCTTCTTCTGTGCCCAATGCCAATGTGGTTGTGAGGCTTACAAGTATGTCTGCCATTTTATTGGGATCCTCGGGACATGTTCTAACTTAACTATGTCCAACTTGTCCAGTAACTGCAATCTATGCCTGTGATACGGAACAAGGTCTTCTTTCTTAAGCTCGTACTCCTTAAGTAATTGATTGATGACAAACTACGAGCCACCATATATGTTGGGGTTTCTAATCCCCATGTCAATAGCCATTTAAAGACCTAAGCTAAGTGCTTGGTACTCTGCTATATTGTTGGAGCATAATTGAGTAAGCACAAATGAATACGGGAGGACATGCTTTTCAGGAGAGAGCAAAACTACTCCTGCACCTACGCCATCTTATCTTGCTACTCCATTGAAGTACATCTTCCATGGAGGGAGGATATCAGTGAAGAACACATCTTCCCCTGTAAATCATCATTTAGCTCCCAATCATCAGGAACAGGATGATTTGCTAAGAAATTTGCCAGTGCTTGCCCCTTAATCACCTTTTGAGCTACATAGAAAAGGTTGTACTACTTTAAGATTACGATCCATTTTGCAAGTCGCCCATTTGAGATTGGCCTGGACAAGATGCACTTGATGGGATCTGCTTTAGAGACCACTTACACTGTGTAGGCCTGTATGTAATATCCAAATTTCTTAATGGCAAAAAAGAGTGATAAGCAGATCTTTTTGATGAAGAGTACTTTAACTTAGCGCCAACCAACATACGACTTAAGCAGTATAGAGTGACTTCTTTTCCTTCCTTATTTTCCTATACACATAATGCTCATAAGAACTTTTCCTGAGTTGTAATGTACAGTAAGAGAGGTTTGCCAAGGATTGGTGCTCTTAACACAGGAGGATGGGACAAATACTTCTTTATTTTCTTAAAAGCCATGTGACATGACTCGTCCCACTCTAGTGGTGCAACATTCTTTATGAGGTGGCTGAAGGGATGGCAGTGTCCTGTAAGATTTGAGATGAACCTTCGAATAAAAGCCAAGTGACGTTGAAGTCTATAAAGATCCTTCAGATTCTTAGACTCAGGCATTTCTTGGATTACTCTAATCTTAGGTTGGTCAATCTTAATCCACCTGTCGTGAACAATGAAACCTAAGAACCTTACAGATGTGACAGCAAATGCACACTTATGTGGATTCTTCTTCAATAGGAATCTTGGTAATTGCTTAAAGATCAGATGAAGATCTTGTATATGATCCGTCCTCTTTTTGGCCTTAACCACCGAATCGCTGACATATCACTCGACTTTTTATGGAGAATATCATCAAAAATGGTTTGTATTGCCCTTTGGTGAGTTGCTCCTCCTTTCTTTATACCGAATGGCATCACCTTATAACGAAAATGCCTCTAGGTGTGCGAATAGTTGTGGCCTCCTGATCTTTTGGCACATCTGAATCTGAATGTATTATGTAGTACAATTTATGAATGACAACGCTTCATGCCCTATGGTTGAGCCGATCTTAAGCTCTGTGGCTGGCAACAAGAAATCATCTTTTGGATAAGTGTAGATCACGGAAGTCCACACAAATAGGAAGTTGCTAGTTTCTCTTCCTAACCGGCACAATATTTGCGATTCATGTTGGGTACTTGACCTTGCAAATGAATCCTGCCTCTATAAGTTTGTTGACCTCTTTTTTGATTTCCAGTACCAACTCTGGGTGAATATGTTACTGAGGCTATTCTTAGGTGAAACACCCCTTTTGATAAATAGGCGATGTCTAATCTAAGCATTTCTTTATAGCTCTAGCCAAACACGTTCCTATACTCTAATTGGAGATCAAAGAACTTTTTTTCCTCTTCACGTGCGAGTAATGAGCTCACATAGATAAGGCAAGGCTCCTTATTGGTTCCACATTTCAACTCCTTCAAATCATTAATTGTAGCTTGCCCCCCATCTTCAAGAATCTTAGGAGTTTTGCAGCTCTATCTCTAAGTCTGAGTTATCACATTCGTGGATTATGATATGATTGGAAGAAACAATTTCTTCTTTCTCTGTCTCCTCATTGGAGTTAGAGCTTTTTTGTTGACTAGTGATGACCATATTACGCCTTTTTACTCTTAATAAACCTTTCCTCCTAACATCAAGACTGGAGGAACTTCGCACAAGAACGGATAGAGCTCTAGACTTCATTTATCACCCCTAAGCAGCTAAACGCTGTACTTGTCTTTTACTGAAGTTGGGGATTTGAAGACTTTTCACCAATTTTTATTCTAGCAAAAATTGAAGGCTTTGGCAGGGACCATCTTTGCTTCTATTGAAACCTAAGATTCCATGATCTTTTCCTTCCCCTACATAGGTAGAGACTGCTATGGCATTTTTTTCACAGTGGATTATTGTAGCATATCGAACACATGGAACTTTGCTTTAGGAGGAGCATTTTCATCTTCATTCTCATCTAACACTTCATCTGAGATGTGCTGTACCACCAACTTCTTGCCCTTCTATCGTTTTGAGATTTTGACTGGCTGTGGTGGTGTGAAATCAAGTCCAACTTTAGAGATGCCTGCGGAATGTCCCTGCTCTAGGATCATTCTCTGAGTTTGAGTAAGACCATGAGCCTTGGCTTCGATTTCTTTTAGTATGGTAGCTAGGTTTTGAAAGTCATAACCAGCTCTTTTCATAAGCTTGTATGCATTCGGATCAAATTGCTATTTAGTCCATGCATTTGGCATGTCATTGCCTTCTTTAGAATAACAATAAACCCAGAAAGAAGGAGCCTACTCACCTAAGCCTACCACATTTTAACTGTTTGAACCATCACACTCCCTTTTAGGGTGGTTATGGTAGCTCCATCATCCTTTGTAGAAGCTTTGGTCTCGATGCTTTTGCTTGTGCACTTGCTAAAGGGCAATTCGCTTTCCTTATGATAAGACCTAGGTATGTAGCTTAAGATTGGTGCCATTAAGCTCGTTGAAGCAGCAATTGCTTTAGCAACTTGTTTAATAGGAGAAGTTATGTTTCCTACTTACTTGCTTCTTTCTCACGAGGATGCACTTAACTTTCGACTCCCTAATATAGCCAGTCACCAATAAAAGGCGACTGTGAGGCTGGATCCTAGCGATAAGTTATCATCAGTGAAAGTGATTGCAGTGTTGCAAGAGGCACACTGAAAAGAGCTTTTTGTCGATCCTTTAACATCCTTGAATTTGTTAGTATAAAGTTTTGGATGTTATAAGGCAACAATAACATGTTGGCGCATCTCCTCAGGCAAACAAAAGATTTGTCTCCAGTCCATGTGAGTTGGCAAAGCCTCTAGAATAGTCAAGGTCTTGTTAGCCACTCTGAGAGAGTTCTCTTGTCTGTCACTCCCCTTGTCTTCCTCTTCTTCTAGCTCAAAATATGAGGTTATGTTGACCGTGACTTTCTCAAAGAAACCTATTAGGCAGAACTCTTCTAGAGTGACAAGAACAAGTGACTCCTACTCAAGTAGGTCAATTGGCTGAATTTCATGCCTTTTGATGTTCTTGGGCCTCTTCTTCCCTCATAAATGATAAGGGCTCTTCTTCCTGCCTTACCTATTTCTACAGTAGAGAGACGATGGTTGAACATGATTTTGCTTCCTTGGCCTCCGTCACATGACAAGAGTCCATCCCTCTTCATCTTCATCAGCTTCATTAGAGACATCCACAAGAAGAGTGGTCTCTATCAAAGGTCCTTATGATGCCGTTGGAACTACAATAGGCTCCGAACTTCCAAATTGAATTGTAATTAATTTCTCTCCTTGGGAGAAAATCAATTCAGTATTTACTTTACCATGAGGTCGAGTATGTTTTTGCTGCCAGGGTGATGAAGAACATTCTCACTGGGTGGAAATATGATTTGTCTCAATAGTATCATCCAAATCCAATATTATCTTCCCATTCCTAGCAAGTTACATAATGCGCTCCTTGAGCGGAATGCATTTCTCAAGAGAGTGACTAATCGTCACCCTGTGATGTCGATAATATTATCTTCCAACTTCCTTGGGTCGTTTTGACTCTAGAAGTTTGATAACCCCTTTTTAAGGAGATCATCAAGCATTCTGACAAGTCTAAGTCAGGGAATGGGTATTTCTTCTCCTGCAGTTCCTTCAATGTAGGACACTTCTTTCCAATATCCTTAGACAACCTAGCTTTCTTATTTCATACTTAGGCTTTCCGAAGATTCGAACAGGCTCCTTAGTCGAAATAGCCATGGAGTCTTTGTTTGAGGACTTTGAGCACTTAGGATTTTTCTTGAATTCACCCTTGTCCTTTCTAGAATTAGATGAGGAAAAAGACTTGCCATGGTGACTTGCAATTGTCATATCCATATCATGAGCCTTCGTCGCTAATTCCGAGAAAGTTCTTGGCTTACGCATCTGCAAGACGTAGAGTAAATCCTACTCCATGCCCTGAGCACACATGTTAACAATTGAAGCTTTTGATAGAAGGTCCTTACACTCAAGACTGAGAAACCTCCAATGGTTGATGTAATCAAAAAGTAGCTTGTCCTTTCATTGTCTAGTGTGTGTTAGCTTTATCATGCTAACAACACTTTGAATACTGTAGAACCTATTCAAGAACTCCTGCTCCATTTGTTCCCAGCTATCAATGGACTCAGGTTCTAAGTCTGTGTATCAGTCAAATGCAATCCCTTTTAGAGTCCGAATAAAGTATTTCACAAATCGATCTTTTCTGTGCCAGCATTGCTGTACATCTCAATGAAGTGGGAGATATCTATTTGGGATTGTCCTTACCATCAAATTGATTGAATTTGCGAGGCTGATACTCGTGGGGCATATGAAGAGCCTCAATTCTCTTCGCATAGGGCTTGTATACAAGTGGATCTTATGAGACCATCCACCCAATTGAGCCTTGACTATTTGATAAGAAGTTTTGAATCTGCTTAGTAGACATTGAGCCTAAAGAGCAATCCTGCTTTGCCCTATGCTCATAGTCAAATTCTTCATTGTCATTGAACTTTTTATCAAAATCTTGAACATTTGAATCTTTGTTGGAAGCTTCAGAGGACTTCTTTTCTAGCTTCTTTATTAGCTCAGCAATCTCATCATTTTGATGCTTGATTTGGGTGTCCGTTTTTGGCACTCTCTTTGCAGAGCCTATCCAGTGTAGGCTTTAAGCTAGCCATTTGTTCTTCGAAGTTAGAAGTCTCTATCACCATAACTAGCATAATGATAGTGTTAGAGGATTCAATTTCGACACGTGAGGAAAGTGGCCCATTTGACAATGGCAAAAAGGAATCCTACTCAAATAGCAATCATCTTTGAAGCGGAAGGGTTGGAAAGTAGGGTTGGTATGGATTTGGAGTTCATCCATCCCATGCGGAATTGTTTACGGTATATTGAAGCCAACGATAGATTTTTGGTTCAAAGCATGTGAACCGATTTTGTTGACCCCATCAGGTACCTTAGAGCCAAGGTTTTTTATCTTACATGACTGCGATGGTGCAGTCACACTACATTGCGCTACAGCAATTGCGGCACTAGTTTTTTCCATACTCTTAGTCATAATGCTGCCAGATGCAGTGCTAGCAGTTATTGATCCCTAAGATGTGGATCGAATAGCTTTCTTTGAAGATCAAGGGATGGGATTCTTAAGGGTCATATTATATTAGAAAGAGTGTAGAGTATGTATTATGGAGAAAGAGATGAAAGGAAAAGATGTCCCACTGAGCATGCCAAAAAAATGGTAAATATAAATTTCAAACCTAAAATAAATTATACAAGAAATTGAAAAACAAATTAAAATTTTGTATTTGATGTAGTATGTGTAGGTACAATCTTTGAATTGAATACAATGAAACAGTCATCTAATTCAATCTCCTAATGACTTGTGTGATTTGAGGGCATGATTACTTGATCTCAATCGATGTAGAATCAATTGAAGAACTCTGAAATGGTTGTTGATCTTAATCTGCGAATAATTGATTGTTGTTTCTAAAGCTTGTAAGTTTTGATCCGTCTCGCTTGGTAGCTGGATGGTACTTGTAATTTGAGCCTTTGAATTCTGCAAATGCAGAACATCAAATGAGGGAGGGAGGACCCCTATTTATAGGCTCTGCTAGCTAGGGTTATAATCAGGCTTTGAGCCTAGCCCATGATTTCAATAGTTATCTCTTTATTTTAAATAAAGAAAATAATTAGTATTTTCTGCATCGTCAATGACATATGGCAACTTCTAATTTGCCATATTTAATCACACTTAAAATTAACCAAGTAGGTCCCACCAAAGTCAACCTGACACCTAGCAATTCGTGTCTGGTCAAACTATTATTTTTTTTTTGCACGTGGCACCTCCTAATTCATTATTGAATTTTGATCTCCTACACCAATCAAGAAAAAGTATTAGATTTTTCAAAAAAGATGGCATGTGCATCAGGTGCTTGTTATCTTCATTCAGAGGGAGAATGCTTGAATTCATAGAATGGATGGGGAGTAAGAGTTTATTTATAGGAAAATTTTCCTTCCTCCCCCTTAAAGGTCAAGATGGATCTAGACATATTTGGGCATAGAATTGAGCTTCAACTAAAATTTATTTGAATTAGAAGTCTGCATTAGCTTGGTGCTTAAGTAACTTATTCATTAACTTAGTAATGTAGTCAAGTGTCAATTCGGCCGCTGAGCTGGACCGAGGGGTCACACTAGTGCTTACACTAGACTTTGACTTAGTAATAATCGAGCCATTGACTAGGCTTTGACTTGGAAATTTTTTGGGCTTGACTTAGGAGTCAATTGGGCTTTGACTAGGCCTTGCCTTGATAGTAGACCTGGGCCTTGAGTGGACTTTAACTTGGGCCTTGATTTGGTAGTCAACCTGTGATTTGAACGGGCTTTGACTTCAGAGTCAAATTGGACTGGGGCCATGACTTGTGAATCAATTTGAGCTTAATTAGATCAATTAAAAGGATTGACCCTGCACATAATTTTTTTAGTGCCTAAACAGAGTCTCTCTCCTTTCCAGCCTTTTCTGCATCATTGGCATATCCTTTGGATAATCCTCATGTGACTGTAATATAAATATTCAGTTCAGGTTGGGTTGGGTTCGTGATCGGGTCGAACTTAAATGGGTTGAGAATCCGTCAGCCTGAAACTAACACGTTTATTAAACGAGTTAAAAAACCTTAACCTCTACTTATTTAATATTTAAAAGGGTTAATCCATTTGACTAGTTTAAGATAAAGAAGTCGAGTTTAGTGACCTAATTATTGATAATACATAATTACATTTACCCAATTAAAATTTCAAGTAATAGGTAATTACATATCATTAAAAATAAGTTTACATGCCAAATTGGGCAATCACTGACCACAGTTCATCCAAATCGAATACCCTGAAAATCCTGCCACCAGGCAGGACAGGGAGTCTAATGTAGAAGTCTTACCCGTAAATTGCAAAATTACAAAAAGACTGGTTCCGATGACCAAAGCTCATCCAATTCATCATAATTCACATTTTCACATCTATTTTTAATTTTTTTTTTATGTTGTTAATTATAAGAAAGTAAACTGGTAAATGAAAAATAGGTAAATGGATTCATGTGTTTAGTCCATTTAACTAAATGGGTTAAATAAATATTTTTTCATGTCGAGAATCTTGACCTGAACCTGGCATATTTTATTAAACGAGCTGAATGTGTCAACCCATTTAATTAACCTGGTTAAAAATTTCTTCTCAAACCCACTTAGTATTGAATTAGTTTCGGGTCGAAGATTATGTCGGATCAACTTTGCTTAACTCTGATACATGAGGTCAAGTCCGCTGCTCACCTAATTTCTTTTGCTGGCATAGAGACACGATTCCTGCGGACGCATGATTAAAAAAAGTAGCACGTTTAGTTTTCAAAAGATTTAATTTTAAAAAATTAATAGAAAACACCAAAAATCCACATTTGATTTTGTTCATGGTAAGGGAAGGGAAACCTCCGTTGGAGACCGAAGATAATCAAAATCTCGCTCTTGACCATTGACCCAAGACCTTATTTACTAGTAATAAAAAGTCAACAAGTTAAATATCGCTACAGGAGTACATTAGTTTTCATGATAAAAACTTGACTCATAATGCCAGTTTTTTTTGGTGGGGAGGGCGGTGGAATTCAGAATGCTACAGTCAGGGCACTGCCGTTGTTCCTAACTTCCTATATGCGAACATGCTCACTGCCATCTAGCTCGCGCATTTGGTAGGGAGATTGTAGTTCACAGTTACTTATCTTGCTCAATTCATTCTAATAAATTAATAAACTGTATAGTTGATTATAAACATAGTCTATGGATCGAACTCCTACTATTTTCATTTAATCGAAACTGGGTTGTATGTAACATAAGCAAAATCAAACCAAAAACTACCTCTCCTTGTCATATTATAGGTTACAGATTAGTTAGACAATATGTTTAAGAAGGATAATGACAAATAGGATAGAGATAAAGGTCTATATATTGGAAGATCAACTTAATTAGGTGCTGTTTATAACCCCTAAAGATTTATCATGTTAATAAATTGTACCGTTTTAAATCATTTATTCCATGAAGTGTCACTTGGGAG
The DNA here is from genome assembly GCA_029747015.1 of Carnegiea gigantea. Taxonomy (NCBI): domain Eukaryota; kingdom Viridiplantae; phylum Streptophyta; class Magnoliopsida; order Caryophyllales; family Cactaceae; genus Carnegiea; species Carnegiea gigantea. The sequence goes on along the minus strand of JAKOGI010001263.1, from coordinate 60,073 downwards.
CTAATGGGAGTGTGGTAGTTAAGCTTGACGTGTCAAACGCTAATGATAAGGCTGAATGGGTCTTTCTGTAAGATATAATGCTGAAAATGCGGTTTACGTTTGATTGGGTTAATCTTATGATGAAATGTGTTAAACTAACAACCTTCTTGTTTGTGATTAATGGTAAGCCTAGGGGTTTTGTTAGCCTAACAGGGGTCTTAGACAAGCGGATCCCACCTTTCTGTACTTGTTTCTATTTTATGCAGAAGGTGATCTCATACGGCCATGGATGGGAAGATTTCTAGTCACAAGATTTGTGCAAGTGCTCCCTCAGTTTCACATCTTTTGTTCGCTAATGATTCACTTATTTTTTGTAGTGCCAACAAGGAACAAGCAGCGGAGGTGTAAGCGATTCTAAGCGAGTATGCTAACACTTCGGGCCACCACATGAATTACAACAAGACAAGGTGGTATTTAGCAATGGGCCTAGAAGTAGAAAATGACGTGCTCATCACGTTGGATATGAGAAGTTTTATCTTAAGAAAAATATTTGGGGCTTCCAACGCATATTGGTAGCTACAAAAAGAGGGCATTCTTTGCTATCGAAAATCGTGTATTAAAGACAGTTAGAGGGTGGCTGTGAAGAACTCTTTCTTGGCTGGGTAGGAGGGTACTTGTAAAGGTGGTTGCGCAGACTGTTCCCACCTATGCCATGACTGTGTGCAAGCTTCAACAAGATTTTTGCTAAGATCTCCATTCTGCTATCAATGGGTATTGGTGAGGTGCTAAGAATGGATCCCGAAAGATTCATTGGGCTGGCAAACAATGTTTATGTGAGCCTAAACGGGTAGGGGATTGGGGTTTTGAGAGCTAGAGGACCTGAACACTGCTCATCTTGCAAAATAGGTGGGCAGATTTCTTCGCTCTGGGAACTCCCTTGTTTATCGTGTGCTAAAATCCAAGTACTTCCCTAAGTGCGCTATTTTTGAGGCGATCCTTGGGCATAGGCCTAGTTTAAGGTGGACAAGCCTATACTGGGCCAGATGGGTAGGGTGGCAAAAATTTGTCCGACCAGATTATCCAAATTCGTCCGACCCGGAAAAAACCAGGTACAGTCACATAATTTATGTCCGAATTTAAAATTCGGATAACCGGTCATGTCCGAATTTAAATCCGAGTCGGGTTCAAGTTTAAGCATTCGGGTTCGGGTTATCCGGATTTTTGAACCATTCGAGTTTGGACAATCGAGTCTGGACATCGGACAACTACGTTTATGTGTAATTTTAGTCCAAATTCTTTATAAAATTTTATGAAAACAACTTCGAACAACCGGGTTCGGGCACTAAAAAATCGGGTTCGGGTTCGATCACACAAAATTTTGGTACGAATGTCCTAAAATCATAACACAAATTCAGACATTCGGACAAATGGGTCCGGACATCAGACATTCGGGTCTGAGTCCGGGTTTGGCCGAAGTGTCCGGGTTATAATCTGGACAGCGTCTAGCATGAATTTTTTATCCGAATATTCAATTTGTCCGGACCCAAATCGACCGGGACCCGAATTTTTGCTAGCCCTAGGTGGGTTATAGACAAAGGCACTAGATGGCTAGTCGCAGATGAATACATGTTGAATATTGATGACTCCAAGTGATCGTCTCAGCCGAGCTTGTTTAAGGTAATCACTCCAAAGAACGAGGATGTGTCTCTTCTTCGTGTTGCTAACTTGATTGACAGAGCTTTGGGGGAATAGAGGAGTGGCATGATTGACAATATTTCTCAGCCAATGCAAGCTTACTAAAACCTATAGTGTTATGCATGTCTTGTCCAAGTGATAAGGTTATGTGGCATTTCCCACCAAGTGGTGCTTTTCTAGTGAAAACGGCATACCACATCACACAAAGTCAGAAACAGTGCTAGCTTCCTTTGAGTAGTGGAGCAAATTATAAAGCTTTCTGGGTGGCTCTATGAAAACTGGATATACCACTAAGAATGAAGCTTTTTGCATGCCGTGCATCAGCTCGGGGCTTGGGCTCTTCTATCCAAGATAGCACTGGGAAAGCGTATTTATGGCCTCGATGCTAAGTGTGGTATTTGTGGGGCCGACAAGCACGCTTCGTTCGCTGTGTGTTGGCTCAGTCTCAATTCTTAAGGGATCTTTTGGGACTGGAATCAACCTCCAGTTTTGGAGATGTTCACAGTGACAAAGGTGACAGATGAGGTGGGGTGGAGGGTAGTTTGTACGTGTCATCTGAGCTTGATGGAATATGAAGAATAATTGGGTGTTTGGAAGACCAAAGTCTGTCAGACTGGCATCTAAAGCCTTGGATCTTATCACTTAGTACCATGACGTCCAACAAAACATGAGTGCTCCTGGTTTAACGTTAATGGGTACTTGGAAGCGACCCTGCTCAAGTGTTTTCAAAGTAAAGTTTGATACTACAAAACTTAGTGATTGGGGCCATGGGCTGAGTGGGGTCATCTGAGACTTAACATGTTCCTTATGCTCGGCGACGGCTCGTCAAGGTGTTGGATCTACTGGACATTAGTTTGTGGCAGCTAAAGCTTGATTCTTTGTGCTACAGTAAGCCTGCGAGTACGGCTTTACATCAATCATGATGGAGGGTGACCGTTAGAGTTTAATTTCAAACTTGAAGAAGAAAGAAAATTTGCCCACATACTAAGTTCTGAAATTTTCGCTTTTGTTTGTTGTTTTGAGTTTGTTTCATTTGTCCATATTAGAAGAACAGGGAATAGGGTGGCCCAGACTTGGTCACCTTCAATCCTATGATCCGTTGCTCCGGGTTTGGTTGAGGGATGACCCAAATCGAGTCTTTAATCTGATCACTGAAAATATTTGTAATGGTTTTTCGGATGAGTTTAATGATATCCCCCTTTTTCTGTTAAAAAAAGGATTAATACTTGTGTGTACCCTTATGTTCATGTCCTACACAGAAAAGCATAATTTATAAATTGGAAAAGTTGATGTTAAGGCAGAGCCCAGGAGGTTTTCAATTTGCAGCTGAAACTTGTACATACATAGACCTAGCAAAATTGACCCAATCCGAACAAACCGAACCGGCAAGCGAAAGAGTTGAATCGATCTCGACCCGAAACCTGAAATTGAGCCGACCCGAAGCCGAATCGACTCGAAACCATATGAACCCGATTTGACTTAAAACTCGAAGTGACCCAAACTGAGTCCGAACTTACCAGAAATCTTATTGACCTGATGTAAACCCAACCTGAAATGACCCAAATCGATTGAAACCCGAATTGATTCCAACCCGAACACAAATGACTCGAATTCGAGTTTGACTGACCCGATTCTAGCGCCACCAAATCCAAACTTAAAGTAGTGAGTGATAATAGTAGCTATACAACTTCACTTGATATTTAGGAATCGAAAGGTGAAAAAAAAAAAAATAACAAAGAATTACTTTGAACAAATGAAATAATGCATTTGCAATTTTGGAGGGAAATGACTTAATAAGGATTTGACTTTTTTGAGTAACAAAAATAGAAATATAGAATCAAGCAGCTAAAGTTATTCTATGGTTCATATTGATTAGGCACAACTCTTCGACTGTTTTTTTTTTTTAAAATCCTTGATTTGATGGTTGGGGAGTTGTGGGATTTATAGCACTATTTGTTCATCTACTTGATTACTTCCCTGTGTGAGGCATTGGGATTAACTCAATTGAAACTAAAGTTTGGAGGAATTAGAAGGAGGGGATTTATACCGACCCAAAATTCAAATTGATACGCCTTTTTTTGGGTGCAATATTGAAAACTAACCCAAGTAAAATGTAATCTTGAACGAATTAGAATGAGATTAAAAATTAACCTAATTGAAATTCATGGCCTTATAACCTCCTTCTAATTCGTTGAATATTCTATGGCTTATGTGGGCCTGTAAGATATCCGACTCATACCACATATAAACTGACCCAATTAAAATACAAACCGACCTGAAAGTAACCCGATCTGATTTTTTACTCGACCCAAAATTGACCCGAAGTCATAACCGAACCCATCGTCGAGCCGACTTTGTCCTGACCCACACACAAATCAACCCGAACCAGCTTGATCTAAAGTTGAACCGATCCAAGCTTCACCCGAACCATACCCAAACCCGCACCGAATTTGGTCAACCCGAACTTAACCTGAACCGAACTTAACCTGAATCGAACTTGAACCCGAACGGAAATTGGTCAACTCGAACTTAATCCGAACGGAACTTAACCCGAGGCGAACTTGAATAGAATAACCCGTTTGCCAACTCTATACAGACATGGTCTTACTTCTCAATTTTGAATGTTTGAAATTGCCCTAAATGCCCTTGTTGTAGTTTTTGCATACCATGTACGAAGTTTCGCATGCTTTATTTCTAACTTATGCGTACCTCTGAAGATTTTTTGCATACAATGAGATCATGAAGTCTTGCTTAGAATAAAAAATCTTGCATATATAATTCCCACAATAGGATATGAGATATCATATGATAAATGCTATATGTCTATGCACATATTTCTACTAAAATATTGCAAAATGCCATCTCCTACAGAAGTTTTAAAAAAATTATTTAGCTGGCTTGCAAAATTCTCATATTGGCATAAATGAAGGGCATTTCCATCAAAACTGTATTAAAGATAAAATGAACTTGAATTAACAAAAAAGGCCCCAAATCTGCAAGAATTAAGAGTACGAGATCATGGCATCAATTTCTCGTATACAATAAATAAATTTATCTAGTTTTCGTACTTTAAAAAATTATTTATTGATGTACTTATTTTATCGCGCAAGACACTTCATAAGTGTCTTGTTTTAACTTAAAAATCATACTATTATGTTTCTAAATTGAAAAAACGGTAAGATTAAATAGCAGAAGTATATTACAACTTATAAATTATATAAAATCATCTTTTTATCCATAATTTATTGCATTTCTAAAATACGTGTATCATATGTACCAACGGGTAGGATTAATACGATTAGGGCATCATTTAATAATTTATTTAAGGTTAGCAATTCATAATTAAGTGTAATCATTAAAAAATTTATAATTTTAAATCATAAAATATGTTAAACTATGATGACGCAAGACACTTAAAAATGTCTTGTAGCAAGACATATATCACTACCCTTTTATCTCTGGTTTTGTTGCACATCACTCGTGGATTGCTCAAATCTATTAAAGATCATATATTGCCCGGACTGAATGCATACTGCCATCGTCAAATATGATCTTCTTAGCTTGGAATATTCAAACAATTATATATTGAGGGGGTTCAGCATATTACACATAAGATCAATAGCCAATTTTTTGCACTAACAAAGATCAATAGCAAATTTTCATTAAAATAAGATCTATATCAAACACAATTTCAAGTCATGTATTAGTCTATGGGATCATATCTAAAGAATGGGGCAGTCTTTGAGCACCAGGGGATGAATCCTAGAACATTGTGTCACACTACTCAAATGGAGACTTGCCTTGAGATCTAGGCATGAACGGAGGATATCTCTCACAAGCAAGAAACCCTGGCCAAGAACTTTCAGTCCATCCCCATTTCATACTCTTATGGATCATTTGGCTCTGTGTAAGCTCTGTGTAATCAAAGTGGTAATGCAATCAAAATAGTTATGATGATTCCATTACCATGGTTGGTTACCATTAAGGGATGTAATTGAAACTGCATTGTAATCATATTTATCTTAATTTATGCAAATATAATTACTTGGCTTTTTCTAAATTATTGTGATTACATGCCTTTGAATCAGAGTGTACCCAACCATAAACTATTATATTTGGAGCTTTCTCTCTCTTCTCTCCAGTTGTCTCTTCTCCCCTGCTTCCTATCTCTTAGTACTGCATCATGTTTTTAAAGGTTTGAAGCCCCCCTCGCCCCATCTCTCTTCTCTCCATGTTAGATATAGCTTAACTCAAACCATGATCATATTATTATAACCAAACATAATTATGTAATTATGATCCCATTCCATTATACTGACATTTACATTACATAGTTGATTCCATTGCGCAGCGAATATAATACTTTCAACTAAATATTACATTAGGTCCAGTAGCTCATTAGACCTCTCGAAGCCCTCCTCTTCTCTCACAACCTTCACCTCCTTTGTACCCTAGCTGCTTCGCTTGGTGGTTATCGTGCCCGGCGGCGAGAATTCCAAGCGTTGATGGGTGGCTTTGGTGGTGGTCGTTTGTGACTCCCTCTTGGCTCAAATGAAACACCCAGTAAATTAATGTTTCTGCAAACATTTATATCTTATTCGATTCAGCTGCCTCTGTTTCGTGCTCATCAGCTCTGCTTCCCGCCTCTACTCGGCTAGCCAGTCTGTCACTCTCTGCCCATTGAGGTTTATGCAAATTGATCTGGGTCATGTGCTCACTTGAGTCATCTATCTAATTTTTATGGGTTTCTTTGTCTGTCTCAGTTTGCTTTCTTTGAGTTATCCCCCAATTAATCAAGGTTAGATTTACTCATGTTCCTTTTTCATTTTGTTCTTGTCACTGGCTTTGAAAGATGAATTATGTATTGCAATTGTCTTTCTTCTCTGTCAAATTGGTCTGGTTTATGCACCATTGCTCACTAAAAATATTAAAGATTACGGATAAATTATAAAACTACAATGTAAAGATGGAGTAGGGATTCGAAATTGTAGTGACACACCATTGAGTACTATCTTGTGCTTGATTTGCGAAAGTACTAAGTCAACTAGAGCTTTTTTCAACTGTGAATTTGTCTTTGTTAATTTTCTTATGCGTTAAACAATGCTAAAATTGTAATACACACCAAGTGTTCGATAAAATGCCTCAGTCAACTATGGTTCATTTTTAGAACAATGCACGTTCTTCTTGAAGTCTGATGCTATACGTAATTTACCATATTACTATAGGTACCATATAGGATACAAACTGCTGAAGAGCATGACATGAAGGAGAGGCTATCATTATTGGAATCCATGTTTTTGGTGCTCCCATGAGATGGGTAATTAAATATAGATTTTGTCTCTCCATTAAATTCATGGTTCTTTTTTTCTTTAAGAAGTGAGGTGTGAGGGCTTTGCTAGAATATGGGTTAGTCAAGACAGTAAAAGTAGCACCCAGTCATAGTGTTTCTCCCGAAACAGTCATAGTGTTTCTCCCAAAACAGTATTGGTCGACTAAATTACTACTACTTGTTATGTAATTGACTTTGACAATTTGATAATCTTAGGTGGCAAGCGACACAAGGCAAATGGCTAACAAAGCTTGAAAAGGAAGAAACTTGGAAGGAAACCAGGGACTTTTTCTAATTAGAACATCCACTCCAAACACTTCAGTGAAGCAAGAAGGTTTTTTTTTTTTTTTTTTTTTCAATTGGTTCAAAATTTGCTTTGAATCGCTTGTGCATTGCTTCCATGTTTGCTAATATCTTTAATGTCCTGCATTTTTATAAATGGTGTTGCCTTGATTATCATTTTCAAAACTTTCTTGTTATAATATGCTTCATTCATCATAAACTTGCTTGTTTCTATTAGATGTTTGTCTCATCCACTTTCAAGTTACTTCTAACTTGCCTTTTTATTATGGAACCTAAATGTAAGGTTTTAACTATTTTGCTTCTTAGACTCATTCAATCTAGCAAATAGTCACATGACAGAAGAATTGAGTTGATTATCATGTCATTATTATTATTTTTTTTTTTTTTCAATATGTCTATCTACAATTAGGATTCTGGCTATGTTATTTTGATTGTTTGTTGTTTTTGATCCTCAGTGTGAGATGCATTTGCTTACCTTTTGTTAGCATTGTGTTTTCCTTTTTTATTTTTCTATGTCTATTTTCTCATGTCTCATCTCATTTGATAGGAGCTTATCACCATAAACATTGAGGAAACAACGTTAGTCACCCATAGTCCACTATTTCGGCTAAGTGGCTCAATTTCTTCTCTCATCCATTGGCAAATTGAAAATCCTTCCTCTCTTTTCTTTTCTTTTTTTTTTTGCCTCATTTTCATTTCGTTTAGGTGTGTAACTCAAGTGCCCATAACATTATCTCATTCTTGCTTTGCTTCTATTATTTGCTTTGATACATTTGTATCCAAGGGCAATGTACAATAACATTGGTGAGCAGATGGAGGATCTCAAAGTTGAGGCATGAAGCTGCTGCAATTGTATACAAGCAAGAAAATGGCTTCTACAAAGTTGAACCTGAACAGATGTTTCTGATTAATTAACTTTCTGCTTGGATTTTTTTTGTCTTTGACAGTTTATATCAGTTATTACTCAATGTCATGGAGTCTTCCTTTAGACTCAACTAAGGAAACGTTTAATTTTGGATGAAGAAACATTTGTTGAGCTTTAAACCTAATTTTTTTTTTTTTCTCTATTTAGCTATCAAGTTAGCACTATATTATAGGAAGGACATTTCTTGGTGTTCCCAAAGATGTAAATGTGATCATCTAATGGTGATGCATTCATAATCTTATTTCAGACTTGTCTAGAGCATATTCATTAAGTTTATGGTGGCAATTTGTCAAGAATCTGAACAAAGACTTCCTGGGGTTTTGGATTGGATGTGGCAATGTTTACCTCAGTTCTTCTAACATGCCATGATATCCTATCTCTCTGTATGCCTTGTCTTTCTTATTTTCCTGTGTCTTCCTCAAGTTGTCCTTACCAGGTTTGTTTTTTGGTCTATGGATTACATGCCTCTTTTTGAATCAGATTCCTCATGGCAGTGCTTACTTCGTTGTTTAGCTAACTTGCTAGGTCGTGATGATATTATGTTAGCTTGCTGATACTTTGTTTTTGAGATAAGAAAGTGATGGACTTCATGGATGTTGGTTTGTCTCGTGAAGGTTGCCTATAGTTAATCAATGAAGTAGAAGACAAATCCTGACTGTGGGCGCTGTAGTTGTACTCCTATGCAGGGTTCTGAAAATTGATGTTAGAAGAAGTAAATTGAATACATTTTGTTATGCAGTGTTCAAATCAACGGTCCTTTACTTATGTTTTATGAATTTTGGTCACCAAAAGTTCTGCAATGTCTTAATTGTTTAATGTTCTTCACTAATTTTTGTATTGTTGTTGTTTTTGTAGGTCCACAAACGCATACGTCAATACACATGAAGAATAGAAGTCATATTAATGCTGATGGTAGACCTACTCATGGTGGAGAGACTCCTACTTTAGCTGGCACTTCAATTCAAGGTGGTACTTCAAATCAAAAGGTATTTTTAAAATATGACATTTATCATTCTAAATAATATGTTAGTTGTGTATGTGATTATCAAATCTTTATTTATTTATTTTCTTTGCTTAGATCTGCATTGTGCATTGAAATGTCCTATTATGGCTTGTTTGATTTCTTAGATTTATTCTTGGATTTGTGTTGGATACTCCAGGCGTGTGGTCTGTTGAGTTTATTTGCTTCGACATGTAGCCGTTGAGATTGCGAATAGTTTTTTATTGTATTCATAACGTGTTGCAAAAGGAAAATAACCAAGTTTTAGGCGGAACTCTGCCAAATTTTTTCAAAAACAGAGAATTTACTAAAAAGACAAAGCTAAGGGTAAGGATGTTATATAATGTTTGATTGTTTGCAGAGTGGGAGTACCTAATTGTAAGGGCTAATATATATCATGTCTTGCAATGTTTCTAGAACTCTTTTTCTGTTAGTAGCGTTTTTTGTTCTAATTAACTATAATGTATGGGTTTGGTGATTTCAGGTTGAAACGAAGGGCAGCGTGCCACAAAATCGGATATCAAGTTTGGATTTGTGAAGTGTTCACTTGAAATTATGGAGCTCTATACTGTCTCATTCGTTCTGTTAAGCTTCAATCTTATATAGGTGTATTTCAAACAAACCCATTTTTTATGTAGTGGGTACATACTTTATAGGCATGTTAAATTTAGTTTCATACTTTCCATTATGTGGTTGAACACTAGTTATTTTTGAACCTAAGTAATTACAATTTGTTTATGCTTATAAAGTTGCCGTACTTTTTGTATCATTTACTTTATAATCAAATATATAATTTTTTTCTCCCTCTATCTCTCTTCCTCTACCTCACCCTCTCTCTCTCT